>JAQFJB010000006.1:20371800-20382899 GCA_029874875.1 Naso minor
TTTGGGACTAATTTAAATTACAAAACACAGTCTTCATACGCTATCGTATGTTTATAGAAAATGTGATTAACCCAGGTCCACAGTGATGAGAGCAGTAATTAAATTTAAATTTTCATCAAACCTCTCCTGTAGCTCCATTTACACGTGTCATCATGATTCTTTTTTTAAAAATTTTAGTCACAAAGGTCTGTCTCACCGTGAATCTGCAGTGCCAGTTATTCTCTTACATCACAGCTACTTGAACTCCTTTGGCTGCAGATGTCTGATTAAATTCAGGCCAAAATATCACAGCAGTGTAATGTGCACATAAACAGCGCTCTGAACAAAACACAAGTGATCACACTGTTGGGTGGAAAGTTAGTCTGGAGGTGGTTCGTGGGATAAGACAAATGAATCCTCTCTCAACTTTGGGGTGTAGGATGATTAGCAGTTGCCATGGAAACCTGTGGTGTTTTTTACAACATGGTCTAACTGGAGCACTGCAAGAAAAATAATCTCAATGATGTTTATTTGCTTTGGTTCAAAGTGTACCAAGATGTCTCATTTACTCATTTATTGACTAGTTGTATTAACTGGTTTATATTGGCTTTATCATGGGTACTTTGAGGCATTTGAACATGGGATGTTCTATTTCTTTGATGATAATAATTTAAGTTACACAGTAGCTTGAGACCTCATGAGGCAGTGTGAAGAGAAAATATTGAACATTTTGATTAACTTGTGAAATTTAGGTCAATTTTAATGTAACTCTGCTAACATTTTGGCAGCAATTACAGTTTTAAGAAAGGATATTCTCTGGTTTTGATATTTCTGATGCTTTAGCAGCATCTATATCAGCCTCTTCAGGAGTCACTATTGTTGTTTTAAAATGTACTCTTTACAAACAAACCACACCAGTCAAAGCTGGTAGTTTCTCTTGTGTGACAAAAGTGCATAGCCTGAGGCCTGACATGCCTAATGAACAGTTTGGGAAATATATTCAGTTAGTTTGAACGGTTGCACTTAGAGATTTGCATATCATATGAGACTGAACTGTTCACCTTGGTGGATGGTTGCTCTCTGAGCCCTTAATGAAAACTAACATCATGTTTGAGTGTTTTTGAGTGGAAAGGACATTGTTGTAACCATAATTGGCTGTTTTGATGAATGCATATCTACATGTTTCAATGCAGTTTTAATTAGAGTAAAATGAAAGAAAGCCTATTTAAAAATTAAATAATCAAGGAAAGACTGGTTGATTGCTGTAATTTCGCTTGTACTTCTGTATAAGTGACAATAAAGGCTCATTCATTCATTCATAAAATCTCGGGTCTATTCATAAATGTATCCGTAAATAAAAATACATTCTTACTTTATGCATTCCTTCAAGCAAAACTGAGAGGTACAGTGTGATACTATCAAAATTTTAATAGTGTCAGCTTCATCTTACAAACTTTGAAATACAACCTCGACAAAATAATGTAAGGACCCCACATGAATACCTTTTTTAAGCCAACGTTTTTTTTTGTTTTTTTTTTCATTTTAACATTACTGACACCCAAATATTTTGTCAGAACAGGGTGTTACCGTGAGTAGAACCTGACTGAATTGAAAATAATAATATCAATAAAAAATCAATCCAGTGCCTTGACAGCTAAAGCCACTTTTCAGATGAAAAAAGAGAAAAACTGAAATGATTCAAGGGTACCACTCTCTGACAAAGCAGCTTTTATAGAGCCTTATTAGAATGTGTTACCAATGTCCGACATCCTGCAGTATAAAAGAGCTTCTATGAGCTTAGAGTGCAAAGCAAAATGAAATACAACATGAGAAAATTTTTTTAAAAAAGGACTTTAATACATTTAAATTGCCTCTGATGCCATTCTTATCGGAATGAATTACATTACAGCACTAAAGTGCAGCAAATTAAGCTCTTAAAATTAATGTATTTTGACCAAATAAAACTAATTACAACTATATTATGAATAATTTAGATTTAACAGTTAGTCTCCATGGTTTGCCAAAGCAGATTACACAATAATTCAGTGTGCTGTTCAGTTTAATGTCTTTTCTGAGGTGACCTTCGCCTAATTACCATCATCTTACTGTGGTAAAAGTCTGAGACAATCTTTATTTGTGAAAAACACATCTGGCTTAGTTGTTTTGATAGTTGTGTGAATTCTGAGGAGGTTTTGATTGAAGGCAAATCGGTGTGAAAGGAAAACGTGACCTCTTTCACTTGCAAATTCATCCAAGAGTAAATCCTGCACAGCAAACATCTCACTGCCATCATTAGGCCCATGTATAGCTCTTATCATGCAGTTCTTGCACAGTCCTCGTGTGGCATTGAAATTCAAAACTCCCAAGTGGGGAATAATGGAGGGAATGTCTTTGATGGTTCACTCACTATCAGTCCAGTGACAGCTCCTGCAGATAAAAGCACTGCAGGTCTACACTGAAGGGTTTCCATGGTGCTGGGTCGGAGCTGCTGCTTTCATGTTTGCAGCACAATAAGGAGGAGTAGCTTGTCAATGTGTGACTAGTTTATGAACAAGTGATGTTTTCTCAAGAAAAGGATAGAGTGAAAGCACAATAAGCATCTGGTAACAAGCTGTAAAAGCTGATACAACACCTCCATTAAGCCTCTGACATACAAAGTAAAGCTGTCAGTACATGTTTAAACAAGAATCTACATTAATGAGTGGCTGCATGGTTACAGAGTTAGTTGTGTATGATATAAATTAGACCTTTGGCTAATGTGAGGCATCCATATTGGTTTTGCTATTCAATTATTATGAGGTAGATGTAGGGCCTGACTAATGTGGGACTTACAGTGATGATGAAGAACTTTTAAGTATTTATGAAACAGTCTCATTATTCCTCTGATGATTGTAAATTTCCTGAAACAGCGAACGAGACCCTCAGTGAAAAGACTATTTTCATGTAGTTACTATTAATGCCCCTGATCGGGTCTGAATCCCCACAAACTCAGACAAAACAATTTTCATTCCGTTGCTCTGTGCAAGGACAGTAATGTAATTATATTCTATGCCTACGGTTGTTAGTTTGCACCTTAGCATGTAACGTTAATGCAAATGGTTGTGTAACATTAGCCTACAGAGAATAGAGTCAATAGATCTCTTGGGGCATTACTGCCCAACAACTGGCCTGTAACTTATTTCTCAGTCACATATAGATACATTACCTCATCGCGATTCATCCTGTGGTCCCTCTGTCACTTGCCTCCAAAACAAATGCACAGGTTGTTGGTGTTATGTCAAGTTCTACCTGCTTGGCACGAGCTACCAAAGCTCTTCATGACAGTAGGTGCTTGCGTCACTACCGCTGTTGTCCAAAGGGGGTGCTGGAATCAACAAAAACTAAAAGTTCCTCATAGTCACTTTAACGCCATTTTACAGCCAAAGATTCACGACGAGACAAAACAGTTGCAGTGACAGTTGGAACGTTGTAGAGCAGATCCTCTCAGCCCGACTCAAGCCAGCTGACACTGTCGCCTTGTCAAGTCGCCAGTATTAGAATGTAAGGCATGTCTCTTGTTTCAGCAGCCAATTAGCTCATGGCAGCGTCACCTGTTGCTAAGAAACACAGCGTAGATTAGCCAATAGGAGCACGGGCTTCTGAAATGACCCGTTATTGGCTGAAAAGTGCCTGTCACTGTCTTCATTTTCTAAAGCCTGAATACAGAGACAAGGAGAGGTGCAGAAGTCGAGTTTTCTGTTAAACCACCTGAATTACAGTACGCTGAAAGGTTATTTTATGATTTTTGCTCGATAACACCAAGAATAAAATGCCTACCTCAGCTTTAAGAGTCAACTACATACATCTGCTGCTGTTTCCTCTGTTCTCTCACAAGCTTCATCATCAGTTGATGTGAATCCACTTACACACTCGTCAACTTTATCAGGTAATTCTGTTTTAGAAAGTCTGACAGATGAAGCAACATCAAAGCAGCTGTGATTAATATTTTTATTCTAACTGTATGAACTGACAGTGTGATGGTGTCAGTTGTAGTAGATAACCTGCTGAATCTGCAGCTCCTCTCAGCTTTGTGGAGCTTAATGGTGACTTCTGTTTTGAAGTAACAAAATAATTTTAAAAGAAACAATCACAACAAACACACACACGCACAAGTAAGAAAGGCTCATCCTGCAGAAACTTTATTACATTAGATTTTTATGTCAGAATCACAGAAATCTCGGAACGTTCAAAACAGACAGACAGAATCGATGCTACTTTCTCCTTTATATCGCCCCCTTTCAAAATAAAGGATTTACTCTTTTTTGCAAAAATAACACAAATGAGATTTCCACCTGAAAGCAGAGCAAGCAGAGGAGGGACAGATTTAGTGTTTCAGTGCAGTTAAAGACAATGACAGTTTGTATTCAGTGTTCTGCATCAGACTGTACATATGTAATATTCTTGTTATTGAACATCCACAGATCTGAGTGTCATTTCAGTGCAAAATAAATATCACTTTTCTGTCGGTTTTTGCATCAAATGGCAGTGAAGCTTCTTTTTGCAGATTTCCAGGCGGTCGCTTTCACCACAGCTCTGATCCAACCTGTTCATAATATTTTGATCTTCACGTAAAATTGATCTCTGATTTTAAACTTGTAGCAGGTTTGACTTTTGGCTGTGATGAAACGACAAATTGCTGATTGAACAAGTGTGTGAACGTACAGACATCGTTTGATTCAGAGACAAAAACACAAATCTATTCAGGAGACACTGGGTCAGCTCCAGAGCAACATGAAGCATGCTCACAGCAAACATGATCAGAGTTTAAACAAAGGTGTCTACAGACTTTATTTTACTTTCTGAGTAAAAATTATAATCACAGGTCTTTCTACAGGTTCACAGAGTTCAACTAAAGACATTGTAATCCCAAAAGAAAAAATATAATAGAAAATCAGAGATGATTTGACCGACAGTTATTTATTTATTACTTGACATTTTCCAGCAAATAACAATAATTCTTAATGATGTAATTAATAAAACTGATGTGACCTGAACCAGAAGCAGCAGGAAGTGGAATTTATTTAAGTTTTATCTTAGTTAAACGCCTCCTGCAGCAGAATCTACCCAATCACCAGCATACATGTTTTACTGTACCAGAGACATCACAAGAAATTATGCTTCTTGGGATGATTCACCACTGACCCACAGCTTTTAAAAACTATTGGAGAAGTGATCGTGAGCCCAGATTAGGAAAGTTTGTTAATGTAACGTCTGAAACTGAGTCAGTTCAGTTCGATTCAAAAGTTCACCAGCAGAGATTCACAACAAAGAAGTTCGTTTTAGAGCTAAAAGAGAATTTTACTCTCTTCTGATAACCTGATTACAGAGCGACTTCACATCACTGCAGATTTTTTGTAAACAGCTCAACATCTGTCCAACACATACAACAACACATGTTCTGCACTCAGCCTGAGGTGCAGCTCATTGATGTCAGACTTCATCAGCCAATCAGCTGCTGTAAGTTTTCAGTCTGCTAGGAGGGATCAGGAAGAATGCATGATCATACATTACAGATGGGTGTGTGAGAGGATCTGTCAATGTTTCACATCCTTTAAACACTGAGATGATGCACTGACAGTTTCCTCAGAGGAAAGTTGTTGTCTGAGACCTGCAGAGTTGGACACGTGAATAAATATGAATAGACACAACACAACAAAGCAGTCGCCTCCTTAATCTTCACATCGCCACAGAAATCCAGTAATGATCCACAAATAATTTAAAATACATTTTAAAACACGTCTTTTGTTTCTGGGATCCACAGTTTATAACCTGAAGGTTTCTATTGCTCATTACAGTCTCAACTGCCTGGAGTGTCATAAAATGATGTCATGCACAGTCCTTGAAACTGGCCCATTAAAAAAAAAAAAAAAAAAAGCTTTCACAGTAGGAATGCACTGACATGTTTAATCTGATGTAAACTGAGGCCACCTCTGTTCACCGGACCAAAGTACAGCTGTTCAGTCCGACAAACATTTCAGATTCACACCTGTGATTATGGTTTGGATCAAACTGAAAAGCCTGAACGAAAACATCCGCAGCCACATCAGGATTACCGCATGCTCCACCACACCTTCCACACCAGAGTAGAACCCCCAAATGACCTCACTATGACATCATTGTGACCAGTAAACTGCCCCTTGAAATGAATTAATCTACCCCAATGTCAAAGCTTTACTGAGTGTGTGTATGTGTGTGTGTGTGTGTGTGTGTGTGTGTGTATGTCTGTGTTGCACACAGTCCTGTAGGTCTGATTCCTCTGAGGATTCTTTGTTTTTGATAGTGTTTTCTATCTTCATCAGTGTCCTCACATCAACATCCTCCTTGTCTTCGTCCTCCTCTCTGCGTGTGCAGGCAGATGTTTGTCTCAAGCTTCTTGTTCTAGAAAAACAAAAAGGTAAGAGAAGACAAAAGTAAAACCAAAGCTAGTCGGTGTAATACAAGATCCCCCACTGTACGCAGCACCAGTGGTATGAAATGGTATATGCAGGAGTCACATCTCCCATAGAGACAGTAAGGGAACCACCATCCCTCTGCCTCATCTGGAAGTGTTGTTAACATCCAGTGAATGGATAAAAGCAGATGGATTCTGTGTCACATGATATTTGTCGATGTAAGTTTTAACTTTTAATTCATGGTTTCACCCATTAGACCATTTAAATGTCCGTTCATGTCCGTTGCAGAGCAAGGCAGGAGGCACTGGTTCCCAGATCTCGCATGAGTGTGTTGCTAGGACAGAGACAGATCTCGAATGAAGTTAGACAGCTTCCTGTCTCCTAAAAAGGTAGGGCTGTGGCGAAACCGATGTGACGCTGATACAGGAAATGAATAGTCAGCGGGAGGTCTCGCTTTCTATTAACCAGCTCAGGTAAAACCTGCTCTATTTACAGAAAGTTTACTGCATAAATTAAACGAGGGACACAAGTAAGAGTTCGAAAATCTGCAGAGTAAATTACACCTTTTGGAGACGTTCTTGCTCCAACAAACTGCAGCAGCATTTTAACAGACATTTACAGAGCACATAGAACACAAACACGACAGTGTACACACCTTCCACTGCTGTCCTCACAGGTTAGTGGCCCTGCTGCAGGCAGAGAGAGGAATTAGAGTCAGAAAACACGAGAGCTGCACCGAAACATCCACACCTCAGTGTTTTGACAAAGATAAAACATTGATAATAAGGCTATCCCTGGACTTTAACAACACATACAAACACAGACTTACTGCAGCAGAGTGACTCAACTTGTCAAAACGAAACTTGACGTTGGATCTGGGAGAGTTTTTATTCTTCATCTCTAAAAGACAGAAAATGTACTTGTTTTTCAAACATGAACAATAGAAAGCAACAACAGAAACACATCAGAGGGCAGACATGTTCCGTACAGGTTGATGAGTTCTGACTGGGGGTCATAAAGTATAATGAAGTTAAATGTAACTGATGTGAAATCAGATTGAGTGGATAAGAAGTAGAAAGTAGCACTAA
The DNA here is from genome assembly GCA_029874875.1 of Naso minor. NCBI lineage: Eukaryota > Metazoa > Chordata > Actinopteri > Acanthuriformes > Acanthuridae > Naso > Naso minor. The sequence continues at coordinate 20,379,299 of JAQFJB010000006.1, forward strand.
AGAAAATACTGAAGTATGTAATTCCTACCACTAGAGGTCTCTCTATCAACACAATGAAAACAAGACATAGCTCGATGATGTCATAAACTAGCATGGGATCATGGGATTTGATCCTTTAATTATTAAACATCCATGTTTAACAGAACATCACAGTTGCTCAGACTCCAGTTTCTTGTGATTTAAATTTGTCTTTTTTATCAGTTTTAAATTGTGTGTGGATGCAGCATGAAGTTAAACTGAACCTGTGGGGCTGCGACAGATGATAAGCGGACTTGAACTTTGACCTTCCTCTGTCACAGCCTGGGCGAGCTTAAGACACAGAGAGCGGACAATTAACTAAAATCACAAAATGTGTTAAAATGCTCTGTTCCCGTTCTGTCTCGCTCACCAGGTGTGTGTCGACAGCAGGGATGCTGAAGCTGCAGGTGCTGGATGTCGATCTGGAAATCTTGCTGCTCTCCTTCTTTGTGTGAATCCTGCAGAAAACAAACAACTTTCTGTGGGATGTCAAACAACATCAACCTGTAATCTCACAGTAGTGACAGACACGTCTTGTGACGCTGCTAGTGGTCAATAACATTACTGAGAATGTTGAAGTTTGTTATGTGATTCTGGTGGAACTGCTGAAAGAGAAGAAGAAAAGGTAAAGAAGGAGGAGGAAGACCTGCCAGTCACACACACACCTGTCCCGTTGTCCCGCCTCTGGAGAGCTGGGATTGGATGGCAGCTCTGACCTCACCTCCAGAGTCAGGGGGCAGCTGTCGAAGCTTCTCTGCTCACTGAAGAGACTGATGAAGAGGAGTCAGAATTACTCGTAGTGACGCCTAGCTTAGCACAAAAACTGGAAGCAGAGGGAAACGTATCCCAGTTCCATCAGTAAAGAAAAAAATCCAACTTTAAGCTCATCCCAGTCTGTGGGATGTACACGTTGTTTCAAACTTGACGATTCCATTAACCTTTTCTGCGACACTTAAAAATGTGCTAAAAAAATATCTGAAACTGACATAAAAACATACCCTCTCTGGTTGCTTCTCTCTGTTTGGCTGTCAACGCTCAACAGACGAGGAAAGAGTCCTGAGCGCCTCTTCACAGGAGATTTGACGTTACACTGACATCAAACACACAGAACATGACAGCTGTTTACTGACAACAACACTGTTTACAACAACAACAACAACAATCAGGAAGTAATATTGATAATATGGAAACATGACTCAGCGACCCTTGACCTCTGCTCACCTCAGCACTGATGTGTGCCAGGCCCCCCCCACTCAGACTGGTGGGAAGACCAGCCCCGCCCCGTGACATGGTTTCCATGGAGACACTCCGGCCTCGCATGGCCCTCTGACAGAGAAAGAGAGAATGTTATAAAAAGACGGTGTTGGGAAAAAACACAATATGTGATAATTTCTTTCAGCAACAAGTTGAGTAATGGTAATTGAATTAATGTTACTGATCCACTAGCACAAACAAACACACACACACACACACACACACCTTGATGGACTCCAGCAGACCTCCGTGGGCGTGTCCGTTTTCAGCTCGCCCCTCCTCATCCAGACCTGATGTCAATCCTAGCATGCTCTGGGAGCGTCTCTGCAGCTCATCATGGAGGCTGTCTAGCAGGGCTGCCCGGGTACGCTCCTACACACACACACACAAACACACACACACACACTCATTGATGTTGTCTGCAGTATCATGTGTGAGTCATGTGATCCAGGAGCAGCATGTAGATAGAAAACTATGTAAGATCGAACATCGATCCCTGTGGATCACCACAACTAAGTACATTTAAAAAGTAAAGTAATTTGGGTATTTCTATTTTATGCTACTTTAGAATTTTATTTCAACATATTCCAGAGGGGAAAATGTAACTTTTTACTCTTCTACATTCATTTAATATCTTCTGAAAGTAGTGTGACGTGTTTTCAGATGTTTTCACCTCTAGGCGGGCGAAGCGGTCGCTCTTGTAGCAGGCCAGCTCTGCATTAATGAGTTTTGTGAGAAGAAACTCTCTGAACTCTGGACCCTATAAACAAACAGACAGGTTTAAATGTATTCAACACACAAAGCTTTATTTCGTGGCCACAGTGTTCTGTGTTTTCCTCTCACCTTCCTGAAAACAGCTGGGTTTGGAAGGGGCGGGCCAAATGGGGGTACATCTTCTCGTGCTGTGACAGATACCTGTCAATCACAATCTATTAGTTCTGCTGTTACTGAAATAAACATCTAGTACAAACACAACAACATCAATGCTTCTCTAAGTAGTTTAGTGGCAGAGCAGCAGTAGAAATAAATTAGAACCTTCGAGTCACGTGTCCAAGAAACATGTTTCTGCAAAGAGCAACCTCTCATCACCTGTGGTGATGTCATATCCTGTTCCTTTTAATTGTTACGCAAAAAAAGCAAAAGACTAATTAGAGAGAGATGCACAAGATAAATCTGGACTCTAACATGAATTAGCTGCTCACTCTGCTTTCCCAGGAGGAGCTGAAATATTCTGATTCTAAAAAATTTGCTTGAGAATGAATTCTTGGAAAAGAACAAATCAAAGGAAACCAGTAGGAAACCTTGTAGGAGGTGTTGTCCGAGCAGGGCTCCTCCACCTGCACCAGGACGAAGGCGTGCAGGAAGTTGGAGGCGATCATGTCAGGGACAAAAGGCGTGGCTTCTTCCTGGAACACCAGCGCCACGATGTCATTTCCTATGTGACGTTTCCTCTGCAGCTGAAGAAAGAATTTTGTCATCAAGCTCATCATAACACTTTACAAAGCGCTGTGTCTCACCCTCTCATGCTGTCTCATGCTAAATATAATGCTATCTTCATGCCATGTTATGCCGTCATGTGACACAAATGCCCTGTTGTTCATGCTGTCATGTTGAGTCATATTAAGTCCTGCTGTGTCGTGTGTTTTGCTGCGTCATGTTGAGTCACGCAGTGTACCTGCTGTGCGTCGCCCTCAGTGAAGGGCAGTTTAGTGCAGACGTGGAACATGATCTCCAGCTGTCTGTGGACCGTGTAGACAGACTGAGAACCCGTCTGACCGTGAGACACATCCAGACCCCCCCGAAACCTGCACACAGGAAGGGGGAAGAAAAGTTAGTATAATACATCTTTCTTTAAGAAAATGGGAAAAAACGCACGGGATAGGGAAGGTATTCAAACCGATGGGAGGGATTTAGCACATTTTCAGCTACACTGCTTAGTGACTTTCTCCCAGCTTTCACTTTTTGGTTGTAAATACACTTTTTTTTCTGTAATAGATCTGTTTAATCTAAAATCATACTGAAGTATTATTATTTCCACCTTTAGATTACTGTTTACTTCTATCTGATTTGATGAATATCTTTTAATATTGTTCTGAATTTCAGTATTACATTGTCTCACATGTGGGGAGTAACGTTTTCTGTGCTCTACTTGTGTCAGACACAACAGAAACAATTTTTTGTTTTATTATAACCATGAAGTTTTACAGTTCAGTGTTCTGAACTGTAAAACTGTTCAACAGTTCTGTTCCTCACTGTTAGGGAGAAATGTGGGGTGATGCCGGAGAAGAAGAAGAAGTACCAGAGTCCTGGATGTCTTATGCTGAAGGAA
>JAQFJB010000006.1:20417413-20428830 GCA_029874875.1 Naso minor
AATAAATTAACAGGTCAACTATGTCAAAAAATAAATCGTCTCTAAGACCTACATGTATACATATACACATATACAAGTATACGTCATTGCATCATTCTGGAACTGCAGGGAAATTTTAGTCGTCTAACATACGAAATGAAGGGGGCCCAGTCTGTAGAGGTTTTTTTTGTCGATCCTTTAAGCGCGTGTCTAATTTTTTCCAATTTTATACAGCATAAAACTTCTTTGATCCAATAGGCACGAGATGGAAGGGTGGAAGACTTTGGATCGCTTTTGTCAGGTTTAGTGAAGCCGTATAAAGCAAAGAGATAAAGGGCATGTTGAACTCGCTTTGTAGAACAGAGCTCTGGGAATGTTGTTAAAGTTGCATTGTGTCGTTTGTTTTCCAGCCACCGGATCTGAACAGTATTTGTTCCTTACCTGTAGTGTGTGTAGATACAGTTAGTGAAAGGCATCTTGGAAGTTGACCACTGCAGCACAGCGACCAGAGGAACCTCCAGCCCCTGAAAATAAAACATGCAAACTCAAAACCAACACACTGGGATGACATGTTATGACCACTGGGGAGAGTTCCCACGAGTGAAAACTGGATATCCAGAATCTCAGCAGTTGAGTCAGTAAAGAAAACAGAAAACAGAAATGCAACTCTAAATCACAATGAAACTCACTGATAATAATAACATAAGAGATCATATTCTAGAAACAACCTGACGCAGCTTTAAGACAACACAAAAACAACTCCAAACCTCATTGGAATCATCTTGTGGCATGTCGTTGAGGTGCAGCTGGAACAGGAAATCATGTTCCTCCAAAGCACCGAGCATGCTGGGAAGGCGGCCGGCCATGCTGTCCACCCTGCAGAAGGACGCCATGCCAACCTCACCGGACTGGTGGCTGCAAAGCAGAGTGGGGAGCAGCTTGATCAAAACATCAAACTAATGTGTTTGAAAGACTTAAAAAACATTATGTAACACCGTATTATTTAACATAACAGAATTAAACAGACATAACAACGAACTGTAACAGAAGGTAACCCAAGAAAATGTACATTAACACAATGTAAGACAATGTAATGTGACAGAAGTTAACCACAAATCGTAACAACTTAATGTAACACAATGTAGCAAAACAGAGGAGAGCTATTATGCTTTTCTGTCTTTTCTGACCTATAAATGCTGATAAAATGTTAAATGATGCCTAAGCATCAAATAACCAGGTACGTGGATTTGGAAGTGAGCCCTGCAGGCTGTTTCAGTTGGCTCTGCATGCTGTGTTTCAGGAGCTTTTTTCAAACTCTGTTGTTACACCGATGTCAATGTGTGCTGGACTTCCCCATATGGGCATGCCAACTCCATGCACACAGCACTGTGCCGGCCCCTCCCTTGCTCTGCTCAGACACCACTGCGCTTTGATCTCTGCTCTGCCCTTTGTTCAATGTGGCCCTAATAAAGTGTTTTTTTGAGGGGTGAATGAAGAGAAGTTCACTTTGTTTAGCTTTTCTTGAGAGGCAAGCACCAGACAGAAGTTGATGGCATTCAAAACAATGTATGGATTTATTCATGGCACTTCCTTAATGTGAGTACCTGAACTGTATTAACGGCTAAACTATGGCGAAAAGCCAGTTCTCATAATACTTGGTCTTGTTGAAGAGTCCGAAGCAGGAGCTGTAAGTAACTTTTTATCAGTGTCCTACTAGTGTCTAGCTACTCTACAGGAGTCCAAAATCCAAATCATAGACCCAATACTTAGTATAATATGTCCTCTTTAAAAACACTAAAATGTAACATTATATGAGATAATAAAACAAACCATGTAATTTTAGTTTACAACATAATCTCATGAATATTACACTGAAGTGTAACAACGTGACGTACAGAAGGTTACGCAACATACGTAAAGTACTACCGTGTAATGTGTTGTTATGAACATCACATTATGCATTTTGTCACAGTTTAACAAAGTGAAGTGAAATGTGGCAAATCAGTAATTACATAATACTATAAGACAGAAATGACAAAACTCAACAACACATGAACACGCGTTTCTGAACGCACCACACGTTGTCCACCAGTAACACCGAGCCATCTGGCATCACAGGAAGGTAGGAGGCATTGAGGTTTGGTAAAATCCTAACATCTCGAATACACACCTCCTCCTGAGAGGACTCATTCAGCACTGAGGAAGAGAGAGGGGGAAAGACAAGGAAGATGAAGAGGCCATTTGGTCAAGTTCTCTCAGGATTAGGTCCTGTTTGTTAGCTGAGACTCTGCTGCAGCAAACTGTCTAACTGATCTACCTTTGAGGACGGCGAGGTGCCTCCCAGAGACAGTCATCTGTTTACAGCGGACGGTGGGAGGCGGCAGAACGGTCAGAGTGGTGCTAACTGTGGACGAGAGGAACCCAACGGCTTTTAAAACACATTCCCACAGTCTCATTTTGTTGCCATGCATTCACTCATTCATTCATTCATTCATTCAATCATTTAATCATTCATTCATTTTCATACCAGTGTCATCGTCTGGCCAATCCCATGCAGGATAACAAGACACTAACACAATACAGGGCAGGTGTCATCTTCCAGTTTTTACGAATATTAGTACATAAAGATGGAAAAAAAATAAATTTAGCTAATTGTATACTACCAATATTCTTGCAAAAAGAAGAAAACCTGTGAAATTGTGAATTTCAAATGAATTATACAGAGAAAATAAATTTCGCAAATTTACAGTTTAAATTGATAGAGAGCTTGTGTTCTCATCTCCTATGCCTTCTCTAGGCCACGAGGTAGTTTAAATATTTCATATGTAAATGCCAAACTTAAACTCTGTGCATCATATGTACTAAATCAATATCTTTTTATGTCATTTAACAAAAGTCTGCACAGGTCCACATAAAAAGGGGGCAGTAGAAAAAAGCCAAACAGTACATACAACAAATGGGCATTTTTCTAATTTTACAAATCATTCCGTTTCAATTATCAGTGGTAAAACACCGAATCTCAGCTGAGCACATAGATTTCTTTGTTTTTTTGTGAAATAATATAAAACGTAATTCTCAGTGCTATATTCAAACTTTGTGACCCTAAATATTTGCAGTTTTGGTTTAGTCCAAAAATAACCAGCCCATTGCTTCTGAATAAGCACAGATTCTCTGAGGATACAGATGTTGATTTTTTCATTTTTAAGAAACACTTCACCGAACCCATAGTCACAAAACAATGTATATACATCCGTTGACCAAGGCCCAGTCATTTGTTTGTCACATATACACACCTTCATGACAACCTATTTTCTTTCATATCAACTAGCCAACTGCATACTTGTACTACACAGATCTTCAAGCGAACCTCACGTGGTTCCCAACCCGTGTCTCTGACTACAGCTAACTTTGGTGCATATTTATGCACACTCAGAAAATATCTCATAGCATTGTTTTGGAAGCGTCGTTAAGGAAGCACAATGCCCCCTTGGATCTACAGTGAATATAACAAGTAGCACTGAGACAGCTCCGTTTCCTGAGCACCCACAAAGTTACTTAATACTGTGTGTTTGTGTGTGCTCATGTAAATCTAATTTTGTGAGGACCAATTTTATTTTTTGACATCGAGCATAAAGAATGACTAACCTCCACAATGGACAATCTAAGCAGGAAAGACTTGTTTCACGATGGTGTGTGAAGTGGTTTGAGTTAGGGACTCAGAAAGGCATTCAGTCACGAGGGTCCTCACAAGTTTCAATGTAGAAATGTGTGTGTGTGTGTGTGTGTGTGTGTGTCTGTTTGTGTTGTACCCTGAGCCTTGAAGGTGTTCAAGTCGTGCCTGAAGGTGTGTGTGGGCTCCCGTTGCTGCAGGACGCTCAGGTAGCCAAGTTCCTGCACCTCCGCTTTCTCTGCTTCCTTCTTCCACACAGTGACCATCACCTGAACACACACTGATAATTAACAATTACATCACCAACCAGTAGGAGTGCAAGAAAATATCGATAGACTTAAATATCGTGATATTATGTTTTCCTATATTGTATCGATTCTCAGAAACCCTGTATTGAAAATTTAAAAGTTTACATGCAAAGATTCATGACTGTGGTTTTGTTTTTGTCTTTAAACAGCCAACGGATATTGCACAAAAAGTATTGCTATGATATTGTGATTGCCTTAAAAAGTAACATTTTTTACCCGGATTTATGGATATTTGTTGTTTATACTATGAGAATTTTATCAAAGTTAATTAAAAAAGCAACATAACTAAACAGATCACATCCTTACCCCTGTATCTATCCCTGCACACTTACTGTACGCCAAAATCAAACCTTCCAGCCAGTCAGGAATCTCACAACGTTGGAGCTTTGTAAAATTTGACATTAGCTCCAAGCTTGCTAAAAGTTAAATCCAAATCACTGACAACTGTTCCTCCTGACCTTCACTTTCAGGGTGCTGACAGGGAGTTTGTCCAGAGAGACAGTGAGGGGGAAGATCACTTCCTCTGTCAAAACCACCGGCTCATCCAGAGGAGACTGAATGAAGACAGAAACACAAATGAGAAATCATCATGAACCAAAAACTTTAACTGAGCTACAGCTCAGCTGCTGCAGCTTGGAATCAGCATGCAAGCGATACATGAACTGTGCATGCTGATGAGCATGCTAGCTCACTAACAACAGCTAGCTGGCAGGAGTTAGCATTAGACAAACTGTCACTTATTTTGCATGTATTTGGACAATTCAAAATTTGACCTGATGATGGCGCTAGATGAAAACTTGGAGGATTGCCAATGTTGTTACAATTCATCCAGAAATGAACATGAATACGTGTGCAAAATTTTATGGCAATCCATCAGATAGATTTTGAGACAGTTCAGGGGGTAACTTAAAACTCTGACCTGATGGTGGCGCATTAGTTAGGAAATCAGGAGGCCATCAAATTAGAGGGATTGATTTTTTCAGTACTGACCATATTTTAAAACAAACTTCAAGCTTCATGACAATCTGTTTAATAGATGTGAAGCACAGTGAGGATGGATGAATTCTGGGATTTATCTTCTTAGGACCATGAATGTCAGCACAAATCTAAAACAGTACATCCAATTGCTGTTGACCTATTTCAGTCTGCCCCCACACTGCAATCTGCAGAACCGCTCCCAAACAATATTTTTGAGTAGTTGCTGGACTTGACGTTCTTCCCTCTGGGCTATCAATACTAAGCATGAAAGTCACTGTACCTGAACAGGTGCCCTGCGGAACTCCCTCACCGCCGTCCCAGAAGAGTTGTGGATGAGCAACGGCTTGCAGTCCCTAAAGCTGCGACACCGGGAGTCCACCCTGCTGCCAAGCGCCGCTATGGCCGCCTCTGCTGCAGCAATATAGTCCTCCTCGCCATCCTCATTGGCCTCATCCCCACTGCTCTGGTAGTCATGGTGATGCTGGTGGTGGTTGCCTTTATGGCGGCTACTTTCGCCTGGACTGACGCTGGCCACAGCACAAAGAGAGCTGGCCAGCTCCCTCCAAGCCCGGCTGCTGGATGACTCAGTCCCAAAGCCAGGTGCAGCACCATCACCTCCCCCTGCTGGAAAGTGATGGTACAAAAAATCATGCTCATTAGAGGCTTCATTGGCTGCATTTGCTTAAAATTTACTGACCACTAATGGTTTACTCAAGATTCTCTGTTGGAGTGCACACAGTGCATTGTATATGAGATATCAACCAAAAATCAGACTATTGTTAGTTCTACCTACTGATTGGTAAACCCCGAGATTAGCCAATTCTATTTTTAGGCTATTTTTTTATTTTTATATATATTTCTACTTTTATCCTCACTGTATGATATTGATCTGCAGGCGTCCCCTCTATGTCGTACATTTTATTGTCTTTCCTTCGACAAAAACATAACAACAGGAAGGTTTTGAGGGAGAGAACCCGGTGAACCCTACTTTAACATCTAGGCCTATCTGGAAATATTAAATAGCCTATGCAACAGACGCTAGACGCTCTTCTGTGCACGAATATCACAGGAGCACTTTTATTTAACGGTTTATTTTATTCCCCTCCTCCCTTTGACCAGTATCCGCTCGGTTCTGTGTCCTCCCCCCCTCCTTACCGGGGCCGTGCTCGGTTGGCGTCGCCCCGGCGTCTCTGCAGCGCAGCACCAGGAGGAAGCGGACTGTCTCGCCCAGGTAGAGGTGGCTGCGGCGGGGCAGAGTGCGGTAGCGGGCCGGGTCGGACAGATCAGTGATGGGCACTGCCGGAAAATACATGAAATACTCGCACTGCGACTCCATCATCTGCACCATGGCGACGAGCGGAGGAGGCTGAGCGAGCAGCAGAGGACCAGAGTCAACGAACAATGAAACACGCTCTTCCCTTACTGCCTTTCAAAATAAAAGCACGCTCATTGTCTGAGGGGATCACAGATGTAGGAAAAATTAGGCCATTGCGCCCCATAGTGGCCATATGATTGTAGTGGAGGCAAGATAGTAGGGAGCTACTTTTCTATCAAAAAGGACGTCAACGTTGAAGTTTCATCATGATGATGTATTCAAGTTAAAACGTAAACCCTGTTCACCCGAGGTGATCCAGATGAAAATCTGTTTTACTAAATGAACTAACCTCTGAAGTCGATGTTTGTTAGACACAACGTGAACAGTTTGTTTCACTGTTTTAAGAAGTCTTATCAGTTTTTTGAGTCTTCCTCATCTGAAAATGATGGAAAAGACCAACGTTTCTTTTACCCTTTTAATCAAGTCAGAATCTGTAAATTTAAGATTACGTGAAACAATTTAATCTGATTACTGGATTTTGTTTTAGGATATTCCATTAACTATCAAATGAGTAAAGTTATTTTTGTTTATGAAACTGAGGTTTGTTTTATATATATGTGTGTGTGTGTGTGTATGTGCTTGTGTGTGTGATGGCCAGTGAGTTTGGCAGCCACAGAGAGGTCCGAACACATTATTAACAGCGCTGCTTTCAGCAACCCCGACATCCGGTTTATCTGCTCCAAGTGGGAGGAAGTGATTCTTTTGTGAGGAGATGATTTATGAGTCTAAAGAAACGCAAGATGGGTTAAGATAATGGGATCCGGGACCTCAAAGCATAACTTGATGAGAAACTGGCAGTCCAGCATTTGCACCACAATAAAACAGGAGCCTACAGAATAATTCGGGTCGTAGGTGGAAGTAAAGCAGCCGCCATTACTGCAGTTGCATCTCACTTGTAAACTCACGGTGGAGTCCAAACGTTCCCAAACTTTTTCACTGCAAAGCTGAGTAACGTCAATTTATAGCCACGGTAAACGTTGAATAAAAAGTGTGTGTTGGTAAATCTATACTTCATGTATGCTGCCTCGTATTTATGAGTTTTACTTATGAGTCTTAGTTCTTCTGATTGTTTGGCAACCGAACTTTTGTCACCTGTTGGTAAGCTCAATTTTTCCAGGTTAGCTCTAGCTAGCTAGCTGGTAGCAAACAAGCTAGCTATTAAAAATTCCAAGAGCAGAGCAGCTTCTAGGCAGGCTCAGGCTGTGACAGCACAAGATTGACAACTTATAATGCGACTGATGATATTTTGACTGGAGGCAAATCGGAAATTTTGACATTGCAAATAAGAATGTGATGCTAGCACTGCTAGCGAGGTTTTAGCGCCTGGCACCCTCTGGTGGCTACAAAGAGGGCTACAGCCTCCAATTTGAGATCATGGCTATCGTTTGTGTATTTAAAACACTTTTCTGAGGCTTCGTACAAAAAAAAGGACCACGAAACCAACTTTATGTATAATTAAGGTTGTGCAAAAATATTCATGTGGCAATACAGCATATTACTTTCTCTTGCAATATGTTATCAGCACTCTGGTGCCAAATATTAATATTAATAGTTCCCCATCCAAGTTGACTTACTGTACCAGCGTCAGTACTTCATGACATATATCCTCTTTTACGTTTTCTGGCAGTTACACTTTTTGCCATTTTATACTGAAATTATGGCACACGTGAACATGTGGATGTTGCGGTCGATGTGTGTGTTGAAAAGACACCAAGCTACGACTTCATGCACTTTTTTGAACATTGTTTCAACTCAGTCGCCAAATTCTGTGAAACTGACGTACGACATAGTACAAGATGATTACTTCCTGCCTTTTTGCCTTTATAGGCCTACTTTTTCATCAGTTTTAGCTACTAGAAACATTGTGACGTTTCATAAATTATTGTGCTACAAAGTTGGGAGGTATCGCAGTACTGCTTAATTGTGATATAATCATTATCGTGGGCAAAGTGTCATGATAGTATCACATTGTGATATAGTTTGTGATTGTTGTAATCGAACATGAAGTTTACTTAGAAGTCTTTTCTGTATGTCACCAAAACCTTACGGCCTTATGAATCCCTGGCAGGGAACCTAGTTTGGCCTGCTATTCATACGATATATCTAAAAAAGATCCCGTTAACAGGCAATTCTTTTAAAAGTTCATGTGCGTTAAAATGGTATTAAAATATACAGCATTGTGAATGCTGTTTGATTACAATGCAAGAAACATTAATTTGTTCATTTATGAATGTAATTTGCAAATTCAGGTCAGTAAAGGAGGGGATTGGGCTTATTTTACTACGCATCAAAGGTTTTCACAGTACCAAAACCTCATGTGCAGGAATATTATTCATACTAAAAAACATACTTGTTACACTCTGAATGAACACTAACACTGGTATGATACATTACCAACTAACGAGCAGCCGTGGAAGCAGAAGAGCAGTGAAACGTGTGATTCACCCTGCAAAGCACGGCTCATTCCCAGTCTTTTCTCCGGAGATGATTATAATGCAGCATGTGTCTCACATCCATTCACATATTAGATCCGAGATGTGCGTCAGTACAACAGGGCCCGCCCACCTGATTCAATTAAGCACCATTTCAGACCGAATAAAGGGCCGATAAACAACTGGACTTGGTTCTGTTCATCCACCACAATGCTTGAGATCCCAGTGAATAAATGACTTCTTCGAGTGAACAAAAACGGAACCATAAGCGTGAAATCCATTGATCAATGTCTTATCAATAACATCATATGGCTGACACACGCAAACAGTAGTCTTGCATGGTGACAGGCGAGCTGTGACCTTGCCTGACCCCGATCCTCATGTGTATCTCTCGCACCTCTCCTCTGTTTCCTCGCCGTGTCTTTGTGTCTCTTTTCTGTCACTTATAAAAACAAGTGAGCACAAGAATGAGTCATGAAAGCGAGCACGAGCGGGGAACATGGGGGATAGAAATGGTAACAAGGGATCACGGAGCTTGATCCCCCCCCTCGCCGCAGCTGTGCACTGACTGAATGAGGACGCAGCTCTCGGCCCCTGGGCTGGATTTCCGCGCCCTCATCCTCCCTCTATCCGTCTCTCCGTCTCCCTCTTCAACCTCTTAGGGGAGCGTTCTGGATGGAAACTGAGTCAAGTGATGAGGGACCGCGGAGAATTGAGTTTCATCAGCTTGGCATATGTGTGTCAGTGTGCGCCAGCGGATGGGTGTGAGATTCTGAGCGTTTTTGTGTGTGTTTGTGTGAAACAGGAGGCGGGATCGCTCATAAATTACTAATCAAAGCAACTAGAAAAAGGTTCGGGCGAAGATTCTGCACGTAGATTTTGTATACGATCTCGACGCTACCTCACACATACTGGTGCAAGTCATTATTAACTCCGGTACACTGCGGTGTAAACCAAGGTGCCAGTTCTTCCATCAGTGGGTGGCTGGGTGAGGATGAGGAGTACAGGGTTCAGATAAGAGGAGGAGGGGGTGGCAGAGCAGAGTAAGTGAGTCACAGTAGATGCCTTCTGCATAATCATTTCAGCTCACGCTTCGTCATTGCGAGGAGCTGAATCACCAGACAGACACGTGGCCGCGGCTGCACGAGCCAAAATGTCTCTGGCTGGCTTTTCTCGCATTATCTCGCACTTCTCCGTTACACACAGGCATGTGAGATTCAAGAACGTTTGTCAGACCTTTCTCTCTGCTTAGAGGAAAGGCAGCCAAACCGTGGCCAACTGCGGCCCGCTGTCGGTTTTTAAAAGGCCCGCGGTGAATTTTTAAAAATAAACTAGAACAAGCCTTGAGCACATTTCTCATAAATTACACTGTATGTACAGTGCACAGGCTTGTGCCCTTAACCCCATGGACAAATTTATTCAAAAATTGATTCAGTCCTACATCCATCTGTACTCTAACACATAAATTTGCACTTGGCTGTTTCCTGTACAGCCTTACTTTACATGTCTATAACTTTATGTGTGATTAAAGGTGCTATATATGTCACATTTTACAATCAGTTATAGTATAATTTCTTAGAACTCTCCTGACTTTGAGTATGAATGAAAAAATATGGTCAAATATACTTTAAGGGATATGGCAACTTTTTTTCCTTTTGTTATTTGCCTCCCTCCCGAGCTCCAGACAAGCAGATAGATACCGTTCTTTCGACTGTGCATGCAGTGACTAGGAAGAGACGGACAGAGCTCGCCCACCGCTAGTTAGCTTAGCTGAAGTATTGGTAGTCAATGGGAAGTGCTAGCCTGCCTCCGCCTAAAATCATCAGAGAAACCTTCCCACAACTCTAAATGGTCCCATGAGCGTGTTATGACATGTTTATTTACCACGTTAGGTTATTATTAGACTCAGATTAGCACTTTATGTGTACTTTATAGATTCCTACTTCTTCTTCTGCTGGTAAGTGGCACGCATGCCCCCTGCAGTTTACCTCCAGGACATATCTGATTCTAAAATTACAAGGGCTGTCAGCGTTAACGCTTTAATCATGATTGATTAAAAGGCCACGATTAACGTGTTATAATTTTTTATTCGTGTTAACCGCGTGCTGCTGTTTTGTCCCTTCGACGCACCCTTGGTTGAACCGCTGTCGTGGTTTTCTGCTTCCTAGAAGAAAGACGACAACGTGCTTCGGAATGGCTCGTTTTTTCTTTTTGATATTTGCCTTCCTCTCGAGTTCCACACAAGAAGATAGATACCATCTCTTTCGGTTGTGCGAGATGGGCAGAGCTTGCCCCCACCGCTAATTAGTTTAGCTCAAACACTGATAGTCAATGGAAGTGCTAGCCTGCCTCCGCTTAAAGTCATCAGAAAAACTTTCAAACAACTCTAAATGGTCCTGTGTGCTTGTTGTGACTTGTTTTATGACGTGATCTATACAGGAATTTTACTAAAACTGGCCCTAAAATGTTACGTACAACAGCATTAACTTTTGAGCCATATTACAGACAAATTTCTGTTGCGTTGGATAAACAATGAAGTTTTCATGATTCAGACACTAAGCTGAGAAAAAAAACCACACACAAATATCCTATAATTTAAGACATATGCCTGTTATTTATTAACAGAAATTTGGACTTTTATCCCCAGAGGGCCGCGGATGTTCAGATGCTTTATT
>JAQFJB010000006.1:20478215-20489091 GCA_029874875.1 Naso minor
CAATGTTCATAATAATAATAATAATAATAATAAATTACACCATAACCTGCAACCAAAATATTTTTAGTTCATCTACAAAAACGAGTTAAACACGTGGAGTTGCACATTAAGGTTATCCGAACATTTCTAAAGATCAAACCTGCTTTGAGCTTCTGAAAAACTTCACCTCTTAGTTGAGTATTGATTATGCAGCAAAATTTCATGATTTGACTCCAAAATATGTGTCTCCTTCTTTCTTACGGTAGTGCCAAATGTATATCAGTATTTGGCCAGTTTTACAAAAAGTTAATATTTTTGACAAGCTTCTTGTGCTTTACCTTTTAAAAATTTGGCTTCTTTTGTTCACTAAAAAGATTAACACTGTTCTTAGATGTTTTAAAGCTAGATTTTGAAATCTATGAAACTAATTAGGAGGTTCAAACAACAAACCAAACTTATTTGGAATCCTTTTCAACTTTAAGTGCATTTTTGAAACAGGATAGACTCGCAGAGATGGTAACAAGAAATAAAGCAAGAAAAACAGAAAAAGCAGCAAAACTTTCAGCATTTTTTACAAAAGATATGTCACTCAGAATAGATTAGAATGGTAAAACTAGAACTATGCAAAATCATGACAACAAAAATGTCAAATATTTCACCCAAAAAGTTTGGAAATATTTTTCTGAACTCTGCAGAGTCCATAAATGCAGCTGAATAGGCAGCGACCAACACTCACATTGATTCATTGTTTTGTTGGGGAGGGGGCTCACGTATATAAAAACAGCTTATAGAGACTCTATGTACAAACATACCGCACAGGTGACAGGTCAGGCAATCAAAGGGATTTCTGTCATTATGGGAAATAAACTCTCAGATCTGATGTTTTAAGAAAACAACCTGACTGTCCTCCTCTAAAATATGACGACATGTTTAGGCACAATGATGAGTGATAATACAAAACTGTACAATACTGTGCAAATGCAAAAAGTTGAAAGTAGAACTGCAGCTCTTCTTTAAAACTCACTCACGCACTCACTCACTCGCACACACACGCACACACAAACACACACACATACAAACACACAGACTCGCCACCTCTGACCTGTGATAGCTACGTTCTTCCCTGACCAAGTGAAGTCAGTTCTGTGTGCTTGTACTGATTCATCATGTTAATCCCAGACAAAGACAAAATAGCACATAAGCTTTCACAAAAATCTATGTCGCTGTAAAGTATAAGTATAAGCAAGTTTTTAAAAAATGAAGGGCTGAAGAGGGCTGTGTCGTGACATATGGAATTTAAACCTCCATTTTTGTTTGCATTTTTATTTATTTCAAAATTATTATTTTAAATGACTGTCCAGCCTTAGCATTACCATTGACTATAATTGGTAAATTTTTGAATGGAGGGGAGTTTTTAAGTGAAAAAATGAAAAATCCAGAGCTGTGAATACAAAAACTGAGATTGGTCCTGGTCTTTAAAATATTCTGTTGTAACCCTGGTTAAAATAATAACAGTAACAATAATGATGATACAACAGTAGAAGGTTGAAAGATTAAGTGTTTGAAAATCTTTTTCAAAACAAGTAAGACTAAAATGTCAGAGGGCAAAACCAAAGGAAAGATTACTGACCGGCTCTGTGAAATAACAAGTAATACAGCATAGGTCGCTTTGAGGGGGATTTCTTTTACCAGACTTTCTTCGACCAATCAGACGACTGTTACAACTGTGGATGATTTAAAGTAAAAAGACTAAAGACTGTCAGAAAGAAAACTAACTGGGAAATGAAATAAAATGATAAGCGCACCTTTAGGGTGAGAGTGCGGCCACTTCCTGCAGATACATACAAACACTGCAGGCTGAACAAAACTGAGCACATATCAGCTGCTCTAATTGTCATTATTCACATATAAATACACTATTAACAGACAGAAGTGGTGGTGCAGAACACAAGTTCCTCACACTTCTGACCAGGAGACAGTTTGTAAAACCAGTCTCTCACTCTGGGAGAAAAACATACTCCTGCAGCGAAACCATCAGCTGAAGTTTAACAAACCGCTGACAAATAACTGACGTCTGTCACAGTTTCTTCTTAAACCAGAAGGCTTCAGTCAGACTAAGACAGACAACTAAAACTTTTCGTTAAAACACAAAAAATCTTCAATGTCTTCAAAGACTGAAACTTTGTTCAGTGACTGAATTTAACGTTTGTCAGGTTTCGCTGGTTTGGGCTCAAAATACCTGACCAAATACTCCACCACCAGTTTTGGCTTTAGAAAAAGCTATATCCCCTTCATATGATTTTAGATTTGGACAAAGATCATTTTTATAGTGTTTCACTGAATATTCAGATTTCTGTAAATGTAATAACTTGTTTTGTTAACTGAAAATGGAAAAGTCATAAACTTCAGCAGACGTTCTAAATACATATTCTATTTCATTTGATGCTGCAAATGATATGATGCACAATAATTGTGTAACCCTGCTTCAGTGGGTATATTAAGTGCTGGCAGAGTCCAGAGGTCACCCTACAAATCCATCAGTCATGAACACCAATAACTTTCGTTGCAAGATAGGGTCTAATCAAATCCACTGGCTTCTACAATTTCCTGATCAATAGATCAAAAACTTTATGTACTTGTAACAAATACAACTCCAGATGTTGACGGGTTCACTGAAGGTGGAACCAGATGTTTCTGAAGTTTCTGGATGCCTTTGGATCAACAGTCTGGAAACATTTTGTTGTATCATATAACTATGTCTTGATTACAACTCAAGACCTTATTAGAGCTTCTTCAGAACCTCTGACCAACAGATCAGAGAAGATCCAGAACTTCATAAACAGCAAAGACTGATCGGTCAGATGGACTGGGGCTGCATCCTCAAATCGGCAGCCCAGATTTAATCCATCCAAGCAGCAGCAAAGTGAGTCCCGTTTTTTTGCTCCAACTCCTTCGACATCTGCAGAACAACTCGGACAAAATCGCAGAACAGAGTTGCCCAATTCTATACATCCAAGGAACCAGACTTCAGGCTGCACAGGGTTCATATGGACACATTTGTGCGCTTCATTCTGTCTTTTTACGCTGTATCAGTCCAACTTGAACAAAAACTACTTGTATTCCACCCAGTAACAAATGTTCGAAGTACGGCAGCGAAACATGTTGACATTTGGTAGGTGTGCCTGTTGTTCGTCTGCTTCCTTCCCAGCCTGATGCCAGACTTCACAACCTCTGTGTCCTTAGTTTCCAAAAAGTTTTTCTTAACCTCCCGATGATACCGACGATCTCCTGTAAACAATTTAATTTGAGGGGTAATTTTAAGGGTTCATCTCATGAGCCTTCAGTCATGGGATGAACTCCCACACCTCACGGGCCACTTCCTTGGGAGGGGCCACAAATGCGACAAAGCAAACATTTGAGTACTCAGCCCAGGCACAGTCTAACATGATGGGATCTCGAAAAGAAGAGTGATGGAAAAGTTAATTAGCTGCATGGGTTTGATATCCAAACATCCAACAGAAAGAGCTGCTGAAAAGAAACTTCTGGGTTTCTGTTTGAAGCTTCAAAGATGAAAAAAAAAATAAAATAAAAAATCCAGGAAACCGGAACAGTCTACATGACAACAAAATTTACACAGAGAGCAGAAAAAAGCCGGAAAATGTTATGTCAGCAACATTTCGGCATTTCATCCCTGTGATTCTTCTATCCATCCCATATGTTGGCAGAAGGGGCCGGACTTACAGTGATACTGGCAGGTGAGTGGAACAGGAATAAGGTGCAACGTTTTTTTTTTATCTTTTATGTCTCTGATGCTGCTGGTGGTCAGTCTGGCTGAGGTTGGTTTTAGTGTCCAGGATGCTGGTGGGAGGTGAAGGGGGTGAATGAGGGGGGAGGAGAGAGAGACAGAGGGCTGGACTGAGGACTGACGCCTCCTGTAGGTGGAGAGTCTGCAGCCGACTGAGAGACACTGTGGGGAAGAGGGGAGGAAACAAGAGGGGGAGGCAAGAGAAAAAGCTTTACTCGTGATTTTTCATTAATAACATTTGTACATGGTTTAATAATAATGTGACTGATGTGAGCTCAAGCTGATCCACACCTGACTGTGTAGTTGCTGCAGTTGGTTGGATCTGTCACCCCTGCAACAAAAAGCTTCTTTGGAGGTCCGTCAGACTCCACCCCTCCTGGGAGACAAAGAAGTTCACAAATGTATACACAGAAAAACTAAAAAACAAGCAGGCACACAGGAAGAAGGTAAACGTGATGTTTTCTTTTTTAAACTTTGACAGCGACTGCACTAAGCACCAGTGTTTTCTGCTCACCAGGTGAACAATAACGCATGTCCGAATTAATGTTAATGCTGATAATGACCTGCTGGCTGTGTGAAGAAGCAACTGTTTGCAAACAAATTACACATGAAAACATAACGTCAGTGTTGTGTTTCCTGCTTGCTGCCAAAAATCAGTTACAGCAGGTGTGAATTTGAACGAGAACTAAAGACACACACACAAATTATTTAATTACCTTTCCTCTTGAGTGGAGTTAACGCAGGCCATCTCACAGTGGCACTGACTGCTGGTCTGTTGGACAGTGAGCAGATATGAGAGAGAACTCATCAGATTACAATAAATGCAGAATAATAAAAACCAAAAGCAAAAATATTTTCTCCGTCTGTGTACCTGAACCTCCTGGTGGGACTTGGGGAGGAGTTTGGCGTGACGCCGCTGTCCTGTGACTGAAACCACTGAAGAACAAAAGGTGAAAAACTGAAAAAACAGTCTGTCTGAATTGTCTCATGATCGAGATCTTCGGTATCTAAAACCTCTGTCCTCTGATTCAGACCATTTTCCAGATCATTATCTCACATGGTGAGGTCACCATCATAATTATAATTTTAATTCCCAAGATTGTTAAAAATATTTATCTCCCCCTCTCACTGGTGGATGGGATTGCCTTGCATTCTACATTACCCATGAGCCTTAGCATTCTAGTAATGAACTCGGCGAGTGAAATGTCCTTACTGATGAGAACCACCGCCAAACCCATCAAAATAAGAGTTCTGACATAAAAAGAGTGGTGTAGAGATGCTCACCACTGATGCGTGGTCATGCCACTGACTGACTGGAGGAACTGGGATTAGACTGGAAGCACTGGGAAAGAGATGGGGGGGATAGTTGGTTAGACTTGGTTTAAACATCTGAACAGTGTGAATGTGCGTGTGTGCTGTGTACCTAAGTCTCTGCAGACTCCCTCTGAGTGTCATCTCCATGTTGTCCTCCTGTGTTAAACACAAACAGCTGTTATTGACTTCCAGGTTTAAACTGAAGTTCACACCACCGCTGACCTTTAAACTCTACTGTCACCTTAAAATTGAGCCATTTGAATTTGAAACTCTTTTTGTCCTCACCTGTCTCTTCTGGTCCAGTCTGTCTCCAGTCAGGGAAAAAGGAGAGAGTGGGACAAGCTGAGGGGGGAAATAAAAAACATGGGTGAGAATTAGCAAGTTGACATGAGAATAAACTGGACACTGAACGCATCATCATTGTGAAACATACTAACCTGTGAGGGGCAGCTTGGGTTGATGGACACACTGCTGCGTCTGTACCGAGCCGAAGACACTGGACTGAAGACCGTCATCCCATCACTGAGAGAAGTTATCAACAAATTTATTTTAAAAAATACAGTATGAGTGACATGTCAACGAATGACAGAGTCTTGAAGGATAAAAGATTAATGATACATGTCAACATCTTCCAAGCCCGTCTCAGTCAAAAACCTCAAATACAAAATCATAAACTTCTTTATGAGCAATACAACATCAATTTTTAAAACTAAAATAAACCACAGTGAAGTTAGATCTGTATCCCAAGTCTTTAGACAGTTTAGTAAGTACAGATTTCTTGATCTAATGCAGTCTATAAAGGTTATAAAGTTGAGTTAAATCTGCCCTTTAATATAAATAGGATAGATAAATTATACAAAACACCCTTCAGCATAATTCAATAGATTTTGACAAAAATAGAACATTCTAACTTTGATGATGATTTATGACAGGGCTGACTTGGTTTAAGATATGCAGCACACCAAACTGGCAATTGCACAGATATTAAAAAATACAAAAATATATTCAAAACAATTATTAATCAATACAAAGAAAATTTCAGGAGAAATCTCAAGTATCTAAACACTTCAAAATTCTTGGATATGTGCAAGAAACCAATATGAAAAAACAGGTACAGGTACTTTTTTCAGGTTTAGTTTCATTTTATGCACTGCTTAGTGTATTAAAAGTACGCCAATTTAAAGAGTTACTCTATAATTTGGAGAATGTACTACGTCTTAGCAAATGATGTGCGAATAGCTCCTTATTAAATAAGGAAAAATACACAGGGAACTGGAAATGGAATTGGGTATTTCACATTAGGATGTAATACCACTGACCTGACACTGGTGATCATGGGGGCGCTGTTCGATCTACGGAGTGCCCCGCCTCCTGGCCCGCCAGCTGCGCCTGCGCACTGGTCTACTTCCATTCGTTCCATACTTTGGTCCGCAGGCCCGGCGTTGCAGCGCCAACTGCCGGCCTCCGACCTTTCGACGGCGGCGTCAGGCTCTACTCAAGCCCGGTGGAAGCCCGACCCGCCGGCCTCACGGACAGCAGACCCAGAGCCGCCAAGTCAGCGGTCTGAACACCGAAGCTGCTCTGTTTCTACCGCATTTCCCCCAGAAAAACAGCTTCGTCGTGTATGACTGCGGCTCAGACCGTCATTTATAACCAACAGTAACGCTTCACTTGCTGCTGTCTCTAACGCAAATTTAATGGCTGCGTAAAAGCGACATGAAACACGAACCCCGCGCAAAAACAGTCGAGACAAAAGTTTTGTACGCGCAAATAGTTTAAACTCACCCGGCTGTCCCGGCTTTACTGTGAAACTTTTATTTCGAGTCCGAACAGGTAACGTGACTTTAGGATTAGCTGTTGAGCTAACTTGGTTTGCAGTAAAACCTCCAGTCAGAGATCAGAAAACCGCTAAGCAGCAGTCCAAACTGTCGAACCCGGGCTGGTCAAACAGTTCTCTGGAAGAGTCGGTCACACAGTCCCTCAAGAAACCGAGAAGTTCTCCAGAAGAGTCAATGAATCTCTAAAAATTAACAGTTTGAAAGATTTTTTACAACATAGTCCTTGACCAAATAGAGGTAAAACACCAACTGTGAAAACAGCGCCACTGTCTGGCCTTGATGAGAACTGCAGCACATAGGACAGAGAACAGGAGAAGAGAGAGAGTGAAGCAGAAATAGTTTCATTTGTAGAATTAATAAAGTTTGATGGTTCTCCTGCAAGGACTTGATAAGTTTCTGTAGAAATCAACAGGAACTTTATAATTATTTCTTAAAATTGACAGTACAAAACTAATAGACACAATAATTTATTTAAACCTATTTTTAATTGTAATTCTTTTAGTAATCTTATTTTATCTTTTATAATTTCTCATGTGTAGTTATTACTGCTATACCTGTACTTTAATGCGAAACATTTTTTAAAAATGCTGCATAAATACAAAAATAAAATAAAATGAGCCAATTTAAAATATGTCTTTTGCATTAACTGAACAACATCTTCAGAAACCTATTTCTGTAGGAAAAAATAGCAATGCAGAGTGTATGCTGATCAGTATTAATGGATATTATTTCCTGGATGGAAATTATGCTGCAGGTAATTACTGTAGGTTGATTAAATGCAAATTATTCCAATTAATAAGAAATGAGGGAGAAACGTCTGACCACTTATCAAACCCCAGAAGATGGTTTGTTTTTATTGATACTGAGAAAAGCAGAAATCAGTAAATATTTTGTAGTTTTTTGCTTAAAAAATTCCCAGACATTTAACCCACATTTACACCAATAAATATACACTGCAGTAATTAGATGCCAGAGCAGGGAAAGTACAGGTTCACCATAAATTAAGCTGTAAACAGACACAAAATAAACTTTCATGAACTTCTCACAGAGTCACAGAAAGGATTGTTGTTGTAAGCTCTCATATCTTTCTTTGTTGTTGTGACACTAAACTGTCTGCAGTTCTCCAGAATCCCAAAAATCCTCCATCTGCTTTGAGTCGTCATCTCCAAAAAATGGTGAAACAGGACACCGGGAGGCTCGGCCGTTAACCCCTTCAGTGCCTCCTGACGCAGCAGCTCCCACACGAGAGAGCAGACTGGAGACCTGAACAAACTCTGAGACATTTCAGAAACAGATTTAGTTCAGAAAGTTGTTCGTTTTTACACTCTGCTTTGAACACACAAGTAGTTTGCATGGAGACGCTTTAAAGGGCCACAACAGTCTGTGTGTGTGTATCCACAATGAGAAACACACTGTGCCAGTGGTGAAATGTGACCTACGTTTACTCATGCACTACTTTACTATTTTCATGTTATGCTCCTTTATAGGCGACTCCACAATGAATCAGAGGCAAATTTTGATTTTTTTTTTTTTCACTCTGCCCACATTTATCTGACAGCTTTGGTTACTTTGCATAGTAAGATTTTAACACAAAAACAATACATTAATAAATATATTGCAAAATAAACTATGAAACACTTCTAGTTGTCTGGAAGCCACCAGTGTATTGCTATTTACTCATCAATATGTGAGTAATAATAACAGTATAATAGGCTATTTGATGATATACACCTAAACAATAACATTTGGAGGTCATTTTTCTGCATTAATTCTAAAGAAGTATTTTAAGTGTTTTATTGCTACATTTGAAGGATTTGAGTACTTTTCCAGGACTGACTGCGACTGACATTACAAGGTTGCACATATACATGTATATATAACTTTCGGTATAGAGCAAACCACAACATAATAGCAATGCTGTTACTGTAGAAAGATAAAAGAAGCCAAAAGTTTTTTCTCAATTTTTTTGACATTTTACTTTGTAGTGATTTTTAGTTTCTAGACTTCTAGTTAATTTAGTATTCTTTAAATAAATATCTTTTTCTACTTCTAAAGATGTTAAAAAATATACCCCACTATCTCTCAATGATAAAGATGCTAAAGTAGATTATATTATGGCTTGACCACCATCACTACAGGTGTTATTACAGGTAACGTCAACACATTTAAGATGACAGTTTAGCCCAAGAACTCACTGCTTTTGCAAACAATCAGTTTCATTTCAGTCCCTTTTGATCTCGATCCCAATGAACAAGACCAGACGTTTGAAAACATATTTAAAGTTTTAAAAAGCTACAGAGTCAAAGAAATAGCTGGTAGGGCTACTTGCCAATACTATGATGATATTAAAAGAAAATATAAATGTGAGCAGTTGGGTTACCGTTGAAACGTCAGAATGTAAGATATTTATTTGTTGTGGCGGGAAAGATAGTTAATGGACGACATCTTGTGACCTTCAAAATCACAAAACCTGTCATTACTGGGCTGTTACAACCTGTTACTCACAAAAAGAGTGTTTAAACTACCGACACACACAACTACCAGTAATGCCACTGAGCTACGATTAACTACCGGTGACGAGCTCCCGTGACTCGGTGCAACCTGCTGCGTTTTACCGTCGTCCCATCGCTCCGCCGAAGCCAAGAGGTTAAAGTGGGAAGAGCGGAAGGGGGGAGGAAGGGGAGGAGGAAGGAGGAAAAGGGAAGGTCCTGCCTTCCTTCAGACGGAGTGCAACAACTTTTAGGCCACTTTTAACAACTTTTCTTCCATGTTTCCATAGAACGTCCGTAGCCTCGCGCTGCGGTCAGACCACACAGCGAAGCCAGCGGGCCGAAGGTATCCGCGGGGGGCGGAAGGCGACATGTCGGAGGGAGACGAAGCCGTGTAGATGTGACTGTTAGGTGGGTAAAACCCTGCGAGGTCTTCCCGCTGCTGGTAAACAAATGCGGGCCAGACAGAACAGGCTGACTGCTGCGGGGACACCTCAGCTCCACAGGCCGGAGAGAGAGAGTTAAAACTAGTTTAACCGAGATTATTTAACCTACTGAGGACTCTTACTTAATAATATTAGCCTGCTCTGAACTTAGACTACTGAAGGACTTTAGATAGATAGATGAAGAAAAGCAGCACATAGAACCAGTGAAATCTTACTGCACTTGTTTGGTTTAAAACGACATAAATGATCAGTTGTCACCAATTAATTCTGTGTTCTTTTACTAACCTCATGCCACATTTTACAAAGCATTTTAATTTTGATACCTAATTTAAGAATTATATCACATCTAAAACTGTTTGTCTCTTGAATTTCCTCAGTCTCTGATTAAGATCCATATGACTCCTTTGTTAAGTACTATTATTAGAGTGAGGATCATGAGTCATGATCTGAAGCTTTCCCATGATTCATAAGGTTTTTAGAGTCTTCAACAACAGGTTGCATTTCATAGTCAATAGAAACGGATTTGTCTGTGTTGAATAGCAGGTTGATTCATGCAGGTTTCAGTGGGCCAATTAAAAGATTTTGCATGTTTTTTTTGTGCAGGTTTGCAAAGTCACTGAAGGGTTATTAGCGACTGAAGTCATCAATGTCTGCTAAACTTTGCTTTTTCTTACATTATCAGTAAATTTTCCTGACAGAAACAGTTCTGTACATATTTATTTTATCAGCTGTGTCTCTTAAACCAAGACAAGGATAAAAAAATAAAAGTACTTTTATTTTTATTGTTTTATTTTAATATATTTTGGCCTGAAAAGAAGTTTCATTTAAAGTCTTTGATTGTTGTTCTACATGATCTTGTTGTTTATTTGCAGAGAACAGGATGGAGGGAGAGAAAGAGACAGCTGAGGAGAAGGAGGAGGAGGAAGAGGAGGAGGAGAAAGAGCTTCATCACATCGCAGCCGCAGCTTCTGTTGACTACTCGGACCTTCCCATCATGCATTGGGA
>JAQFJB010000006.1:20695164-20709839 GCA_029874875.1 Naso minor
TTCCTTCTAGGTTTCACCTTGGAGGCTGAAATTTTGCCTGGCTGTCATGTGTGTGTGTGTGTGTGTGTGTGTGTGTGTGTGTGAGTGAAGCTGTGTGTTTTTGTTCATGCCAATTGGTTTAAAGGGGGTGTGGCCTATTGCAGAAAAGCACATAACAAGATTCACTTGAAAGGTACGTCATGAGCCAACTGGCAAAAAGGGGTCGTGGCCAGTAGCAAATTTCTTAATGGATTCATGTAACATGGCCAAACTTGAACAAACAGATGAGTTGATAAACTGGTTGTCAAGGAGACGAAGGGGCGATGATGGTCATGATAAAGCTGAAGTTAGCTGCTTAACATTAAGAAGGAAGGATGCAGGTAACTGCATATCACCAGTTTATTTCATTCTTGTAAACAAATACTTCACTACATGTATTCCTTTATTAGAATGGACGACACATAGAGAAGGTAAGACGGGACAGAATGGAAAAAAAAGAGAGGAAAGCAGGGGGAAGGAGGCAAAACCAACCACAGGACAGGCTGTCCGGGCCTCGAAGCATTGTATTAAACTTAATTCAACACCTACAGCAGTGTACAAATATGTGTCTTCTCATGTCGGCAGATGAGCTAAATACTGTTCCTGCAGAGCCAAATAGAACGCAGCACTTCAGCACCACTGCTGGAAAAATCCTCAGGGAAACACTGTCATCAAAAGAAACACCATCTTCCCAGTGGTGTCGTGGTTTTTCTAGGTGAGGTGAAATAAATACTTCTTTGTAGTGAAGCTGGTAAAACTTGCAGAGAGGCAGTGGAGGGTAAATATGCTTTTAAGGTTCGCTCAAAGGAAAAATCCCATTGGATATTAGATCCAGCATTTAAGTTATTAGAAATAAAGTGTTCTACTTGTTGTGGCACCCATCCTCTAAGCTCCTGACATCAGCCATTATGTGACATTTACAAATTGGACATGGGACATATTTTGCCATCATAAACTATTTTCACAATGCACCAACAGCAATGGCAAATACTCCAGTAAATCTACTGATGCCGGCAGTCGCAGGTAATAAAAGTCAAAATTATCAAGTATATTCACTTTAATGCCACCCTACTGAGAAAAAGTGAGATATTCCTTGTATACATAATGTATGGTTGATTTTAAATTTATAAGCTACTTTGAATGAGGCTGTTCAAAGCAGATAAACGCATGACGCCTTCAAAGCTGCAGCAACAAGATGTCATTCTTATTGCAATGAATTCTGGTCTGCTGTAGCAACTGTTGGTGCAAGAATCAGTCAATCCTCTATTCCTCCTATATGATTGATGAATTGTTGATGTAGTGTGGCAGCTCCCCTCCCCCTCCTCCCCCGGCACGTCTTCCAGCATTTGCCATGCCGTCATTGCAAATAAGAGATTGCTCTTTATGTCCTGCTGGGTAAAATTAAGGTTAAATATTATTGAGAACAATGGAAATTCTGTTTCGTTTAATGAGGAACGTCTTAAAAAAAAAAAAATCATTCGCATAAATCAAGGAAGGAAAAATCTGCAAAATTTTCATTATCTGGATGAGATATATATGTGGAAGCCAATTAGCAGAAGGATAAGTACATCAAAAAGCAAAATAATTAAGAAGTAGAAGGTCCAGTATGTTGGTAGTAGCTAATTTTATCATTTGTTCAAGGTGTTTTAATTTGAAAGTGAAAGCAAGCTTATTTTTATGGCATTTCTCAAGAAAAACAAGGCAGTTTAAAGCTGTATTAATCATTTTTTGGCCACCAGGGGGCAGAAAAACTAAAAAAAAAAAAAAAAAAGCCGGCAGACACATTATCATGTTACAGTGTGGATGTAAGTACCAAACAAGTTCCTCTACAAGACCTGAAGCAACATTAACATTTATTTGATTATTATTATTTAATATATTATTGATCTTCACTCCACCAAGTCTTAAGAAAACATATCTGACCTCTTTGATGTGAGATATTTGCATCTTTATACCAGTTAGTTGCTAATGTTGTCTGCTGTGGGTTGAGCTTGTTGCAGAAAACATTCCCAAGACCTTGTAACCAAATCAGTGAGCTAAAAGAAGCTGCAAAGGTAACTTCCTGCAAAGTTTGGTGCTAGTTCTCTGTGGTTTTACATGATTCATAATCATATCAGTTATGACAAATGTTCACAAAACTAATGATTACAGAAGCGAGCTTTTTTAGTCCACTGGTTTCCACTTGGATTCAGTCACAGTTGGATTTTCACTTTGCCATTTTTAACCAAACTACACATTTTTAATGTTGATACCGTGGCAGTGTCCCCTTTCCTTCATTTAATCCCATATCTGAATGATTTATGAACTCTTACTTTTACGTTCGGGTAGATCCCAGAGTTTTTCCAAACCTAAGTCAGAGTTTTGGTACAATTGCTGGAGGGAGAAAACTCTTGTTGAATCTGCTCTCAGGTCTGCCGTGGTCCCCAACACTTGGCATCAGCTCTTGTTTTCTTAATGACTCCACACACCTCATTACATAACTATGAGTCATAGAAGCTGGCAGAGGAATGTTGTGTTTTCCAGGTGACACTAAAGTCTAGTTGAAATGTGAAGAGAAGAAAAGAAAAGAACGGCGAAACAACAGAAAAAACGAGGAGTAAACCTTTTTCATTCTCTCTGCTGTAACTTATGAAGACCAGCCTGCAAAGACGACCCTCCAAATACATTCGCTGACTTTTATTGGGTTTTACTTTTTCAATCTTTGTCTTGATTTAGGTCCGACACTGCAATGTAAATCATAGCAAGCAGGGTAATGATGGGGGTAATTAAGGTTGCAGTTCAGTCTCCCGTTTTTCCCACTTAAACATCATCATGGTTCAGCATTATTATCCCTGTGTGTTCATGGTAATTAGAGAGGCAGCTTGAAATGAGTTTGAGATTTTTATTAAACTAATATCACTAATATTGTCAGCTCAGTGCGCCCTGGGAATCTCACTGTCAGCCAGTTTGCTGATGTAAAATAGGCCATGCAGTCATCACCCAGCTGTTTGATGCCTCTCTCTCTCTCTCTCTCTCTCTCTCTCTCTCTCTCCCTCTGCTTCTTGCCACAGTCCAAATATAACCTCGCCCCAATCTGATTTAACCACCGTGGTCTCATCCCCGGGGCAAAATGGACTCATTTGTGCGGAGACAGAAAAAGAGAGAAACAGGAGAGGAGAGAGGAGTGGGAGAATAGAAAGTCCAGGAGAGAAGAAAAGAAGTGCTTCTGAGGGTGGAGGGGACGGAGGGGCGGTGGTGGAGAGAATGTGTGATGAAGAGAGGATGGAGAAAAAAAAGACAAGATGTGCTCAGTGAATGAGGTCACTAATTGGGTTGAGACTTGTAGCTCCCCTGCAATCCCTTCTCCTTGCTCCTGACAGAAATCAAATGATTTTGAAATTCTTTAATAAGAAGCATAAGAAGCAAGAAAAATATGTTAATTTCCAGCAGATTGTAGACTGCACCAGGCTAAAAGACGGGGCACCATTACTGTGACAAAATTACAAGTGGTCAGTATTAATATTTTGGCCTCTGCTGTGTATTCTATATGAGCCTTTTAATGTTTTTTTCCAAAAAAATCCTCTAAGTTCTCTTTTATTGCCAAAAGTTGAAGTTAGAAAAGCAATATGATGTGTTCCCCCTTATCCAGCCTTGTGTTACATAACTGATGCCTGATAACCTTTGCAGGGGCCGTGCTAACCATGATGCTATTCACTGACCCTACCTGATCTGACTCATGTAATGCTTCTGCTTGGGTTTCCTGTCCAGAGAAGTAGAAAAAGAAAAGAGCACAATATCTTTTCTTCCTTTAAGGAAGGAAAAAACTCAAAAAAACACCAAAAGGAACCACAATAAAATAACCTTTCATAAGTTCACTTGCTGGTTAGGTACTGAAAGGTATAGTCCAGACATCAAGCTAGCTCTAGCATGAGCATGAGACTGCTAAGGAAGTAACGCTACAATCCCCTCCCTTCCCTGTTTTTGTCCCACAGCTCCGTCCCTGCCCTTCACCAGCGCATGTTTTATTATTAGATGATTGTCTTGTCACGTCTGCCTTCCTTTTTGGTTGCTCTGCTGTTCATGCAGTTGTTGCTAAAAATGGAGGAGCAACTTTTCTTCCTGGGTTGTCTGTCATTGAATTGGCCTTTCAGTATTTAAGTGGATGTGATTGCCCACCTGCCTCTGTGGAGCAGCCACAGGAACACATACTCGCTGAAATGACCCGCGATTGGTCAAAAATGTCAGTCACAGTCTTCATTTTCTAAAGTCTGAATACAGAGCCAAGGAGAGGTGCAGAAGTCTAATGTTCTTTCAGATCCCCTGAGTTACAATATGCTGAATGGTTATTATGGAATTTTGCCCAATGACATCAAAAATAAACTGCCTATCCCAGCTTTAATGGTTGTCACTATTCAGCAGCTCGCTTTGTCTGCTTGACATTTGATCTTAGGCAAGTGCTGCAAAGTGCTCTTATCGAAGCAGCATAAATCTGCAGACCATAAAACAAAGACAATGAGCTTAAAGTGAAAATGCAGTCTCGTGATAATTCTTTATGAGTCCACCTTTGCAAGTGACATCTCCCACATTTCTCTTCTCTTTGATCCATTATTAAAATAAAAGAATGTTTCTGCAGCTTTAAGGTTGTATATTAAAAAATATTCACTATCAGCAGCATCAAACCACAGATATCTGAATCCACATCAGCCTTCTTAAACCCACATATATCAAAACCCAGCCATATTCAAAACTCTCTGTAGTCACAGGAATAAGGATGGAATCAATCCCATTAACCCGGGTTGAGCCACGGAAAGCCCGAACAAAAATCTTCCCTCGAATCACAGACAGAAGATCATCTTCAGTTTATATGGGATCCTGTTAAGCTTTTATCAGATGTTTTTTCCCTCCATCTGAATTTTGCTGATTTCATATCAGATTGACATTTCGTAGAAGAGAGCAGATGCCTTTCTGCGTACACTAATACATTTTTTTTTTTTTACCTCAAGGTTCATTTGATGTTAAAGCTGATGTGTTAAAGGAGGATTGATAACAACCTCTGAAATCTTTTGGGAAATACAAGTAACAACAGCTGTCAGGCACAATGTTTGACAGAACCTGACCATTATATCAGTTTGCCGATATTATGGACTGATATCGGCCTATTGCAGATGTATCGGTATTAGCGATGTAATCATTTCAAAAACTCACAATATGATTATACTGTGGCAACTACTCCAAGGCACAATATTTTTCCCTCTTTCCACAGTGGTGCGCTGCCATGTAAGAGAAAATTAAAGCTGCAAGCAGCGTTGGTTGGGACCTCGCACGCTGGCCCGTCGGGTGGGCCCGGACATGGCCTCCAGCCCCTTAAATGTTAATAAATTATCCATTTTAAAGGTTTTTAGGGTCATGTTTAAAAAATAAGGACTTTTATTTTGAAGGAGTTTGGGGCTTTTATTTTGAAAGTCCGGGGTAAACCCAAGTGAACTGGTCAAAGTTTGATTGACATGTGTACAGGCAGCTGTGAGGGGATCAGTCATGTAGGCAGGCAGACAGAGAGACATGTTAATTCATTTGAATGGAGAAAATGATCAAACCCACACCTTTTTGAACCTTCACTGCTTCCATATAGTTTTAGCTACGGATTTCATTCAAGCTTTAAATGGGTCAAAAGACTTTGACCTACAAATCTTATATTTACATGGTTTTGCTATCTTGTACCGTCATTGAGATATTAGAGTTTTAATTTTAAAGCTTTTTCTGTTCCTCTTCAGATTTTACAATGGGTGTGTATTGCGGAATGTTGTCCAAGCTAGAGTGAGTCACATGACCACTAGAGTGGAGCTGGGCTGAGACAAAAACCGAAAAACTGGGATTTTGTCTCTCACTCTAGCGGCCATGTGTAAGAAATTATCCCCGCCAAACTGAGATCGCCTTGTTCGGCAAGTCTTTGTGGCGCTGTACATCCAGTAATTTTGTCGATGTGACCTACGGTTTAGCCACAGTCACCAGTTGTTTGAGGTGTGCAATTAGGGCGTTTTCTCTGCCTCCGAGATTTTTTTCCTCATTCGTTTAGATCAGAAGAGGCAGACGACGGGATTTGGGACTCGAACTTTGACGGCTTATAAAATCCAAACCATTTGAGTTATCACAAAGTTGTTCAGAACTTTTCATCAGCAGTGTCTCCTTAGTCATCTGTTAGCGTTTGAAGCCCATATGATAAACACCCTAGAAGGAGATAGCATTTGTTCGAGGACAAAATTGGGACTGAAATTTTATTTTGAAATGCAAATTGGAGACTTCTTGTTGGATTTAGGTCAGGGGTGTCAGTGGGTGATTTTTAGGTCTTGATGAGATGAACAATTGAGTTTTTGCTTGATCTCTCTACGACATCCCTACAGGCCGTAGTGGCCATTTTAGTGTTTCTAGGTGGCACCAGAGAGCATATTTTGGCACGTTTGGGGTTAATTTTTACATTTTGTTGAATTTTTCACCAGACCTGATGTGCTTGCCAGTTTTGGTGAGTTTTTGAATATATTTGGGGGGTCAAATTTCAATGACGCTTAAGTATGAACGACGACAATGATAAACAAACGGAGCAATTACAAGGTCCTTGCCCTCCAGGTCCCTAATGACAGTATTATTTAATAGAGTAAAACAAGTAATTAAAAAGAATATTTTTTCCCAGAGAAAGAGAACTCCAGAAGTTGTTGAACGAGTTTCAGATTATGCCTCAAACCATGAATGCTGTCAGTGAACACATCAATATTTCTTTCATGTTTCTCTGCAAGTGAATTTCACGTCATTTATTTAAGATGTCATAATGATAATGACTTCCATATGAGACAATTAATCAAATACATCAGCAATCAAAACAATAATAAATAAGCCTCAAATAGAGGACTTACACTGTGGCTTTTGATTCAAAAATAAATGTAGAATGTAAAATAAATGTTGGTCTACTTGCTGTATACAGAACTGATAAATAATCATCCGTTAATGACTGTATCAAACCTGCTTTTGTTTCTATCATACCTCACAATATGACAGAAATGAAAGCAGGACACACTGCAGTCTACAAAGTGACAGTTAATTAGCACAATAAAGATGTGTACCACACAGCAAAACACCCTGTTGTGACTGATATTACGCAGCCACGCTTTGTCGGTGATAGCAAGAACTGCATGCATGCCGGCATCTTCATTAAAGGGGAATTAGTGATGAATTACTCTCCTGCACAAATCACATATTAATAATAACCTAATTTTACGCATCATTCACAATGATAAAGATACAGAAAAACAGAAATTCATTGCAAAAACCAGTTTTCAGGTCCCTTGGCGGAAAACCAAGTCCAGGGTCTGAGATCATGTCAAGGTCGTCACTTTCAACAGGGTAATTATAGGGACTGGGAATCAATCAATCAATCAATCTAAACATGATCTCTTCCTAAACTCCTAAACAGGAGTTTTGGGGTCCTAAACTTAACCAGATTTTAATCACAGCAATGGAAAGATCACCAAAACAAACAAAGGAAAGAAAGAAAGAATGAAAGATGAATGAATGAAAGATTACGTTTGAACGGAGCACAAATGTGAAATTCCAACATTAATTGATTGGGTTGAAATGCTTCATCTATATTTTTCACATATTCCTGCCACTTTCCAGGAATATTTGAACCAGGAACTACTCTAAGACATTTTACTTTCTTCAACTTGATTTCTAATAAAATCTTTAAATTTTATAATCAGTCACTGTTGACTGTAAATTAAAGCTGTAGCCTGAGATAGAAAATAGGCAAATGGTTTGAAAAACTCTACAGCGCAGTTTAGATTAAACATATTTGCATCGTGTTGCATTTACATTTATATTTTCAATTGACCTGGCTGTGTTGACATGTTTCCATCGGTTCAGTACATTTTAGAGTCGGTTCTGCTTTCAGATCAGTAGTTGTTGCTGGTTAGAGGTTTAGTTCAGGTTTGAATGGTTCATATTTTAGCAGCTTGCAACACACTTATTACATTTATGACTGATAACAAAAGTTGATCAGGTGATTCTTTGCTGCTTGTTCAGATAAAAGTGGAAAAAAAACGTCACAGCAAATTCCCCACCATTTTGTCTGCAGCAACAACTCATCAGGAATCTTTGGCACATCTCCTCAGTGAATGTCAGCATTTCCTTCTCAACAGATTTTAAGCTTTTAATTGAATGCAATCATTTTAGTCCTGCAGACTGTCAGTTTTTACCCACTGATAACAGCCAAACATATCACCAGAGACATTTTGTTCGCACGAAAAAAGATAAGAAATATGTATGTTTTGTTTGGTATGAAGATGAGAAAGGATTACACTCTGTTTCCTCATACTTCTGATGCTATGAGGAACTGATTCCTCTTAAAAACACATACAATGATTGACAGTCACTCATGTTGTCTGTCAAAGTAGAGCCTGCGTTGGAAGATTTAGAGAAGATTTAGAGAACATGAGCTGCAATTATCGCTATCTTGATTTCATCAGCTGCTTCTGCTCTTACTGTGGATTTTGCCATCTACCTCGTTGGAAATATGTTTCCAGTGAACCGTGTTTTTGGTAATGAGGAAACTCCAACTTCATAACAACATAATGCAGTCTGGAATTTGCAAACGTGCTGGTCCTGTTCTTGTTTTTTACGCTATACATGCAATCCGATTCACCAAAGATATGGCCAAACGAAGTCCCATTAATGCTCGTGTGATATCTGACTTTAAAAAAAAACGATAATGCAGTCAGTACAGTCCATCTTAGTTTATTCTGTATTTTGACTCTTTTTTTGAAAAAATTAAGTACTCTCAAAATATGAGTATCAAGAGATGGAAAGAGAGTGTGCAATCAAAAATGTACAAAAACATATGAAGAGAACAATTACACTTAATTTTTGCATTTTAAGACATTGATTTTATTTTATTTTAATTTTATGTCCATTCTTTGTCTATTAATGACTTTTATTTTGTGTATCGTATTGTATCGTATTGTATATATTTTTTTTAAGTAAACTTAAGGGGAAAATGGCTGTTTTAAGTACTGATCACAAATCTTTCACATGTAGAAGATCCAAATACAGACTATTTGAATGATTAAGATGGATTTTTTTTTTTGTCATTTGGAGGCAGCACACCTGGTTTCTGGGGGATTTGTGGAGTGGAGACATCCTAAAACTGAAGTTCTCAGAAACACTTTTTGTGTTTCATCCTCCATCGTCACGGTGACGCTCAGAACGGTTAGTTGGGTTTATGACAAACAGGCTGCAGCAGATGCTCCATCAGCACGACTCACATTAAGCACTCAGCGTGAGTGATGGATGAGGCGGTCACTCTTTCCATGTGGTCAGCGTGTTCTCAACAGGTGGAGGAAATACTCAGTGCTATTTGGATGAAAGTACAATTAGAAGTACTCTTTCACAAGTAAAACTCCTGCATCAAAAAGTAAACAAGACTTAAAAGATGTTATTAGAACCAAAAAGGCTTCTTAAAATATAAAAAGTCAAAAGAGTTACTGTGCCAAGTGGCCAGTTTCACAATTATATATATTCTGTCACAGGATTGTAATTATTGATACATTAATGTGTCATTTTAATGTCGAAGTATGTAAAGGCGGAGCTCATTTGAGTTGCTTTGAAGTTTTATTTTAATATGTAATATTATAATCTATTTATAATCTATACACTCAAAGGACAAATACTTGGCATGTGCACCAAGTACAATACAAAGAAAACAGATCAAATGTGCTCTGAAAAGTGTTTCCTGCTGCCTGTGTAAGTGGCGGTTCTCATGTTCTCACACCCTGAGAAACGAGGAGTTGAATGTGACAATAGAAAATTGAAAATGACACGCCTGGTGTAAGGGACCTATTCTCTCTTTCCAGTCTTTCTTTGTTTCTTTATTTTTGTTTTCAGTCTGTTTAATTTCAGTGTCTGCCGTTCTGTTTAGTTTATATTGTTAAAAACATGTCTAGATTTCATTTTTGTTTATTTGTATATTTGTTGGGGCAAGATTAAAGAAGTTGAGGATTAATATTGCTAATCAAACACAACACTCGTGAAGGTCGATACATGGTCATGTACTCGTGCCATTCTCTGTGAACACACGCACCATTGTTTCTCCTCATGTCCGGTATGTTGGCAAATACATTTTAAACTCGATTGATTAATTGACAAAGATTGAAGATATTTTTGGTATATTTTATTTTGTTTTTTAACTCTAGTTTTTATTTTAATTTTAGGGACCCCTTTTTTCCACACCTCCTTTTACTTTGTAGTTTAGTTAATGAACTCGGTTCCCTGACATGAGGTCCACAGTTGAAACCTTTTGGATGTTTTTGGCCTCTTGTTTTCAGGAGAAATTAACTGTAAATTCAAAATTAACACATCATCACCTTTTAAACTGATTTGTTGACCTTGTTGTTTATCAGCTGGCTGTTCATTCATGCAGAGTTGTGTTTTGGTCATCTGTGTTTGTGTCACCTTATAAATGTTAGTCAAATATTTTCTCTCTTTTTCGCTTTTTTTTTTCTTCCAGCAGTTCAGTTCAGTTTTTACAACTTTTTCTCTGAAAATGACTCTGTGAGAGCACGGGGATGTACCAGAACTGTAAAAACTGTAAAGATTCATGTTGCCGAGAGAAGCTGCAGATTCAGCTGATAATTCAACGCACCAACACAGTTTCAGTGTCGTCATTTTAAATGTTTTTCTGGCAAAATTCATTTTTATCTGCTGAAGTAATCTGAGGTTAGCGCCTGCTGAGCTCAGCTGATCAACAGTGGGCTGATTGGTCATCAATATTTGTCTGTAAGAGGTGATCAGATCATGTCGGCTCATTAGCTCTGTTTGTTTTACTAAGTGCTGCAAGCAGTCAATCGAAAGTAAACTGAGTCAATTAACACACACACACACTCTCACAGAGTGGTGGGTTTGTCCTGGTGGTGGTGACCTGAACCCTGAAGTATAAATAGAGAGGAAGCCCTCTGTTCGACCTCATACCAACCGGCTCTGAGCTGTTCTGCTCCTTCTCCTCCTCTTCCTCAGTCACCTCGTCCATCTCCTCCTCCGACTCTACAGGTGAGCTGTTGTCTTATTCTTCCTCCACTATTTCTCCATCCATTCCTACGCCTGTTACTCTTCCTCACCTTTTTACTCTTTATATCTTTATCCAAAACTAGAGGTGAGCTATCCTCCTGCTCCTTCTCTGCTACTTCTCCTCCTCTTCTTACTCCACCACCTCCTCTTTCTTTTGACAACTTTAAAGTTGAGTCTGTACCCTCCTCTACCTCCTCCTTATTCTCCGCGATCTTCTTCGTCTTTTCCAAATCTAGAGCTGTCCTCCTCTTCAAATTCTATAGATGATCTGTTCTCCTCCTGTACCTTCTCTTCCATCTCCTGTCCTTGTTCCTCCAGTCTTCCTCTTTTGACTCTACAGGTAAGTTGCTCTTCATCTCCATCTCCTCCTCTTTTTGTCCTCGTTCATGTTGCTTTCTTTCTGTCTCACTCATTGTCTTCCTTATAAGATCCTCATCAAACATGAATATATTTAATATCAGAATTAGCCTCAAAGACTCAGTCATGCTGTATAAATGAAAAAAAAACACGTGTTTTTGCATGTATGTGTGTGTTCCTCCAGCATGGCGGCTCTGTGGTTCCAGTCTGTTTCTCTGCTGGTCTTACTGGTCGTATCATGGTCGGGCACCCAAGCCGTCACGCCTCCTCAGCACCTGTGCGGCTCTCACCTGGTCGACGCCCTCTACCTGGTCTGTGGGGAGAGAGGCTTCTTCTACAACCCCAAGAGAGACGTCGACTCTCTGCTGGGTGAGACTGCCAATCAAAACTACGCAGACAGGCCCTACAGCCTCAGAATGAATCCTAACACCGTGCCAGTATAAGTGTTGACAAATTAATTTGATTTAGTTTTGGTCTTTTGGGTAGAGGATGTTGACTTCCTCTCTGACCATGTGCCTGTTTGTCCCATCAGGTCTCCTCCCTTCAAAGGCGGGCGGAGCTGCGGTGGCGGGCGGTGAGAACGAGGTGGCGGAGTTTGCTTTCAAGGACCAGATGGAGATGATGGTGAAGCGAGGCATCGTAGAGCAGTGCTGCCACAGACCCTGCAACATCTTCGACCTGCAGAACTACTGCAACTAAACAGTGCTTAGCCCGGCTCTGGTTAGCCTAGCCTAGCATAGCATGCTTTTTGGCTAACTTCGCCTGAACCCCGCTGAACCTTTCATCAGAGGAGTGGCAGTGCTGTCCTAACTCTGGAACACCAAATGCTGTCGAATGAAGTGCTAAGAAATATAAAAAAAATTATTTTTCCTAGAAAATAAAAATTTTGTGAATTGAGACAATACCAAGGTGTGTTTTTTTGATTGGGGGACTTTGTTTTTTTTTTATTAGGTCCTGCTCTCTTTATTGTTGTTGTGAGTTCCTTTGGGATTAGCCGGCTGACTGAAATCAAAATCGGGGCATGTTAGACAGATAGATACAAGCAGAACTAAGGCAAACAACATGAAACAAGGAACAGTGTAAAAACAAATATCAAACACAAAAAAATAACAAAGAGAAAATAAATCTGCTCATTTTTGATGAAAACAAAAAACTATCAGAGCTATAAAATACATGAAATAGGCCTACAAATCTGATTGTGTTATGTTTAAAGTGGGTACCCCTGAATTATCAGTTAGAATTTCTTTAACACCAATAGAAACACGTCATTCCTTTGTTTAAGCCTATCTCACAATTTCTATGATTTCATTTGTTATTTTTCTTCATTAATTACCCTTATCTTCAAAAACTTCTTGATATGGATGATTTATAACTTACTGCAGTGTTTTTCCATATGTGCCAGATGGTGGCAGCAGAGGAAACAGAATGAAACAGAGAAGACCAAAAACTTGTCAGTGGTGGAGGAAGTACTTGGATAATTTACTTAAATAAAAGCTTTAATTGGCCAAACACAATTGCAAAAACACTTCCTTACAAGTAAAATCTTGCACTGTAAAGGTTACTTGAATATAAGTATCTCAGTATATTCAGGAAAGTATAGGATAATTTAAGTAATGAAAGTGAGAGTAGACTACTCATTGCACCAAAGCCAAGTAGCTAAGGCCTTCTTAAATAAGAGAGAGAGAGAGAGAGAGTCATATATTAGCCAACTAATTTAGCCTGCTATAGCTATTGACCACCACTGAAACTTTCCAATGAGATAGCCTATTTCTCTTTCAAAGTATTATAATGTGTGTTTCTACTCAATTGTAATTCCTTCTTTGTGCCGCTTGGTGGAACAGGTGATACAGATACCAAGGTTACCAAGGTTACCAGGTAGCCGGGGCTTGTCGGGGTGGGGCGGGTCAGGTGTCACTTTGTTTACCTCCTTCACTGCTTCCCTGTGAGCGCGGTCGGCGATCACAATGAAGTCATACTAACCTGTGAAATCGCAGAGAGGAGAGCATCGTTTCAACGCGCCCAGGCGGATTTTACTGTCACAGAATCCGTCATTTGCGGCGCAGTGCTCCGGCAGAAAGTGTTCCCGGTTCCGAGACATTTCCAGGATTCGGGGGGCTGTGAGGTCCCGGGTCGGTGCTGCGTTTCTGCGGTTTCTTTTCCAACAAAGCGACACGATGCGAGATGTTCTGCTGAATAATGAGACGTGCAGGAACGGTGAGAACATCTTCCGTAATGATTTTCATAGTTATCATCAACAGGGCCGCACGGTCTCTCAGCCGATCTCCTGGTTCCTGTGTGTGAATGATGACGCTTCAAATAGTCCTAACGTTTGTACACCACTTGAGTAATTAAACTGGAAAACAAAAAGTTTCTCCCCACCATATTAACCTGTCTTACAGCATTGGTGATTAACTTAGGACATTTGATCAAGTAACGTTACTGCACAAATTTATGCAGTTAGAAAGTGTTTTTAAGTGCCTCAGTTTTATCTTAGGGGATCATAAAGCCTGTTGTCTTGAAATCCACTGAAAACTGATCTGAAAAAAAACAAAACAACAATGTTTAAACTAAGAGATGGGCCCAGACACACTTGTAAAACAGCTTGACCTGAGTCTTGTCTTGAAGGAACCCAGAAATTCAACAGAAAATCGGACTCTTAAGATGTTTGGCTCAGTGATGAAAACACTGAATTGAAGGAAGTTCTTGTGACTCATTGTAAATGTGGTTGAGTTTAAAGGAATGAGTGCAATGCTTTGTTTTTCAGGCTTGTAGTTTCCTGGTAAACTCTCTGTCAGCTGGGAAAAAAGAAACGTTGAGCAGAAAGCTCTGTTTGAATTCAACACTCATGATACCTTCTGACTTTATTCTCTGTTGACTATTTGTTAAATTAAATGCTTGGAAGCAGATAAATGTTACACCCCTTTTTCAGCTGGCCTGCTCTGGGCTGACTGAAAACAATCAAATGGAGTTAATTTAAGTGTAGGCCTATGTAACATGTATTTAGTGCCAAGTGATTTAAGTCTTTACAGGAAAAATCACTGAAGTTAATGGGACATTAGTCATAAATTAAAGAGCCTTACAGTTAAACATATTTCCAATGATGTAGTTTAAAAGAGCATCACAATGAAATAATCGTTTTTCTTGCTTTCATGATTCACGAGGTGATGTGACCTCCATCTTTCACCTTCGTGGTTTCGCTTTATAATACTTGGTTG
>JAQFJB010000006.1:20730348-20740674 GCA_029874875.1 Naso minor
TATATATATGACCTAATCAATAGTGTGTTGCACTATATAAAGTGTCCTGTCTCATTTACTAAAACTTTCTGACTTCCTGTCTGTGGCTCGCCCAACTGTTGGTTCCTACACAACATATGGGCTTAATCACTAA
This sequence comes from Naso minor, assembly GCA_029874875.1. NCBI lineage: Eukaryota > Metazoa > Chordata > Actinopteri > Acanthuriformes > Acanthuridae > Naso > Naso minor. Next base: position 20,730,482 of record JAQFJB010000006.1, read on the forward strand.
AATCTCCAAAGATGAAAAGCATTACAAAACGAGTTTTTCAGGAGGAAGGGCAGTGTGCTCACATTCTACAGAATATTTAAAGGGAGCCTGGCCTCCTTAACAGCTTAGCTGCAGGCTCTCCTTCTGTCTGTTATCAGGGACGACTCTGTGCTTTAACAAAGCGCCTTAAGATGATGACGGAGTATTGGAGTTCTAAAAATATATTTTGCAATATCAGCCTGTAAAATGAGCTCAATGTGTCTCTCTCCATCCCACTGTCGATGACATTATGACTGTGAACAAACAGGCATATTTACGAGATAAGGATTGTGTAACACAGGAGTGTCCAACCCTTCTTCCTCAGAATGCAAACACATTGCATTGCAAGCTGCACTGTATTACTATACGATAGTCTGACCAATAATGTGGCCCATAATATGAGCAGAAATTGACCTATGAGTGAATTTTTAAAATCTTTACAGTCCTGAGTCCCTAAACCTCTGCTTTATGCAACACTTGAAGTCCAAGGACTAAAGGGTGTTTCTACCAAGTCTTGTTCTTCTTTTGAACACAGAAAGTTTCTCTGTTGCATTTATTTATTTATTTATTTTGAACCTCACTGTATTTCTTTGCAGTGAAGAATGGTCTGGTGTTTTGATGGCAACCCCTCAGGGATCCATTCCTCCTCCTCCTCCTCCTCATCGCTATTCTTCTGGAAGCGTCTTCCAGGGCAAACAGTGGAAGGTAATGGGCCACAAACTCCTAATCAGGGCCTTTCTGGGTCTAATTGTTGACTTTGTTTCAGCCCCGTCTGTCTCCATCCTCCCTCACAGCCGCGAGAGTAATGGGGTGTTACGTGATATGATGTTCCCCTCAGGACAGTAATCTTCAGTGAAAGGTCTGGGAGTTTGGAAAGGAGCAGAAGCTAATGGAGAGAAACGAGGATGAAACGGGTTAGTAAGTAAGTAATAAGAGCAAGAATTGGATGGAAAGACGGAAGTTTAAGTGCGATAAAGATAAAGGCAATAGAGTTTTGTTCGGGAAAGGGAAAGAAAAGAAGGAAAAGTTACAGAGAGAAGAGGAAGTTAAAACATTACACTGAGAGAGGAATCGATAAAGCAAAGACATAGAAAGAAGATCCGGTGAAAGAGCCATAGGGGACTGAGCTTAAGAAGGACTCTGGAGGAGAATCAGAAAGCCACAGGCAAAGATGCTCATTTTATTGAACTTTCCAGTAGAATAAAATAATTTGAAAAAGCCTCACGTACTTCACAAAGCCTTGTTTGTCTGTAACTTTGAACACTTAACACAAAAAATTGCAGCTGCTTTTTTATTACCCACAAACTGAAAAGACATTTTAACTATTAAATAGCAGATGTGTTCTTTTAAGTATACATCCCATACAATGAGACAATTTATCAATGTATATGAGGTCCAGTCTTGACCACGAGCTAGTTTGGTTGTATCCACCTGGCTGCATCCTGCACTCGCGCCAATATCTCCCTGAGAACTGCGGCTTTTGTGTCTCTTTGTCATCGTCTTGCCGTCAAAACCTCAAAAAAAACTTCTTCCTCCCTTTCATCCCTGTCTGAGTCACTAGAATTAGCTGGATTTGATGATGGTTGTGGCGAGAAGTCCTCCACACCACAGAGAGAAGGCTCCCATTGTGACTGTTTGCCATTTAGAGTAGCCAGTCGTGCTGAATGTGTGTTACACCCCCTCGAAAATTTAAATCTGACAGCAGCTAGCAGTGTAAACATGGCAATCATTATCTGCAACATGTCCCACCCTAGCTTCTCGTTTTTACAGGAAATACGTAAATTCGTGGGAGAAAATGACACTCTGGCATCTGTTTCATGGGGTCTTTAACAGTTTTTAAAATGCCCTGATTTTCAAGTAGAATATTGCTGATACTCGTTCAGTGGCAAACTCAGCTATAACAGATGTTGTGTTCACAAACATCTGCTGGTTATCTTGGCAGGTAAAAGTGCCTATCTATGTTATTTGCGTCACAGTGAACCAAATGGAAATCAGACAGCATGGTTCATGTGTGCTCACAGTTGGTTGAGTGGGCAGAGCTTCAGTGTGGCCCAGGACACATTCCCATACACACTGCTCAAGAAATGTGGCCTTATGTCTCCCAGGCCTCCTCTGAATGTGGTCTAAGTGTCCTCAACGTGTCCTCAATGCAAACTAGGCGCGCTTACACTTGTATTTCAAGCTGTTTGATTTCTCCGACTCAAATGTATTCGTGTTCATGTGTCTTCAGTAATGTCTGCTGATGTGCTGGCAGTCACGCTCATCACATTATCATTTCATCACCAGAGAGAGATTTCTCTGATCTGCCTCAGTTTCTCCACCAGGCCCAAATCTTCCGCAGTCAATTATAACGTGGATTTTTTGCAATGTGTCTCATCAGAAAAGCTCCTGCTGTCTAATTTCATCAAACAGTGTTTATATTTACAGTCATTTCAGAAAATGACATCTTTACTGAGAAATAAACTTTTTGCTGAGGTTCAGTCGCCACGTTCATTAACTCTGGAGACTGCACTTCTGTACTCGGAAAGTGTCATTTTTGCCAATTGGTCATGCCAGATAACTGCAGATAATAAAACTGGAGAGAGACTATATCACAACGCTTCATCTGACAGAGCTGCATTGGTCTTTAGAGGGGATTTTTACCACCAATAGATAATAAATAAAGAGTTCTAATACGTCTCATGTCGAGCTGTATACGGAAGATAAAATCTGATTTAACTTCCCATCTGGTGTCCCCTGTTGCTTCAACACAATTTTTTTCAGTAGGTTCTGTAACATGACAGATTAGAAAATACTGTGTGGCAGAGTCTTGCTGCAGATGCAAAAATGATTATAAGACAAGAAAACACTGCTGGGTGCGATTAAAGGCCCCATCTTCTGTACAGCCAAAGTGTTGTATGCACATTTTTAATATTGTTTACATAAACTGTGACATCCCAAGTATAACATAAAAAATAAAATGTTTGTGAAAACTTAATATGTTATGCACAGTTCATGACAACTGGGTAAACGTTAACTGTTTAGCGATCTCTTGAGATCTGTTTGTCAGTATTAGTGCTCATCTTCAGAGGGGCATTGAGGTCTACAAACAAAAAAATACAATAGTCAAATGTTGAGAGTTTTTATTAAATAGAGGAACTGATCTGAATGTAATCAGCAAAATTAAATTTATTACGAACTGATAAATCAATTAAAAATAACATCATTTAGACAAACAATTGTAGCTTGGCACATGAATCATTCATAATATACAAACGTGAACATTTTTCCTGATTTATGTTCAGCTTCAGAGTATAAAATGTACTGCGGTGCTGCTTCATCTCGTGTTAACTTAAGAAAAAAAAAGCAGAAAAATTACAGAAGCAACATGTGTCCGATCTTAACAGAAGAACACAGCTGTCTGAGCGACTGATGTCTGAGGATGTTTCAAACATGACCAGCGAAGCTGCAACATGCAGAGCTTAGAGGACAGAGCAGATTACCGGTTCATTTCATGTCCGTTTCACTGAAGGCCACGAAACCTCCGATTTAAAGAAGAAAAACAACAACCCCACAGTGTTAAACAGCAGTTTCTTCCAGCAATGTAAACAACATGATATCTTGTCTTATTTTCAGTGTTTATGGAGTCTGGAAGCAAAATTATAATTAAAAATCACTTTCTACGATTTACCGGTTATATCTGGGTTGTTTCATTTTCAAAATGCCAGAGTATAGGCTATAAATTTTTTTGTTGAGTTGTGGTGTGGTGTGCGGTTATTTTTGCTAAGATAAGCTAGCTGGCTGATAGATTTAGCTTCATATTTCCTGCACAGATATGACAGTTGTATCCAAGTGGTACTTTCTTCCTTTAAAAATATCTGAAGTTATGAATATGCAAATGTCTTTAAAAGCCTCTTTTCTACTACATGGTACCGGCTATTTTCTACTCTCCTCGCCTTTGGTATTGGGCAGTTTTCTGGAGGTTGTTACAAGATAGTACCCATGATAGTACTGCTGATAAGTACCTGCTCAGTTTTTTGAAACCTCAGCAGAGTAAGTACCAAAAAAGTAGGTATTAAGTACTTTTATCATGGCAAACCAAAAAAGGCAAGTAAGGTAGAGCCAGTACCATGTGATGGAAACGCGACTAATTATAATATAAACCCCACTTTTGAAAAGATTTTCTAGGAAAAAGAAGAGAAAAGAACATCTGGCAGTTTGTTAAATTAAAAATAACAACAACAAAAAAAAACAAAACCAAAACAAAACAATGAAAAGTCTTCCCTTGTTAACTGAGGCCTAACCTGGGACTTGAGTCAAACTCGGTTAAAACAATACTACTGAAAAGAAGTTACAGCCTGTTTGTCAAAATGTTTACAGTTAATTCACATTTACCTGAAAGGACCTGAACGTGCTCACGAGCCACTCTAATCATCTGGTACGTCAGAATGACTGTGGGCCACTAATGCATTACTTGGTAATGTGAATACTTTTTTCAGTAACGGATAATGTGTAAGGAGTTACTCTTTAAAATTCAGGAATAACATTAGAGTTATTAATCATTCTCAGCTGCTAGCTGGCAGTCACCTAGTTTTGAGGGAGTTAAAATCTTCACCGTGAGCACTTCACTGATGCTAAGCTAATAAAAAATGTTGGTCAGTAAAACCTTCAAACTGTTGGCTCTTTGTTAAACTGTAATATCTCATTTTAATACGGGAGATGTGGTGTGTGTGGGTGCGTTTGCGTGTGTGTAGTCTGTAGTTGTTTGAAGGCACCTTTGATTGAGCTGAGGTAAAAAGTAATGCAAATAATTAATTTTTCTCTTGTTTTCGGAATTTGCTTTATGGCTGATCGTCATGCTGTTGGTGTCTCTGTGTCTGTGCAGGTCGACTGCCTCTGCTTGGGTTGGGCTTGAATACTTCATCCACAGGCTTAGTGATAGACTGGGTGCGACATCTTGGAAATCTAAAGACTCCTGACAATATCACATCATACATTGCCACAAGATAAACATACAAAAAGCATCCTCGTATTTGAACTGTATCATGGAGGCAGCTCACCGATCAGGTGTTCGATCAGGTGTTCTCCTAAATATTATCAGCAAGCGTTTCATCACAAACACAAGTGTTTAAAAAGGTTTAAAAATATTTCCATGCTCAAATTCTGACTTTCTCAACCGTCTCAGACAAGAAAGTGGCATTAAGCCTGAATGTGACAAAGCTTCCACTGTTACAGCTGAACTGGAGGAAGAGGAGTGAAGGGCAGGATGATGAAAAGAAGAAGAGTGGGTGTATTAATTAAGAAGTTTTTAAAAAAATGAATCCCTCCTCTGTTTCCCTCCTGGGTTCATTATTGCAGAGGAGGAGTTTAGTTTAAGACAGCTCTTGTAGAAAAAGTACAGTGTCAGTTTTTCTAGTTAATTAAGCCCAGTTGATCGTCTTGCAGGAGCTTGTTGACTCAGTTTGACTTGAGTCAGCTCAGGTGTTGTATTCAGGTGCTCTCTGTTCATCAGAGTTCTGTTGCATTGAGTCCAGCTGCAGTGAACATGAACACTCCTCCTACTGCCTTCCTGCCAAAACATTTCCTCTATCTTTTCTTCTTTCTCTTGTTTCCATCCTGTCTTCTTTATTCCTCCTTTCTTTCCTTGTCTCCTTTCACCTATCCTTATGTCCTCTCTTCTCTGTCCTTATCACCTTCCTCTTCTCCCTCATCTTTTACTTTTCTCTGTTGCTCCCTTCTACTACTTTCCAACACGTCTTCCACTATCTGCATTTTTTTTCTCCTTTCCTCCATACCCTCTCCATCCTTGTCATTACTCTGATGTCTCCCCCTTGTCTCCCCTTTTCCTTACGACAGACAGACAGACAAACAGACAGACAGACAGACAGGAAGGAGCGTTCTGTCCAATCAGCAGCCTCAGTTTCGATCACATGCCTGTGGAGGACAGTCCCAGGCCGGCAGTTTTGCTAATGCAGGGTAAACCTTGACCTCCGGCTTTCGGGAAGTCATGCGCCATCACTCGGCCATTTTCGCCTCCGAGCCCCGATGCTCCTCCTCCAAAACCGCCTGCAACTGCGCCTCCTCCTCCTGTTCCACCCACCATCCCGCCGAGGCTGGTGCTCATCATGGCGGCATCGATGAGCTCCTTCAAAACAGAAATGAACCAAAGGAGCATGTTTAAAATTTGAAGACATATTCAGTGAGTAAATTTTAGTCATTCCTACAAGGGAGTTCTGTAAAAACCCATCCAGCAGCTGGATCAGTTTCAACCAACCTTGACTAATCTCATCATCTTTTAAAGTGCAAATCCAAAATCTGCTTTTTCAGAAAATCTTTGATCACATCAGCATAGAGAACTTTTGGACACAAGAAAAGTCAGACTGCATCTAACATGCGTTTTGCGTTTGTGTGTCCAGATTTGAGTTATGACTCTGAGAAGAAGAATGAATGAGCCCAAAAAATGAGCCTAATATGGCCTCTTTAGATATATTGCCTCAGTGAGCTGCATGTCACAGATGCAAATGAGCAGCGAAACAACAATAAAGTTGTCACATTTAACTCAACCTCTTTATCCCACAACTCCTGTTTCGGTACTGAACACAAACATGGGACATATAATGGGTTTTGAACAAATTACCATTGTTCTTTAGAAATCAAAGTTTGGCATCAAAAGTTATAAAAATGTGTGAATATTCGGTCGTTGCCTATAGTAATAATAGTTTCAGATGTTTCTGAATAGCTGCGCGCCTCCCTCTCTGTGTCTCTTTTCTGTGAAAGTAATGATGTGGATCCAGACTTAATATCTCGTATCAGGCCTCTGAGGCTCCCACACTCCCTTGCTGTTTGCTGCCTGGCTTCAACAGTCGTCGGGAACATTGGTAGAAGTAAATCCCCGGTTGGTCCACTTACTGGAGCGGCTCTAACACTCACAACACCTCGGAGCCAGTGCTCTCAGATCTGAACAACAAAGTCAAACACTCATCTCCCTCCTGCTTTCACCTCAAAGTTAACAGTTACATCCATCGCAGTCAGCCTCAAAACGCTGTAAAACACTGACAGAAACTTTCTCTCTCTCTGTCTTTCTTTTGTCTCTCGGCCATCGCTCTCACTTTAATAGGGGGTTTAAGTGTCATAGTCTACATGTGCTGTCAAAATCTGACAACATCTGTCTCTGCACAGAGTCTATTAATATTGTCGCCTGCAGACAGAAGAGCCACCTGTTAAAACATCAGACAGCAGATTTGTGATTGTGTGTCCTGAATAATTATTTTTTTCTTTTCATAAATAAATAGTTGGGTGAAATGGTTGTCCTATGAAAAAAGCAAACTTTTCTCTGCCATGACGTTTTCAATCTGAACAACAGTCTGTCACACTCTAACCTACTGCAATCCCTGTTAATGCTTTTTCCCTCAAAGGCACATGAAATTGAAGTCTGTTTTTAAAATTTAAATGATGCTGTTGACTACTAATCCCATGTGTGCTGCAGTCACCCTCCTCTGCGTGAACATGTCTCAGAGGCCGTGTCAACCTGCTCTGCGCACCCGTCCATCTGCTGTGACTGATGAAATCCTGCACACACTTATCACCGCCGCCTTTAGCAAGACTTAAAAGCCCCTGTGCTCAGACGCACATGTGAAGGGAATAACAAAAGTCCAGCAGAGGTGTGAGTAACAGACTGGTGCTTCTGCTGTGGAGAAAATGGCTCTAATGACTTCTTTGTTCCTGAGGAGCAGCCCATCAATGTCCTAGGATAAACTTCCACCGGCTGCAGTGAGGCGGCCACATAAAGAGAAGCTTGAGAGTAGTAGAGCACAGCTAATGCACTTTCAGATGGTAGTAATGTTAGTGATATACATGCAGCTGCTGGAGGTTTGAAGCTACAAATAGACGTCCTAATAATCATTAAGTAAAACTGTTTTAATTAATGATATGAAATGACGCACAATTCTCTAGTGTATGGGAATATTTGGTTTATTGCTCTTGGAGAAACTTGTACACCGTAGGTTGGAAATAATTTATTTTTTATTTTTGAGATTTTATTGAGTTAATTATTCTGCTTGGCCATATGTTGGGTTTCAAGCAGCAGTTTGTAGTGTCGTTGTAGAGCTTCATCTTTCTAAGTCAAAATAAATTCTAATACTTTTATAAAACACAATATTAAGCTTTTAGCGGCAAGAACAAGCAGCAGCACTGACTCACAGAAAAAGGCCACATCACTGCATCTGTACGTTTACCCTGACATTTTTGGTGACGATAATTGTGGCGTGAAAAACGTTATTATCTCTGATCAGTGTATCTTCATTCTTAACTGACTGTCTAAAACGAGCATCACGATTATTTCACAGGAGCTCATCAAACTGGACTCACCTTCATTCTTCTCGACTCGATTCGAGATTTGTAGCAGAACTCGACTAGTGCCACGAGCATGGCCAGCCCCAGCCCACCAATCAGGATGTAAAACACTCCCGCCACGTTGCTCAGACTGAGAGCGCTCGTCTTGTCCTGTCAGCGCAGAGAGGTGGGGTCAGGGACGACCAATCATGGTGCAGAGAGTCATGACATTACTACAGTTTGAAGTCTGCATGTAAAGTAAAATTGATTAAAGCTAAAAAAAAAAAAAAGAAAAAAAAAGAAGTATCATCTTTCTAACTTACAAGAGACATTTTCTACTTCAAAGGCTGTGATTGATTAAGAGCAACGGACTGTAAAATTAAAAAAAATAAGGAGAGAAATAATACACATGAATACTTAAAGGGGCACCCCATTAATTTTTACATGGTTCCACAAGTTAAATCGAAAGTGAAACATCCAACCACAGGTCTTTAAACTCCTCATGTGCAGCTAACTGCTGAAGCTTAAGATTATAAATTGACCAAATGTATTGTTTTTCATATCCTGGGTTTAGTTGATAAATTCAATATATTTCTGACTAATTTCTTATCTACCCCAAAGGACGGCAAAGGCTCATGGGTATTGTAGCATTTAGAGCTGACAAAATAATGGACAAAACGTGATTCCTCAAAAACAAAGACTGAGTAATTAAAACTAGCATTTAGAAAAATAAACGTATATGATTGAGAGTCACCAAACTTAATGGAAGTGCTTTATTGATGAGACAACCCTTTAATTTTCATGACCTCCTGAGGGGAAAAATTACTTCTATGGCCCTCAGTCACAGCCTTTGACAATCCACATTTATATGTCTGTCACATGCAACTTCATGCACAGAAATGTAAATAAAGTGAGGGAAAACTAAGGCTACATCCCCACCATTATGTTTTGGTTTTAAACGGTGATGAAACCATAATGATCTATGTCCATGTGAGTGTTTTAGCACTAAAAACGTATATCACATAACTATCAATAAATACGCTAGGTATGTGATTGTTGGTGCAAACAGGAAGCAGAGGGTTGGTTGCTTAGTTGCAGAAAAGATGACAGAGGAAGAAGACAGATTTCTAACTCATACGAGTCAGTGACAGACACGTTGAACCCAGTTAGGAGGTATAGGAGTGAGCGATAACTCTTCCAAATGTGTTTGCTTCAGCCTACAGCACAACTCCTGAGTATTTTAAACTAAAACGGGTTCAACAGCGCTTTCGGGTTCTAAAATATGAACAAAATGATGCTTTTTAGTTATGTGTTTAAAAACAAAAACATATTAATGTGGATGTAGCTTAAGAACAAAACTCATCCATACATTCTCTTCACCACAGTTACATTTGTCATAAATAAAGAGTGATATCTGTGCTGCTCTTCACAGTCCAATATTACATCTGTCTATTCAACTTGTAGAAGAGAAGAAAGGTTTACTGTTACTTTTCCATTGAAAAGAAGAAAGGGGGTTTGATTGACTGCTGAGCATTTGTTTCTGATGACAGAAGTAGCTGCGTGTTTTTTTGTTTTGTTTTGTTTTGTTTTAGTCACATTTGACTTGACTTTTGGTGGCTGTGACTTCGCTTTCTCATCCAATCACATACAACCAGTTTTTAAAAAAAACAAAACAAACAGGGGGTAACAGCACTCAGAGAGGGTGGGGCCTCTCTTCAACAGGAAGTGTTGTGGAGTTGGGGAGAGCCTGTAAGTGGGTTTTCCTCTCCAATCCTCCATGTTACCTTCAGCTTATCTGACATTATACAAAAAGACACTTCAAAGTCAAACTGAAGTCAAACTCCGTGTGTGTGTGTGTGTGTGTG
>JAQFJB010000006.1:21134494-21146211 GCA_029874875.1 Naso minor
GCCTCTTCCCTGCTTATGAGCGCAGGCACACGGAGCTCGTTCACGTTACAGACTCCACATGGAGAGAGGATCGACGTCACCGTTACTCACGTTGGCGACGGCTACGCTCGTTTCTGTGAGTGAAGGAAAAGCCAAAACTTTATCCATACACCCGATCAACGAGCTTCAAGTGTTTGTCGTCGTTGCACTTCTCTAAGCTGAGCTTGTTGAGCTGCAGGTATCAACCAACGTTTGCAAATGATATTGGAGAAATAAAAAGAATTTGTTAGATGGCAAAAAAAAGTGTAAATTTGCAGCTGCTAGCTGTATGCTAGGTGTCACACAGCCATGAGTAGCTATGTGTTTCCTCCTCGGCTCCACCCTCCTGTCCAAATATGGTCACTTCTGGCTCCAAAACACCAAGATGGCGATAGCCATAATGCCAAACTCCAGGCTTCAAACCTGTACTCCACAAACCAACATGTGACGTCAAGGTCTCTCTGCAGGTTTTGCTTTACTGTAAATGAATCAGCGGACAGAGTGCAGTCTATGCTCTGCCAGTGTTTCGAGGGGAAAATCAAATACAAACTTAATGAAACATTTGCAGAAGCATCATAGAATGGCGTATGCTTTTCTTACTTGATAGGCCACAATGAAATTATCTTTACACAGAGCAGCTGTATTCATTCTAATGTTTGGTTTGTTTAGCTCATGACACCATCTGTCACCATTCAGATGGTCTCATTTTCAGCTTAAGACTGCAGATGATAAAGCAATAAAATTAAGTTACTTACTTCTGCTATCTAGAAAACAGTAAAGCTGCAGGATTTCATAAAGTCTAACGTCTGATCTCCTGCAAACCTCAAAGTGAAGATCTAATGAAGGTCTGCTGATGGCTGAAAAGAAGTTAAGTCAAACGAACAGCAACCTTCCTGTGATATAACAGGTTTGAACCAGTTTCAAAGGTCTCAGACTCACTCGCCCTGACCACATGGACTTTCACGTCCAGCGAGATGAAAGCTCCTCTCCTGTCAGCCTGCAGGAAGACAAGGTATCTCACCTGTGGACTGTCGCAAATCCTCACACAGACTTATGTGGGGGAACTGCAGCAGCTGCTTCCATGTCTTGCTTTTTCCTTTTCTGTTCCCACCGCCTCCTGTAACACAAACAGCTTGAGTTTAAAAAGGAGGTTTTGCTTAGATGTCTCTGTAATGTAAGCAACATCAAGTCATTCACATGCAACACTGTCAATAACCACATACAGGCCACCTGCAGTAAACTGTCTGCATGTCCAGTTACACACACACACAGAGCCGAGCAGAGGAGAAACAGGTGACGATGCAGTCGCTAACGCTAACATACCGACAGATTCTGTGGTTTTGTTTCTGCTGAGCAAGATCAGAAATATTAAGTTCAAACAGATAAACAGGTGGACAAGAATTTTTTTTTTTTAATGACACTCGACCTTCTGCACCTGTACGCTGCTGGTTCATAAAAGTTCCCTTCAAGCAAACAAACATGGTGCATTCACAGAAGACAGCCCTGTACCCAAAACCATGAAGATGTGTGTCCACACGAACCTTTGACTAAACTTCATCACTATTTCTCAAACTGCTGTGAAGGTCTGTAGGAACAGAACAATACCATGTTTGCCTCTGAACTGTCATGATGCTGAAAAAGAAAGGAGCATAAAATATAAAACTTCTATTTAAGTTCAATTTTAAGGTACTTGTACTTGAGTATAGTACTTAATTAAATGTTCTTTGTAACTTTCCACAAAAAGCTGTTTACACACTCAGTCACACTTGAGGGGACACTGTGGTCCCCACAAGGCTCATTATCAGCTGAAGTTACGAAATTCCTTCAGGTTTCACTCAACAAAACGTCCTCACAAGTTTAGTAGAACACGTTTCTGTGTTTGCAGCCGTTTCTTGGGAAGCTGCAGTGAAACGAAGAGAAAATGCCGCGATTAGATCAATCAGAGCAAAGTACAAAAAGAAACCAGAGGAAGTCGGTGTCCGCTCTGTTAGAGCTGCTTTCAGAAACACTCAACTGCAGTTTGATTCACCAGAGCCGAGAACAAGAGCCAACATGACGCTCGCTGTGTTACATCAGCATCACTGCAGGCTGCAAGTCCCTGCAAGTGGATTTCCTTCACGTCTAATGAAATGTACTCTAGCTGCTGGAATAGTGGAAACTTTTTCATTACCCAGTCATCACTTGTGTCATTTATTCAAGCAAAACGCAAAATATTCTGTGATTTCATCTTCTTCTTTTCTTTTGTTTTCTGTCCCCATGAACTGAACGTCTCTGGTTTTTGGGCTGTAGATCTGACAAAACAACATGTGAGGTTCCCAAAAAAGGTCTGAAAAATGACATTACATAACAATTTATACCCAAAGTGCACACTGACACTTCTTAAATGGTTTTCTTGTGATTGATTGAAAGCCTAATGTTTTGGATTTTCATTTCTTTTCTTCTTTTTTGGAGGAAGGCTTTTGTGCTTTCTTGTTGATAGGACGGCTGAAGAGCGGACAAGAGAGTGGACCACACGCAGCAACGGGCCACAGGATGGAACCGAACCTGTGGCCGCTGCAGCCAGGACGCAGCCTCTGCAAATGGGGCACAGGTCCAACCGACCGAGCCACCAGAGCATTCCATGTTTTTGATTTTCAATGCATCATTTACTCTTTAACATATTCACATCTTTAAATATCTTGCCTGGTTTGACCAACAGTACAAAACGCAAAGGTATTCAGTTTATATTATTAACAGAGAAAAGTGTCAAATCCTCACATCGTATAGGTTGAGGCCTGCACATTTGGCTTTTTTGTGATAAATGATTAAAATAATTTATCAATGTGTTGCAGAATTGCTTTAAATTTAAAGAAAAAATAGAACAAATGTGTTTGAACCTAAACGATGTACAGAGAATACAGAGCACAAGCTCTGTCGGAATTCATTCGGGACAAAGTTTCTCTTCATGTTTTTCACTCTGACCAGAGAAATATGTTGATTTAAGAGATTTAAATTCTCCAAGTCGACTTTTAACAACTGGTACAGCTCAATGTTGCCACACTCCATTTTTCTGTCACAATATTTTATCAATGTATCGGGTAAATGATGATCAGTGAAGAAGGACAACTACCGGTAGCTCTGATTGGTCACTTGTTTTTTTAAGCGGGGGAAAGGGCCGTCGATGAGCACAGGGCAGATCTCAGACGTGTTGTTTGAAGAGAGGCTGCGTGTATGCTGAGAGGTCAAACCACAAAGAACTGCTGCTTGTAAAGCAGAAAGCTGGGAGCACACGAGAAGATCTGGTGACCCAGATGAAATTTAAAACATTTTTATTAACTCCGAGCTTCTCTCATCTGGATTTCACAGCAGAACAGTCAGAGGTGACTGCTGACAAACCTGACTGACTGTTTGTGTAAAGGAATTCAAATGGAAGTGTAGAAAGTGAGGAGGGGCATGACCTCCATGCTCCTGCTCTTTGTAAAAGTCTCACTAGATGTTCTTCAGATCTCCAGAAGTACGATCAGTTCAAAACAATAACTGATTGATTAGAAATGCTACAGATTCAAACAGCGTGTCAGAGGAGCTGCTGAAGTGATCGCAGCGGCAGAGTCACTGTGTCTCCTGACCAGCACAAAGTCAACAGCACATTTCAGGATTTGCTATTCAAATTGCGCGAGGCAGCTGCTGCTCGCACAGTCCGAGTAAAAATGGATTACTGTCTGTGACAATGCAAACAAGATGCTTTGTTTGCATCCAGGAAACATGATAATATCAGGCCCAGAATTACCAAGCAGCTGATTGATAACAGAGAAAACGAGATGCCTCATGTCCGTCCGTTCAGTGCATTAGTGGAAATGTGAATCAAGACAAACAGCACGAGAATATGAACTGTCAGTGATGCAGGAGGGCTTTGAAACCATCATTCTCCACAGGACCAGAAACATGAAACAGTCTGAAGGAAATTACAGCTGGGCCATAGATCGATTCTATCGATTAATTTCAAATTTGTGGTTTAGGAAATTATAAAAATTATACAAACAATATGTGACCAAATCATATTGTTTTGATTTACATTGATAAAAGAATTACATGAAAAAAAGACACTACAGGCTTTCCAGAAACTACACAGTTCACTTTTAGAGACAAGTCTGTAGTTTGCACTCTGACCCCAAAAGGGAAATTCAGTTTTTTTGGTCTTTTTTTTTTTTTTTTTGTTAAAATAAAAGCAACACTTGTTTTTTGTTTTTTTTTTTGTCATTTGTAATTTGTTTTTAAGAGAGAAAAAAATGAATTAAAGACATAAATATAATTTTAGGCCATATCTCTGAGCCCTAACAGAATCCTCCCACATGTATCACAGCAGCGGGACAGGAGCTTCGTGACGACACACGTCAAGCTGCTGTCTTGAGCTGAAGGAAACTGTTTCACCAGCAGGCTGGTGGTGATGAAGAAGCATCTAAGTTCAGCCGAACATGAGATGACCACGCTGCCGACCACCTGAATAAAACCATGTCACACCAAATCAAAGGCAACACATCATCGGCGTCAGAGAGACCAGAGACGTCGTGTTTTCACGCTTCCGTCCCTCCGATCCTCCTGAACGCCAAATCTCAGGAACACCTTAAAGACAAATTTCTTCAAATTTTTCACAAATGTCCACTTGGACTCAAAGGTCACTGTAACCACGTAAAACATGTTTTTGGGTCAACAGTCCAAAATTAAAAAGCTGTTTATGACAAAATTTCACACAGATGTCTACCAGGAAAAAATGAAGAGATGACATTTGATATCCAAAGGGTCAACGGTCAACTTCACTGCTCTGGAAAATACTGTGTCTTATTCAGCGCCATAACTCAGACACAGAAAGGAAGATTCCAGCCATGTTTCACTTTTGCTCCACACTGAACTGGGGACACTCTTCTTACACGCCCTCTCTGGAAATGTGCCAATTATTCTGATTTTGTCTGCAACCACGTTGAAGAATTTTTAGTTTCTCTGCATCGCATACTGTCGAGCACAGACTCACTGGTCTTACTGATGATGAGCTTCAAGTGATGGTTACTGCACCTTGTGAGGAAGCTCTCTGTCAGTCCTCCTTCAGTGAAGACAGCATGTTTCTCACTGGAATCATTCATGTCAATGTCGTGATGATATGGAAATAAAGCTCAGTGCCTGTTTAACACACACACACACACACACACACAACGTGTCCATGTTCACATGTGCAATCACTCCATGTAACACAGACACTGCAGCAAAAGGTGGAGCTGAAGCAGTGAGTCGGCTCAGTCATTCTGTTACACTGCATGTGTCAATAAAAATATGGACACATATATCATATGACATACTGTCTTACACATATTTTGTCTGTCCCTTATTACTGAGTCAGACAATAGCAGTAGTATTGAAAAACTGGACTACAGCTCACTAAAAAAATCTGCTGTCATCAGATTCAAAGAGGCCATCACTGCGGTTCCTCCTCTGTCTCCAGCTGCTCTACCGTGATGTTTGCCCTGAGCTCCCAAAACCCTTTGAAACTTTGAATTACATTTACAGAGGATGGTTACACCGAGAGGAACGAGAAACAATGCCAAGTGTATCCAACCCAACACGGTGAGCAGTCGTGTGTTTGCTTACACAAACAATATTAGAAAAGATAAAAAGGTCAAGGTGCAGGTTACCTGCGTTCAACTTCCCTTTGGCAGCTAGCCTGTCATGTCCCACATGATTAAAACAAACGGAAAAAAAGAAATACGTCAGGAGAAAATGCCACACTACTAGATTTCCTGGTTAAAATTCATGGGTTGTCACAAAACCATTGTTGTTAACGGTCATTTGAGCACCTTTTTAAGAGAATACTGAATGTAAATACAAATATAGATTCATCTTTTGTTTAACTACGAATGTGATGAGGAGCTTCAAAACGCCTTTCAGCCCTCAGTAGTGTCTGCACGTCAGTCCTTCAGGCTGCAGATTCATCCTCTTCCAATCAAGAAGGACGAGGATGAGCACCCCTATGTGGCCTGACAGGCAAAAACCAGGGCAAAATAATCCCTGTTCACCATCTCCTTCTCATACAGCTTAATTGCTGTGAGCGCAGGTAATCATTAAAAGCAAGCTGCCATGGTGACCACTTCCTGTTTTCTCACTTGACTTTGTTTTAGGGGAATTTCATGAAGTTACTAAAGTTCAAACCACATTTATAGTTTACTTCTTTATTAACCTTTGGAGAACAACTAACTGTGTGCGCACACCTGCCGCCTGTCTCATCCCTTTGCTCTCCTTCTCATCAGTGTGCATTACTGGTGTCTCACACACACACACACACACACAGAATTTTATGTAATTTAAACTGTTCCTCTCTCCTGCTTTTGCCACCATCATCATGGGAGGTTGCATAATGTTGTTTTTTATACAAGGAGTTCTGAGGTTCAGTAGGCTTTAGCTATGTTAGCCACTGTTAGCCACTAGCCTCTCAGTGAATTTTGTAATAGCGGACCTTTCAATGACTCCTTGTGAAGAGACAAAACTGTGACAGATCAATGACTCTTCATTAACGGGATCTCCAACTGAAATGAATTTTACATACATTTAAATTCAAGCTTCCAGAGCAACATGAGGCTGCTTGCTTTAGCGATAAGTTTAGCATGTTACCTCAGACTTCAGTCCATGATGACCCTAAAACACATGCACAAATATACAAATGAAAAATAGCCCAATCTGTCCAAAAACACTGGATGCTGTAATTTCCATAATCCACAATAGTAATTCTGTCTTTAATTCCACTACTGCTGACACCTAAATATTTATTAAAAGACAACATTAGCTTGTGACATGATTTGTACAAATTTTATGTCTCAAAATTAAGTCGAGATAAACTTGATGACATTAAGTTTTGTTTTCAAATTTTAGAAAGCTGTAAAGTTGGACGAGTCTTCCTTTCACAGACTTAAATCTGACTGAATAAATGTCTTATAGTTACTTCTTTTAAACTTAAACACCTCCATCTTTGCACATTTCAAAACATTTATCTTTAATAGTTGAACCAAATAAGCTCTGTCCAACAGGCTTAGCTAACAATGATGATGCAACACTTTGTTTCTCAACTATAAAAGAACATCTTGTTTCTGCTTCAGAGAGGTCAGAGGTCATGCACGCCTGCTGCTGGGAGACATGTGCTTTGCTCAAGGGCACTTCAGATGGGTGCCAGCACTGGGGCTGGAGTCCTGCTCATCTTCTCATGAGGTGTATGTAGGCAACGTTCAGAAGAACAACGGCGGAGGCTCCGACCTGTGTCCGCTGTTCACAATGACATGTGTGATTTCAGTTCACTCTGGAGCCACGCCACAGTGTTACCAAGCACAGGAGCCACGACGGGACCTGTGTTCGAAACATGGAACATTTGTTTATCTGCACTCCACACATTTCTCATCTAAGAACCTGGAACGACTTCACAAGATCTCAGGAGGCCACAGGCATCAAGACGTGAGTTTCATTATCAGGAG
Organism: Naso minor; assembly: GCA_029874875.1. NCBI lineage: Eukaryota > Metazoa > Chordata > Actinopteri > Acanthuriformes > Acanthuridae > Naso > Naso minor. The sequence continues at coordinate 21,141,997 of JAQFJB010000006.1, forward strand.
CGCATTGATACACTGACGGCTTATTTATGAGGAAGACAAGCGCACTCAAATCATGAAATGCACGTCTCTGCACAAAGTACAAACCCCAGCACAGCACAACCGCTGTGCCTCAACATCCTGTTTCGCAAATGTCAAGGCGATGCTGCAACATCAGCAAGGGGAGCCCGATGTGTCGCTGCAACCCCTTCCGGACGCTCAGAGCCAAATGTATGTTTCTGCCCTACTAGTTAAAAAACTTTTTTACTACGACTATGTCAGTTTCCGCTGAGCAAAGCACACAACAACACCGACATCCTCCGTGGGACCCGCTCTTCCATTCGGCACACTTCTTCCACTCATGTTCAACTCTGCGTGGCTCGCTCGGCATCCCCTCTGTCTTCTCTCAGTGAGGTGGTTAGCCTGTTACAACAGTGTTACTGACAGTTTGAGGTGAGCACCGTCCATGAGGACGGCAAAGACTTTGCCGTAATAAACGGATTTACTCAAATTATTTCACACCGAATTGTCCACTGTTAGCTAAAGAGAGAGCCGGACTCTTCAGACAGGGTGAAGGATGTTCGCACAATCGCAAATGAGCCAGAAAACTTTAAATTGCTAATCTTATAAATGGAACTCGTTATATCGCTCAATCCAATCGAGAGACGTGCGAATTTTAGGACACATCTTCCTCGTTCTAAAACGCATCATCAACAGATTTGGTCACCGGCCAAGAGGAAGTGCAGTAACCGCTTATATCGCCCATGTCCGGGGCATCCCTTCAGCCGTCGGACCTCTGCTGCGTCGGTAAGGTGCCGGGGAGAGAGGAGCTGTCACCCCGCCATCCCCATCCTTACCTTCCCGTGCTTTCAGCAGCACCGTGTTGGCTACGATGTTCTCCAGCTCCATGTCGCTGCGGTGTGGGGTCACAGCGATAGCAGCAGACGGGGCTCCTGGTCCCCTCCGGCGGCTTCAGTCTCAGTTTATCCTCTCTAAACACCGTCCACCACCTCCTCCCACCGCCCAGCCAAGGAGCGAAAATTCAACTCCCCGTTCCTGCTTTCGCACAGTCCCGTCCGGTAGCAGCCCGCACCCCTCCTCCCTCCTCCCTCCCTCCCTTCCTCCAGCTCTCCGCCCTGAAGGTGCTGTCAGAGAGGCGGGGAAAACGGACGTCTCACTCCGTTTGAAAATCGGCGTTTAATAAAACACAGAACATGAGACAAGTATCACAGATAGACCTCTCACTCTGCTAACCGTCTTTAAGCTAGTTAGCTCTGCAGTGTATTTATTCTGCTAGCACGCTAACCATTAGTATGGGTTAGCCTACATAATATGCTAATATGCTGTGTTTCGTCTGACCGTTTTCCAGCATGAATCAGGATGCACTGCTGGATGGAAGTCCAATTTTAAATAAATTCTGCTTCTTTTTTTTACTGAGATGAAATTACCGTCGAGCTAATTAGCTTCTAATGGGAGGCCATGGTTAGCAGAAGCTGCTAAGTGCTTGCTGTGGTTCTCATATGTTGTTCATTTCAGTCGGATGTAACCATTCAAGATAGTCAGTTATTAACACTTTGTATTAACCGTCTCCGGTTACCATTTAGCTTAGCACAGAAGCAGATACCTCCAGCATTGCTAATCGTCTCTCTCTTGGCTTCGGAAAAGTGCTACTAGCTTTGAGTAATTTTAACACAAAGCTGTTTCTTGAGCTTTGACTCGATAACACTGAGGCTTTTAATCATGAAGAGTGGTGGAAAGTTGCTGAAAAAGCTTGTAAACTGAGCCCGAGTTACATTTACTTCAAATCAAAGCACTGTTGCCTTCATGTTGGTTTGATTTCAGGACCTATTTCTCTAAAGTTACACCTAATCGATCAAGTACTAGTGACAATCCAACAATAAATATTTCCATCCACTTCATTCTGACATAAGTCAACAGATTTGAATCAGTGCACTGTGAATGGAATCCACAATGCTCTGATACATTACTGACTGCACGGCCGCTGCTCTTTGCGGCTCATCCCTCATTCTGCAGAATGTGGATGTTCCTGCACAGATCAATAAAAAGCACCATGATGCATTTAGGGTGCATTAAGAAAGGCAGAGCCACTCACAGCACCAACACATCACGCAGAGGAATGATACCGTTACAAGAGTGAGAGTGCATCACCGTTGAATCACGGTCACGATGGAAGAACAGATTCTGATTTGAAAACTTTGGATGATAAAGTTGTATCTTCAGCGTGGGTTTACTTTTAGCAGCCTGACAGGCCCTGGTGTTTCATTCAACACTGTCTGTGTACATTGGTCCAATGTGTCTGACTGAATAAAACCAGAGCTGAGGTGACAAACTCGAGTCCGAGGCTTGTAAGATGTATTTTGACCTCATCTGACATCTAGTGGACAGAAGCAGCAGCTGCAAGTTGGAACTGCAGGAGTCACCTGAGCCTCAGAGTCAAAGTTTCTCTGAAAAGTAATGTTACAGGAGTTTTTAGGATTTGTTTTCCTCTAAAATGTGCGTGTTTTTGTAATTATTTATAATTTGTTCAGCTTCAGCATTTAAGCATTATCTTATCCTAGTGGGCGTCATAGTTGTCTAAACTAATTTTTATTAAGGATTTGCAGTAGGAGTCTAATATGTTGTGAATTATTCACACATACTCAATGAATGATTAATGATGGTTAGATTTTTATTGTGCCTGTGTCAGCTTATTATTATTTTATCTTCGACTCACTGTCATAAAACAGCGGTCTCACAAATCTAATCAGTTACAACTAGACTTGGCGGTTGATGACCCATGACTCTGGATTTAGTACATGAGAAAAGACTTTTATTTTCACGGACAGGAAGCAAGACGTGGTTTCTGGTCATTATCTAAAGAAAGAGGTATTATGTAACACGAGACGAAATGGGGGTCTAGAGGTCCTAAGTTTTGAAACATTAAATAATACTTTTAAAATTAAATGGCTTACAAAATTAATTAATGAAGAAGATAATGTTTGGAATGCTTTCCCTAAATTCATTTTTAACTCAATTGGAGGACTTCATTTTCTGCTAAAATGTGATTATAACCCTGATAAATTACCTGTGAAACTAGCAAACTTTCACAAGCAAGCTCTGCTGGCTTGGAAAATGTTGTACAAACACAATTTTTCACCTACGAACTATTACATTTGGAATAACAGGAGTATTCAGTATAAAAAAAGGTCTTTATATAACAAAAACTGGTTCAATAAGGGTATTATTTTAGTATCACAACTCATGAAAATGGATGGTCAATTGTTACTTTATGAGGAATTTATTTCAAAATTTGACATAGTAGTTTCTCAAAAAGAATACTTTATAATTTGTAATGCTATCCCAAGAAATATATTACAACTTCTTTGTGGCTCTGTAGCTGAGCGTTATATACTTGCTCCTAAAAAAAATATTTTTCTTGGAAATGTTGATATTACTACCAACAAATGCACAAATAAATACATTAGAAATCTTTTAATAAATGGTAACGTCCCTGCTGTTAATATGTTTTGGAAATCTCTTTACAGGGATGTGGATTGCAAAAAAATGTGGGTGATAGGTAATAAATTTTTCATAAATAATAAAATCAAGGAGGTATCCTTTAAAATTATACATAAAATTTACCCAACCAAAAAAACATTGGAACGTTTCAAACTTGATATTGTATACTCCTGTAACTTTTGTGAATTATTTGATGAATCCATTGAACATTTATTTTTTCATTGTCTATATTCTCGTATCTTCTGGTTGGATGTACAAAATTTTCTTGAAAGGAAAACTGGTCATTCAATCCACCTACAGGAGAAAGACATTTTTCTTTATTTTAATAATTATCAAATGGACAATGATTTAATTTTTTTTGTACAACTTATTTTATTTCTAGGAAAATTTCACATACACAAAAGAAAATGGTCTGACGGAAAACCGAACTTTGCACTTTTTGTGAAGGAACTGTTTCAGTATGGCACCGACATCAACGGACTGGAAATACCAAAAGCGGCAAAAACCAATCTTATTTTGGACAAGTATTTATTTATGTGATAATATAATTTCTTTTTTGCAATTGTTATAAATGGTAAACATAAAAGTTTTGTATTTTTATATACTTATTATCTTTCTTTTTTTTCTTTCTCTTCCCTGGCACAACAGTATTGTTCTGTTCATTTCTGTGAATAAAGTTTAATTAAAAAAAAAAAAAAAAAAAAAAAAAAAAAAAAAAAA
>JAQFJB010000006.1:21275774-21285873 GCA_029874875.1 Naso minor
GGGACGGCTGCCAAGCAGCAGACCCGCTGAGACAACTTTGGCAATTTTAGTGTGATGTGGGAACATTTTCCAGCTTTGTTTGTGGCAGGATATTTTAAGCTAAAACACAATATTTTTCTAACCCTTACCAAATGACTTTCGTGCCTGGATCTGATCAGACTTCAATCTTGGCTTTGTCACAACATAGAATTGCAGCCAAGTCACCAGAATAAAATATTGGTGAAGTGATTTCAGACAAAAAAAATCTGCAATTATATTGCCATCAGCCTCAGCTGTTTTTGTGTTTTGTAATAATTAGGGTATACGTGTATGCCAACAATCAAAACTAAGACAGTGAACATGGTAAACACCAACCTGCTACATCAACATGTAAGCTTTGTCGTTGTGAGAATATTAGCATGCTGACGTTAGCATTTAGCGGGAAGCACTGTGTGCCTCAATCAGCTTCATATAGTTGGTAACATGTTATCAGCTCTAGGTGTTGTTACTTCATATCTCATAATTCTGAAATATAAGTTAATAATTTTGACTGAGGAAGTCCAAATTTTGATGAACTCTTATTTAACTTCAGTATTTTGACTTAACATGAGTTTAAAAAAAGACCAGGAACTTTCATGCCATCCCGCACACAGTGACTCACACATACACAGCATTTTGCTACGTCCAAAGTCATCTGTTATCAGCCTTTCATCTCTGATTCCAAACCCTTTGCCATTATATTTAGTCTGTGCAGAGGAAACACTGTACTCACTCAGAACTGAACACACCGAATCTGCAGGTTCTTCTTCTCAGCCTCCACTGTTAAAAAAACTACCTACAGTGCAGTTAAATGAGATGCTATGAGCCTGGCCCTCTGTGAGAGAGCTGCCAGCACCTGCTCTCTGTCGCACCGAGCTTCATTTCATTTAATCAGCTGAGACAAACAGAGCTGCAGGACTCTACAGAGAGTCAAATTGATCATGTGAGCAGCAGATAATCTGCTGCAACTTAGTTTGCTGCAACTTAGGCTTCCCCCGGCACATGTGCTAACCTACAAGGAGGTTGTGATTGTGCTGCAGATAGATGCTGGCAGAGGTCAAAAACACGGAGAAGGCTCAATTAAGACGGATGAGACGGACTAAGAGCTCTCTCCAGGTATTTCTTTTATGGCCTTAAATTCTTACAGCCTCTCTGAAGCTCCTGCAGCTCACTTTGACCTTGGTTTATCCTCTGCTTGTCTTTATTTATTAAAGGACCTTTCTGCAGTTTAATGTGAACGTTTTGAATGTTTTAAACTGCCACCTATTAAACTAAATGCTTTTAATTCTAAGCTCTTATTACACTCAGGAAACCTTTAAGATTTACAGGTTTTCATGCAATCTACTGGTATCATTACAAAGCCATCCACAGCATGATATAGTGAATGCTTTAAAGCCTAGAAATGCAAGAATTGGTACTTCTTGACAAAATGCTTCATCCAACAGCAAAAGTCCATCCCAGTATCGTGCAACCTTAAATCATGCAAAGCTTTTACCAAGTATTACCTCTGTTTAACTGGTTCTTGCACAAGGCTAAATGTCTCAAGAAGTTACATTTTTCAGATTTAATTTTTATTCTTTTAGAAGCACAAAGATTTCATTCATCTCCATTTTACCGAGGTGGCAGCAGAGGACTGTCACACATCAAGCCGTGGACTAACGAAACAGTTTGCATGGTTTGACTCCAGTGAGTGTAAGTGAGAAATAAGTCATTTCTTGTATTATTTCCTGTCAAGTAGAAACACAAACTGTATACTTTCTGCAGTTACCCTTCACACATACTGCATCATGTACTGCAGCCTCCTCTGCTCGCTGCTCCTTCTCTTTCCTCCCTGATAATTGAATAACTCCCTGCTTCCTGGCAGTTATTCGAGTGGGCGAGTCTTCCTTCCTAACTCACCTGTAGCAATCACTCTCAAAATTATTTGTAAAAAGAGCAAAAATGAACTTTTTACCCACTCCTCCTTCCTCTGCTTTCATTCTTACCTGTAATCTGTTCGACAGAGGTGAGTCAGCTGGGTCTTCCTGGTTCCAACGGGCTCCAGCAGAAAAAGGCAGGAGTGGACATGTGGCCTAACTCCCTCCATGGGCACCTCAGGGTGCTCTGTGGACACAGAAGACAGGTAGAGAGGGCCGGACGATGGGTCAGCCTGCCAGGTCCTGAGAAGGAGGAGATGATCAGGAAAGAGAAATGACACTGTTCCCTGTATGCTGATTACAACCAGACTGTTACTGACTGTATTTCTGGCTTTGTGCTGCCTGCTCTGTGGAGCTCAGCAGGTTAAGACCCAGTCTCCCGCCAAGCCTGGGGCTCGCCTTGCCTTGTTACCTGAGCAGCAGGTGCTCCTGTGGGTGCCAGGAGCCCAGGCCGTGGCATTGGCCCTGGAGGACGTAATGGAAAACCTCAGTGTCCCCGGACAAGTTCCGAATGACGGCGGACTGACGCAGGTTTCCCTCCCACAGCTCCTGCTCCCTCACAAGCCGGTGGAGCAGCTCCTTCTGCGGGACCTCCACCTCCACAGAGCCGCGCCACATCCACAGCGGGCAGCCGTCATCCATCTGCAGACAAGGGGAAATTTACAACTCAGTGGAACCATCGGGATGCTTTTAAAGATCACTGTGAATGGTTGTTCCTCTTTATCTGCTTTATTTCTTCAAAAGATTTCACATTGTATTAATGAACTATTTAATACTGATTAAGAACTCTTTTATTTAGAAGTTTGTTAAACTTAATAAGAAAGATGCAAAACGTGTTTCCAAATGTTTCAACTTTTTCTCTGGATTTGTGGGATGATCTTGGAGCACTCTTGCTAATTAGATTTAATCTGCACAGGCATAAAGTTTTGAACCATCTCTCTCTTGATTTAACTCCTTCCTCCCTCTGTTTACCCTCTTGAAGGCCAGCTCCACGTGCTCTGGAGCTGGGTGGCTCTCCCAGCCTCGACTCCTCTCTCTGGCGTCCTTCAGGAGGTGCTGGGTGCTCAGCTGCAGCTTGCTCCTTCTCTCCTCCTGCTCCTCCTCACCTCCACTCTGACCTTGAGACACCGTGCCTCCTCCTTCCTCAGCGAGGGAGTCTTCAAGAGGGCTTGTGGCACTTAAACACTGACTGGACCAAAACTCTGGAAGCTAGAGAAAAGAGTTTACTTGTTAACATTACTTTCTTCATCCTCAGCTTTAAAAATGATTTCTATAATCAAACTGTGGTGAATCATTTCAGTCAGCTGGTTTTTGTACCTGGAAAAGTCTCTGGGCCTCGGTGATCATGTTGGCCAGGCCTTGGGTGGCAGCGAGGTTCTCGCTCAGGTCCCGCTGGTCTGGACGACCCAGGCTGTACTTCCTGTGACTCGATCTGCAGCAACAACAACACAAGAACACGGTCAAGGTCACTTTAGCGGTCCCTTCTTAAAGATAGCAAACATTCCAAAATACACAGATCCTTTGTCATATGTTGATTTCTCTTGAGTTTTTTACAGGAGTGTGTGTGTGTGTGTGTAACATGTCACATATCTCCTTTGCAGCAGCGGCAGACGCAAAGAGGAATTAGCAGCAATGCGTCACAATTACTACAGCTGACAGATTCAGGTTATTTTAGAAAGCTTTCATGCTGCATCGCTGAAGTTTACGAGAAACTGACAGATTCACAGGAAGTTGTTCAATGTGATTTTACTTGATGTGAAGTTTTATCTTTTAGGTTGTTTTAGTTTCTGACGACTAAGAAAAAGTTGGAAGGATGAGCGTTTCGTCTTCAAACAGTATATTCTCTTTTCAGTGCCGCAAAAATCGGAAATTAGAGACCAACACTTAAAACAAGCTGAGGCGGGCGGGCGGGTGCGTAGACTATTAAAAAGTCAACATCTCAGTGGGATGCGGAGCTCTGTCAAACTGAAACATGAGCAAAATGACGCAGAGAGGATATTTCAGATTTGTGGGAGAACAGCTGCAAGCTACAGTTAATTTTCTTCGGTATTGTTCCCACCACAAAGTGTGACAATATTTCTGACAGGCCGGAACTTTGGCCTCAAGGAGCAGGGAGGTGCTGGAAGTGCTGATTGGGTCGTTATGTCATTTCCATCTACTGTCCTGTCAGGCTGAGGGGAGGAAAAGAGTCAAAGTGGAAAAAGGAAGAGGTGGAGATGAAAGGAAGGGAGAAAAGGGCAGGAGGAAGAGGAATTATTGAAAGGAGAAGTTGAAAAGAAAATGATTATAAGAATGAGAGAAAAAACATGAGGAGGAGGAGGAGCTGAGAGGGAGGATGAGCAGAACAAAAGGAAAATGTGGATGAAAGGGATGTGAGAGTGGATAGAGAAAGCAGGATGACAGAAAAGAGACGACAGAGGGAGATGAGGCTAGAAGAAAAGATGATGGATGACAAAATGTGTAGGGAGAGAAGGGACCGAAAGTTAAAAAGATTGAGATGAGAGCAACGATGAATGTATCAACTAACAAGTATTGTGTGTACATCAAAGCCTTCCTCTGTGCCGTGGAGCTCCATTGTTGTCCAAAAACTTTCTTTTTTTTAAGCATGCAGCAAAGATATGGCTTGGCGGCCCATCACTGCAAAACATTCCCCGCAGGAGCAGCGGAGATACACTTCTGCAGGACAAACTCTGAGCTCAGATTAAAGGTCTGCAGTCACTGGTGGGACTGAGCGTCTCCTAATAATTAAATTCACATCCTAATAATACAAATCAGCCGCTGCACGACCATTATCATTCTCGGCAGTGTCACTCTGTCCCCACACTTTATCTTCTCTCACCCCCCTTCCTCTGTCACTGCTCTCTATCTCCTCTCTCCCATTTATAACTTCCTGCCCAGCAGGATTCTCAGCTGAAAGCAGATAAAAAATATCTTTCATATCAGGGAGGAAGTCGAGGCCATGGAGAAATTGGCAGAGGTTATGTAATGTGCTCTCTGTGTAAACTGTGCTGACAATTTTCATTACAGGGAGAGTGTGTGTGTGTGTGTGTGTGTGTGTGTGTGTGTATGTGTAACAGCTGGAGCGGATCCAGAGGTGATGTCATTTCTGTGAGAAGAGAGGAGTTTGGAAACATGATGTCTAATGAAGCAACTAAATGTCAACCTGCCGTGGGTGACAACTGAAACACACATTTAGACACTCAGGCGGTAAACGAGGTTGAAGTCAGGATCTGAAGCAATCGTGGGCTTAGATTTAAAAGTTAAAACCATGATGAAGTAATAAACTAAAGTCAAGACTGTGCTTGTTAAAAAATGAGACATATTTCAGTATTTTTTCAGCTTTGCAGAGAATTCTTCAACCCCGTGTGATCCTCTGAACCAACGTTTGTCAGTCTTGTTTGTCTCTTGGTGTGTAAACGATGAGAGTTAGACCCGAAGGGGTTTTTAAAAACTTTTTCCCTCAAAAGATCAAACCAATACATTTGCACATTTTAGCCTGATTATTACAAGGTCTGTACTCTTCAAAATGTATGATTATTTTTAACTTCCAGGCAGCAGCTGGGTTGCATTCATTTTAGTGCAATATAAAAAGTAACTTGTATAGAGATATAAACTTGTGAAACAGTCAAACTGGGTCAATTCTATTTGTTAGCAAAGGACAATTAAGGGTGACTTTGTAAAGAAAATAGCCTCTCAGTTATCTCGGGCTCATTTACAGCGATGCTTATGTGCACCGTGTCTGTTAAATGAACTAACAAATGAATAGAAAAAAAAAAAAAGATTTTCAAAATCATCCTTAGCAACATGTTAAAGGGTCTCCATATCCAGAAACTGATGAAAAGCACCCAGAGTTATTATATTGTTATTACAAAATAATTGTTTTGATCTCATGTTCTTTCATAATAAGACAACAAAACCAAAAGTATATGTAAGCAACATACACAGAGTCTTCTCTAGGTCTTATGTAACTGCTGTTTAGACTTACATAACTGTGACAATGTGGGTCAGACATCACACACCCTCCATCCATTTCCATCTGTTACTGAGCTTGTGTGTGCCGAAATCAAATTCATACCATTTAAACACCTGATGTCAGTTTTCCCAACATGGACACTAGAATAAAATAATAACAACTCGACAGTGTCTGTGCTCTCAGCTCACCGCGGTGTGTTGGCGTCCCTCTTCAGGGTGCTGAGGTGGAAAAGTGACGGCGCCAGACAGACTGCAATGTTGGTTGGCGTCATCTGGTTCTCGACCACACAGGCCACCACGTCCCGCAGGAAAAACAGCAGCGTTTTTAGCGCCTCTCTGTTCTCATCAGGAAGCAGCAAAATGGCCGCCTGGGCCGCAACCAGCTGCTGATCCTTTGGAAAATCTGCAAAGGGAAAGCAAACACTTCAGTTCTGCTAAAAAAAATGTCAACTCAGTATTGACTGTGATTGGTTATCTTTCTCCTTCAAGATTAAAATCCTTGCAAACACAACTTGATGAAACAGTTTTACATAATAAATAAATAAATGATGTGTTTTGAGATCAGTTAACATGATCAGTACCACTGATCTTTCCCAGAATTGACAGTTTAAGCTCCAAGATGCACAAAGACGAGTTTATCCAGCCTTTACATGAACTGACAGTGATGACGTCAGCATATGTGTGTGCAGGGCCGGCTCTACCCAATTTGGTGCCCTAGGCAAGATTACACCCTGGTGCCAAGGGTGACTGGCGGCGCCCCTCCAGCAGATGGCGCCCTAGGCGACCGCTTATGTCGCCTATGCCAGGAGCCGGCCCTGTGTGTGTGCTCATGATTGGATGGTAACATCCGTCTGTCCATTGACTACCACTCATACTTTTTCTGAAATAAGTTCCCATAGAACGAATGTAGCATTCCACTAAATCTGGTGCAACCATCTTTTCATTTCTTGTAAATGATTAGTTTCAATACATTGTCATTGCACTCTGTCCAACTGATCAACTGGAAAAAACTGAACTAAGTTAAAGGTTGGATTTATGGCTCCCTATACCTTGGTAACGCTTAGTAACTAACAGCTAAGTCTCAGCATATTAGCAGATTGATTACTGGAGTCACACAGCTGACATGAGCTAAAGCTGCATACGGCTGGAGTTGAGGTCAGGAAAACCATTAATCTCCACAGTTGATTCATTTTGACGTCTGTTTGGGACGTTTTATTCTAACTTTCCTGCATATTTTCAGAAGTTAGCATTTAAAAACCACACAGAAGTGTTCGCTTCTCAGTAACAGTAATGGAAGGCTAATATCTGCTTACACTGGTAAATGTGGAGGAAGGACTCGCAGAGTTTGCTGGTGAAGATGGGTTCAGGCAGATCTCTGAAGTACTGCTTCACCATGTCGGCCACGTCGAAAGCAGACTGGCTGTCGTATGAAATACCGTCTGGGTTGGACTCCACCAGCTCACGGAGGTACTGGATACGAGACTTCACCCCCGACTTCCGGAAAAGACCCACCTGACAGAGAACACAATGTAAAAATGAATGGTCATAAAAATTAAAAAAGCAGAAAAAAGGGCCTCTTGTGGTGTTTTACACCATTACCTGGTCCAAACACTCGGTCTTCAGGTAGACCAGCGCTCTGAGGATGCTGGGAGGAAGTGGCTCGCCTGTCTGCTGGACACTGAGGAGCAGAGGCACCCCAAAGACCCGCTGGCCTTTCAGCTCCGTCACCTTTGTCTTCCTTGGTGGTTTAGGAACAGTCCTGCAGCCAACAAAGTCTTCTGTTAAATCCTGCAGTCCTCAGATTTTTCAGAAAGCAATCAAACAGCACAGGCCAGAGCTGAGGGAAAGGTTACGAAAATTAAAGAAGCCTCTGCTCAAGAATTGTTTTGTAAATGTCGTGGGAGTTACTAATCTCAGCCAGTCAAGTGCAAAACAAATGCTCAACTTGGCTGCTGTTTGATGCGTTCTCTTTTGAAGGAAAGGCCAAATAAACTTTTTTTTGATTACATAAGTCCCCAGTGATCGCTAAAATGTGCATGCCGTTCAAATCAGCTCTACAGACACTAAAAGCAGGCAAGGAGAGAACATGGATGTTAAATCTAAGAAATACCCGCCTACTGGAGAGACTGTGTAGAAGTTTATTTATGTTTCTGAAGTGATTTCAGTGACTGATATTTTTGTTTGTTTTTTATTGGGTCACTAGTCTCGAAGGACTCAACTTTTTGGGGGAAAAACACAGAAAGTTGCAAAGTTTTTCAGCTTTTAACTCCCAAACCTGCAGAGCAGACTGCACTTTGGATAAACCTGAAGTAAAAGTCGTTAAAAAGAAAGCAAAGAGAGATGCAAAGCTCTCTAACAATCAGTGATGAAACCTCTTCTCTGCTTGGCTCATCATCCTAGTTACAAAAATACACCTCAACCTTGCAGTCTTCGCCAAAGTGCACTGTCACAAAGAGAAAATGGCATCATACATGCACTCTAAATGCTTTTCAGCTCTCTGTCTGTTATTCTTCTATAAATAACAAGAGACAATCTGGCTATTTTAAGGGAAAGTGCCTCAGAGTATCAACTGTCAAAAGCCATCAGTTAATTGCTGCATTTTTAATCAACACTAATTTGGCACCAGTGAAATGAAAGACTAATTTCTTAAAGCCTCGAGAGATTTTTTCCTGTTTTTGCTCAAGTACTTTGCTTGACAGTGCGATTGTGCTACATCATGCAGTTTTAATTCACTGTGTGCATGTTTAAGACTTTATTGTTGAATTGTGTCAGTTTGAGTTGTAGTACATCTTTTAATTAAAAGTTTGTATTGAGCCTCCTGACCCTCTAGAGGTTAAACAGGTAGAGTTAACAACAAAAGATGTGAGTAATGACTGTCCAGCACAGGACAGTTTGTTATTTTGGGAAATACACTTATACAGAGAGAGAGAGAGAGACACAGAGAGAGAGAGAGACATAGAGAGACAGAGAGAGAGAGAGAGAGACAGAGAGAGACAGAGAGAGAGAGACAGAGAGAGAGAGAGAGAGAGAGACAGAGACAGGGAGAGAGACAGAGAGAGAGACAGAGAGAGAGAGAGGAGTTTCTGCAGTTTTTGGCAGAACTATAATTATTTGATCTGGAGCTCACCGGTGTTTAGAATAACTTTAACCCAGGGCGTGGAGCATTGGTCCAGATGTGTTGGATTCAGACACTTTTTCGAGCCGAAATAAAAGGGTTTTGGACGAACTGATTAAACGACACGATGAAGAATACTTGGATTATACCACAGCAAGCTGTTGAGAGTTTCAGATGGAAGTGCTAAGATAGGTTTTAAGTTTTGTATCTTCATAGACTGCCGGCAAACATTTTTGGAACTGTTTACCGTGGAGAAGCGCTGGAAGAAAAGAAAAAACTCCTCAATTCAAGATATCCAAGGGTGAGTAATTGATACACCAGAAGTAATTTTGTGGTGAAGTATCACTTTAAAACAGGAGTTTCTGGAATACACAGAACATCAGAATATTTTAATATTTAAAAGCATAATCAGTTTGTGTGTAGCAGGAAATATGGCTTCAGTCTTCACCAAAATCAAAATGGTACAGATGTGGAAGTGAGTGCTTCTCTAGCCCGTTTTTTTATTAATGTTGTTGGTGTGGAGCGGTTGAGAGACGGCTAAAGTTATTGTAACCTGTCCCTCCTCCGCTCCGCTCCATGTGTAAGCGTGGATGGGCGAAGCGCTCAGTAAAATATGGACAGAGTACAGATAATAATGATCATGTGAAATTTAAGTAGCGGTGCTTAAAGTGTTGCTGTGGTGGTGTGCTGCTGCAGAGGAAATACAGAGGAAACACTGTGGCATTATAATGATAATTATCACATTTTCCTAAAATGCTACTATTACTAAAACCACTATAATTAGTCCTCAGCATGACTGCATAGAGTTTATTAGGGGTGTTACGGTGCACAGAGGACACAGTTCGGTTCACACCTCGAAACAAACATCACGGGTCTGTAAGAGTTCAGTACAAGATTTTAGGGCCTGACCTGAAAAAAAAAATACTTGGACTAGTAATTTAAACCAGTGTCATTACGTAGTTTGCAGCATTAATAAGTGAAGTGGTTACTGTTCAGCATACTGAAGTTTGGAACAAAGTCAAAGTTGTGAGATATCCTGCCTCCACTACACACTACATGTCTTTGTCACAAGTTTTAT
>JAQFJB010000006.1:21451944-21467502 GCA_029874875.1 Naso minor
TGGAGACCAACTTTGTGATTTAGTGGGGGGTGGAGCTGTTTTAAAGCAACAATATGTAACTTTGACAGTGACCTGTGGCTTTGAAAAGCGAAACTTAATGATGCACGTTAATATGTTGCACAATACTGCAATTTTAGTAAAACTGCATCAAATTTTACAGAGAAAATGTCCTCTTGGTTTCCCTCTGATGTTCTACGACTGCTCTGCCACAACTCTGTGATTCTGTGAGGTTCCTGAAAGCAACATGTTGGCTGCCTGCAGGCTGAAGCTGCAGCTGCAGCAGCAGGTCGTTGTTGGGGACAGCTCCGCTAAATGAAAGGCTGCAGACAGACAGAGCAGTCGTAGAACATCAGGGGGAAATCCAGAAGACATTCTCTCCATACAATATGACCCGATTTTACTAAAATTGCTGTTTTGTGGGACACAATAATGTACATTGTTAAATTTTGTTTTTTGAAAACACTGGTAACAGTCAAAGTTACATAATGTTGCTTCAGGTCTGAAATCTCTGCACACAAAGAATAAAACAAGGACACAATGGACTCAGCACATAACTTGTTTAACTTTTGTCAATCAGGTATTTGCTTTTCTTTGTAATAGGAATAAATGAATGAATTAAATAATAAATGAACAGACAAATTCAGTGCAATGTACAGAACCATGTTGTCGATTATTTAATGCAGAAACATGTCTGAAAACTCATCCAGTCTAATTTTTTCTTTTCATTTAATTGACAGTAAAATCCTCCATGCGTGTCCCTCTCGTTCAATCAGTGCCTGTTATGATGATAATGAGAAGCCAAATGGCTGATGAAAACACAAATGAGAGCAGCTCTCTGGCAAATGGCGAGCAGCAGAACATTTAGACGACAACTAAAAATCTATTCTGACACTCTGATATGGACTTGAAGGTGGGACAATTCGTGTTTGTCATGTCTATGTTTTCTTTCCTGTGTGTGCGTTAATCAGCATGTCTGCAGCTTTCGAGTCAAAGCCAGACAAGTGGAGGTGAATGAAGGAAACTTAAGGGCCTCACTTAAAGGTTTTCTAATCTCAATGTCAAGGCCAAATGTTATTGAGTGGATTTGATCTTTAGAACAAGAAAATGACGTATTTTCTAAGATATGTTTCTAACTATCCCCCAAAATAGGGGGCAGAATATGCTATTTACTGTAAACTTCCTCGAGATGGAAACACAAAATTTGTCTCTGCTCCTGTAGAGGTTGTTCCTTTTACTTGAAACTTCTGCTCGGAGACACCAAGAAAACAAAGGAGAAACTGTGAAAGTCACCTTTGAGTATTTTCATCCATCAGTGATGAAAGATTGGCATCATATCTGTCAGTTATGCTTCCATGCTAGCTGTTATGACTACATCAGCACTAATGGCATTAGCGGTCTCCCTCACACAGATGGCCCGTTACGTGTTGGGAGATAAAGACGGAGAGCACATTAGGCTCCTCTACTGCCTATAGGATGCAGCCTGTCTGTCACTGACATATAACTGCCTTTGAAAAACAAACAGTACCAGCCGTGATCTCTGCAAACGGCTCTGTCCGGCTCTCAGACGCGCCTTGTTTGTCAGGGACGGTGCCAGCTGCAGACGCCCGGAGCAGAGGGGAGTAGAGCGCCTTTCGCTCTGCCATGTTTACAATCTAATCTCGCTTCATGACCACCGGTGCCGGGATTTATGTCAGCCATGAAACAAGGCTTCGTTGTCCTCCACCCTGAAGCCAGCCAGGTGTGAGGAACACAAACACACGCAAAAAACCCCTGTGAATAAAAATTCATGAAGGAAAGATTTCGGAGTGTGATTCAAGTCTCATGATGGATGTGGCTGTGCTGGGGCCTTCTTCAAATTTGGTGAACTTCTTTTCTTGGAACAGAAACAGCTGAATATTGATGTCTGTGCATCAACTCTGTTTGGAAAAAGGCAAAAACTACATCAAGAAAACACAAAACCTTTTTGGCAAAATTTAAAATCGAGGAACTTGCAATCAACTCACTGACGGACATCAAAACCAGTGGATTTTATTCTTTTGTTTTTAAAAGCTGCTGTTACACGGTTGACATTCAAACTAAACAAAGTTAACTCCCTGCAGCACACGTCTTCAAAACTCACATGGATTATGACTCGCCTTTACAAGCATCCCCTCAGAGTGCTGCTCATTTTATTGGTCTGCTCGAAACATAATGAGATGAGCACACACACACACACACACACACACACAGGTCAGTAGTAGCTGCAGTCACTGGGGTTTAATAGATTCTTCATCATCCTCTTAACGTGGTCAGCTGACAGGAATCCAATGGTCACTCGCACACCAACACATTTCCCATTCGCTTCAGATAAAACTGTGAAATGTTGGCTGCCTCTGCCTCGCCTTGAATAAATTCTCTTCTGTGACGTCCCCCTACGCAGTAACTCTTATGTGTCTTTTATGGTCTTATTATGGCTTAATGGTGTCCACTCTGCAGGAAGGAGAGCCTTAAAAAAAGTCTGACACTGAAGCTGTTGGGGGGATTTATGGCTGACTGACGGATCTGAAGGAACATAAAGGTGAAGATCCTCCAGGTAGTTTCAGGTGAGGATTGATAAAGTGGAGGTGCTGAACTGTTCACTGAGGTTTACTCCAAACCAACATGTTTAATTTGATGTGGCACTGAAACAGGTTAAGACACAGTTCTTGTCATCCAGTTTACTCTCAGTCCTTCCACTTCTGTCTCATTCTGTCTCATTTTTACACATATACACAAATTTCTGATTAATAACAACTTTTATGTAATTTGTTTGGTTTAAATGGTTGAAGACTCCTGACACAGGACAGACGGTTGTACAGTGTGAATAGTCAAGAGACCTGATGACTTTGTAGGTTGTATAGTGCGTAGCCTGCTAAAGGAAGCAACTCCGCTACACCCTCCCTTCCCTGTTTTTGCTCTGGCTTGCATTTTGTTTTGTTTGGGTTTTTTTTGTTGTTGTTTGTTTCTCTTTTAAGTACAGTTTGCACCAAAGATTCATGACGAGGTGAAACAGTTGCAGGGAAGGTTGCAGCGGTGTCTCAGCACAGCAGTGTGTATCAGCACACTCAGACCATCCCAGCAGGACGTTATTGAAGTGAAAGGATTACATTTTGCTCTTTTACTGTTTTGTTTCAGAAAGCCAGCAACTTAGGTACAAGGCCTTTCTGCAATGAACCCCAAGTACCAGAGATCCAGCTAAAAAGTACATAACTTTCCCATAAGTCCCAGAGGCCCTGGGACTACACTGAGCAAAGGCTTCCAGGTGGATTCTCCTGACAGGAAATGCTGCCTCCTTTGTTAGGATTGGTTGGTTCTAATCTAAATGGTGGTCATTATCCTATTCTGTGCCATCAGTAAACTACAGCATAAAATGAGTAACGCTAAGTACTGAGACTGAATACCGATAAACTAAGTGAGCTGGCATAACAGCACTAGAAAAAAAAAGAGGAAATGGTCAAATCCCAGTAGAGAGCATGAACAGCGTGAATGATTGCTCCTGGGAGGCTGAATTCAGGGCAAAAAAGGCAATTTTATCCAGTGGCACAATTGGCTCGATTTAACATCCTGGGCCCAAAATTGTCCTGCCATCTTAGCAGCATGTCATCTTTCTCTGTTTTTGTGCCACCTTTTCTGCCTGTCTTCAATGAAAAATAGTCCAGCACTTAAAAAAAAGTGAAATGCATTAAAAGTCCTCACAGGCAGTTGTGAGAAAAGGCACTTTCCCAAGGGCAAATATTTCGGCAGAGGCTTCATAACATCCGAGGCGACCCTGGAGCCAAAAGTCTGATGCAAGGTTAGCTCCGGGCTACAGAGGGTCCACAGGGTGCAGACAGACACAGAATAATACCAGCCCACTTTGAGCAGCTGGGAGGAAAACATCCAAACACAAAGAGACTTCCTTCATTACAAAACAGCTAAGGAAGAGGGAGGCGGGCGTGCAGAGGTCACCTCCAAGCCCTTTTCAGCCGTGACCCTGTGATCAGGACTCTGGTGGAAGCTGTGGAAGGTCGGAGCTGTTTCAGTAATAATGGAGTATGAATCAGAGCGTGAGGGAAAGAAAGCTGAGGTCAAAGGTGCAGTTAAGCTCAGCTGAAGAGAAACAGAGCAAGACGCTCTTGTTGTTTAAAACTTTTCAACTCATTTTCTAAAGTTCTCTGTCTTTCTTGCTTGGAAATGAATGTTTTCATGATCCTATTTTAAAGGATTTCTATTTAGATTTAGTTTTGTAGGTCATGACCTCAATAATCTCTAAAATTTTGGTTCTTGACTCCATTAATGATGCTCAGAGCTGGTGACTCCCACACACATTTATGAGGAGAGCTGCAAAATGATCTGCCCTCACAGTTCACAGATTTGACCCTGAGCTTCTTCATTTTTCTTGCCAGTTTTAGATTAACTGTAGAGCACAGAATAAACAAGGTGACATGTAAGTGAAAATTTGAATGATGAAAACTCTTCCTCTTTTTCATTGTGGAAAAATTAAATTAAAGAGGATGGTGGGAGTACAACAGATAAACAACTCAAAACTGTTAACTACTCAAGATGTGGTGTTGGTGTAGAGAACCCAAACGCAGACAGCCAGGCAGATGGTGTTCAAAACCCCGGCACAGGGAGTTTAATGAGTGAAACAAGAACTAAATGCGAGCTCTTCAGTGCAGTGCAAACACATGTAAGATAACAGTGTTGCAACAAAACTGACATGGGAAGACAAGACTGATATAGGCAACATGAGGAATAACGACTAACAAGACACAGCTGAGGCAGGCAGAGAACTAAATACAATCAACACAGGTGAGGCAGGTTGGGGAGACAAAGCACAGGAGAACACTGGGAAACGAAGTCCATAGAAAGGGACAGACAGGGTTCGTGACACTTACAGTATTTACTTTTAGTTGTGTTTTGCCTCTTTACATCTCCTCTGCTGGCCTGCACTCACATTGTTCCAGTCTAACCAGGCCTGAGCACGATTGAACTACCTGATCTATAGAGTGCGACCTGTATTTTCAAATTTTGAAATGTTGTTTTTTTCATCTTGTAATGAAATTGTTCAGTTGTTCCGTAATCTTAAAGTCAGTTGCAGATTTTTCCACTGCTCTTTATTTGAACATCGTGTGCTGTTGTCTGTCTGGATTTAAGGTGAATCCTCCACTAACAGTCACAGCGATGTCGGCGCTCTGTGCTTGTGCTTCCGTACCGTGTCCAAGCCCACCTCTTCCAACTGTGCTGTGCCCTGGCACGGAACGGAACGCTCACACTAGTCAAACTAACTGAACTTTTGGGGTCAAACGTGCTCAGGCACGGTAGGGTTTGCTTAATGTGAGTGAGTGAATGTGAGTTTTCTTTTTATCTCAGTTGTATTGAATTGGCTATAAAGTGCTTCCTATTTTGAACCTTGTGACATAGTTTTACTGTTTTTTTGTTTGTGATGCAGTGTGCACTCGGTTGAAGTTGTATGTAAAAGTAATTAAGCTGCAGTGTCTCTAATGTGTTGAAGAACAACATCACAAATGGAGAGAAGCCTTTGAGCTAACTTGAGTCTGCTGCCACATCAAAGTGGCAAAGTCCTCTAAAAGTGAGATGAATCTAGCGCATCATTTCAGCTATATGTTGTAATCTTAAAGCTGTCCGTGCACTGCTTACTCTCACACCTGCTGCCACAACGCTGTCCTGCAGCTCAGATGGCATCTCCACCCCAGCATCCATTAGCAGGGTTTGAGTCGAAGTTTACTATCATACTCCCTGCTGTGTGCTCACTGCATTACTGTGGGGAATAACCAGAGGCGAGATCTGAGCCAAACGTTTACACTGTACATTGTCTACATTCACATAAAAATCTCTAAAATAGTAACACAGAGGTTGTAAAAACACTAAATTGTTCAATTCAACGTGGGATGCCATGGAGTCCAAGAGTAGTTAATAAAATAAGACCACTTAAAATACAATTTTTACTCTTTTTATGGAGAACACACAGTTCTCTTTTTTATTCTCTCATTCACTCCAGAGTCCTTGACTTAATATTCAATACTTTTGTTCTCTGTTACATTGTGCAAAGAGGCTGTTAAAGAGTCATGAGTTTGGCAAACTTTCAGCAGCTCGTCCTCAGACGCGTCAGAAGAACCAGAGTCAGGGGTGCAGATGCTGCCCCAGTCCCACATTTCACTGCGTGCTGGACTGTGATTTGGCAGGATATGCTCTTGACTGAATTTTGTTTTAGCCACCAGTTTAGAGACAAGATTAAAGATATCGATTTAGTTGTGTCACTATTAAATATTAGTACTTAAATGAAAATTCTTGAGCAGTGCTCTAGTGATTAAGTTTTGCACCTCAATAAACTTAAGGCATCAAAAATAAAACAGCAGAGGCAGAGATATCCTGAACTTCACTCCTCTGAGTTGGTCATGAGCCAAGAAGTGGATCCAGACCTTCCCATAATGCAACCTGACAGTATGAACATCAACAGATGACAATGCAACGGTCTTCTCAGGCTCAGAGGTGAAACTCATGACAAGGAAACGGATGTGAAGAATTTCTCTGTACCTTAAGACATTAAACTGTGCATGGTGCATAGGTTGTTAAAAATCCACACAGAATATCAGTTCATTTGTTTTGCATTCCATCTGTTCAGATGGGTTTAATATACAGAGATGTTGGCAAAAGTCGTTGTTCATGTAAGTGAGGGGATTCCTCCCATCAGGTGGGGGAGTGGATGCTGACAGTTTCTGCCGACAAAACTGGGCGTTTGTCACCACATGCTGGGACATTTTTTCAGCCTGCTTATTGCAACAAATTTGGGTATTTCAAGACAGGAAAATGATTTTTTCCTAACAATAAACATGTTGCATTATACATGCGTTGCATTTATTCTGGCGATTATTTTTTGGAATCTTTTTTAAAAGATTATAAACTTTAAGAGGGCTGGTTGCATTTATTTCTCCACAGTGCTGAATCTGATGAAAGTAACAGATTTATTTGTAAGTCATTGATAATAATAGTGTCTTTTATTTTTACCTTAGTATTAGATGGCATTATGTGATTTTACCAGTGTACCTGTGAACTGTACCTCTAAAACAGATATGTAATACAATAATTCTAATCCACAGAGAGAAAAATAAAGACAGATTTTTTTCCCACCCACTGCAGCTCAAAAAGCTCACAGACAAGAACTGTAATAGATGTAGAATGTGTGCTTTGAATGGCTGCCTGCTGGGATTTCACGTCTAGATGAGCAGGATAAAACAAAATACTCCAAGTACAAAATAAAGTGCGTGGTTGTCTATTGATGTTCATCTCTTGACAACTGATGGACAACAAAGATCTCTTCACAAGGAAATCACTGACCTTTATAAACTTTACACAGCATCCCAAATGTCTTAAATGAAGCACAAAGCTTTGAAGTTTTCACAAAATTAATTTTCTATGAATCATTTTAATCTTCGGATGTGTAAACATCCTGTAGCTAAATGTGTTTGGAGGTTGTAAATGTTGCCATATCTTGAGATGGATTTATCACTGATCTTGATCTGCACCAAAGAGCCTCGTGACTCTGATCTCAGTCTACCAGACATGATTAAGTCTCTGCAGTAAAAAGGCTGCGCATTTGAAAGAAGACAAGAAAGAAAAAAATGAAAATCTTTCTCTTTCACAATGCATTCCTGTAATCATCCAGCCATCCTTGATTTGTCTCTGCAGAATATGAAAGAGGCTGAGTACTCGTACCGTAATGTGGAGTGGTAATTACTTAGTGAGTGCATCAAAGCAGACCGGCTGCTGATAGCACATCTCCTACAGAGAAAGGAAGGAGTGAACATTCTTCCAATTACTTTTCTGTCTCCTCACCTTTTCTTTTCCTCTTCTGTCTCCTTTGCTCACTTCTGCCCCCTGCACGGCTTTTAAGGGCTTGATTCATTTGACTCCAGAGAGTAATAATTAAGTTTAATTATATTTATAACAACAACAAAAAAAAAAAAAAGAAAGAAAAAAGCACCAGCAGGTGATGTCATTATATTCTGGGGGACTTGGAGACTTCAATGCAAGGTGGCATGTCTTGGTGCCTCCACGTAGGAGAAAGAAAGACAAATGAAATGCCAGCATGAAAAGATCCTTGTAACTCGTAACAGAAAAACAGGTGGAGAATTCTGTGCGTTCCAAACCAAGGAGAATCACATGAGCCAACACAGACAAAAGTGTTTCAGTCTGTGTTTTTCATACATGAACACATTTACATTTGTCTTTGACAACCCTGGTTTTATTGCAGACTCAGGCCAATTAATTTCCTACCTAAAGGTTTGAAATCACACTCACTGTTTCAGCCTGTCAGACGGCACGAGGGGCGAAAAATCCCGGTTGTGGCAAATCAACCGTGTCTTCAAATTACATTCATCTACTCTCATTTGCACCGGCTAACACACTTTGGAGGAAATATAATGTTCACGTTGTACGCTGCAACATTTACATACTCAGTGATGAGGAAACCATTCTCTAGGAGGGGGTGCAGTGAACACACTCTTTGCACCACTCTCACTTCTTTTGTGGTGCCCAAACATAGACGGTGCTCTCCAACACAGCTGCTGATTGGGATGAGCTGCAATGAGCCCAACCAAAAGATTTACTTTTCACATAAAAGTATGCAGCTATTACAAAAAACTAGAAAGTAAGTTTTGATGTCAAGCCCCTCTCTCTGTCTCTCCCTCTATACGGCAGCTCAGTAGGTAGAGCGGGTTGTCTATCAGTCAGAAGTTTAGTGGTTTGATCCCCAGCTCCTCCGGGCTGCATGCCGAAGTGTCCTTGGGCAACATCCTGAACCCCAAATCGCTCTTGATGGCTGTTCCATCGTTGTGTAAGTGTGTGTCACAGGGTGACTGTGTGGAGTGGGGCCAGTGGGGGGCGCTGGTTGCGTTTTGTATTCCACAGGGTTTTGGGCGCCAGTCAGCACTGCCCCGGAAGGACACAGGAGGCTGCAGATGCATGGTTGGTGGAGGAGCAGAGGAGGCGGGACCTGGACAGGTGAAAGAGCGCAGGAGGAAGAGCAGGAGACAGACGGGGAAGGAGCAGAGAACAGGTGGCAGCAGACGGGCCGCGACGGCAGCGAGGAGAACAAAGTGCAGCCTACGGCTGGACGAGAGGAGTCGGAGCCACAGAGCGATTCGCAGACGGCGCTGGTCGCTGCAGGATTCAGGGGAGACGCACCGCGGGAAACGTGGAGGGGTTGGAGCACGCTTCACCTCTCCTCCAAGCTAAGTACCGCTTTCA
The DNA here is from genome assembly GCA_029874875.1 of Naso minor. Lineage (NCBI taxonomy): Eukaryota > Metazoa > Chordata > Actinopteri > Acanthuriformes > Acanthuridae > Naso > Naso minor. The sequence continues at coordinate 21,461,212 of JAQFJB010000006.1, forward strand.
TCCACTCCCCTAATCATTGCTTGTTAAGTAGCGTACGGACTGGAGGAAAAGAGGAACCCCTTGATTTTGTCTATTTGCTTTGTGTTTGATTTTGCATGTAGTGTTGTTTGTCGTTTCGTTTGCTTTTTGATTTATTGCTTTATGAACATTGGCTATGGACCCACTCGTATTATTCTCTGAAGAGGTTCCTCAGACTCGTAAACCGGAATATTGACGGTTATTTTCTGTACGCGTTAGTTGGAGGTCGCACCGAGGCAGGACTAGAAGAGAGAGAGAGAGGGACGACAGCAGACTGGAACCGAACTGTCCGCCTGTCACCAGCTCCACCCCACCAGCGCTACCTTTTGGACTCTTTTTATTGAGTTTTTTTAGTAACAATCCTATTCTAGTGTTCTTGGTTGTGGTCTCAACTTACATCCCCGCCTGGGTTTTAAATAAATCCCTCTTATTTGTAACTCCTGCTGTTGTCGTTTGTGGTCAGCGGCTCCCCAGTAGAGGCCTCATCCAGTTCTCCCTTGTGTCTAAACACACACGCGTGACATGTGTATGAGTTTCTGTTGAGCAGGTTAGCTCTTTGTACAGAGGCAGCTTTGTCATTGGTGTGTGAATGTTTGAGTGAATGCTGACTTGTGTTAGCCTGGGCCCAGACCAGAGACTCTGCCCGCTCCATTGAGTGGTTCTCAGAGGGAGGGGATTAGATTTTCCCTAACCCTTCCTCATTGGTTGTTGCCTTTTCAAATTTATTCCGCATGAATGGTCATTACAATGCTGGGGGCGTTGCGCCTACTGAGGAGTGTGTGTGGAAAGAACTCTGGCTAAGCAAGACAATCGAAATCCAAAAATGTCTCCACAAGCTGTTAAATAATCACATAGATGTTGTCATAATGTGTTGTGATTGAATTTCTGACCCACCATGCATCATGGAACGAGAAAAATAAACATTTTTTGCTCACATCACATTATCACCTTGAGTAGACAGCGGGACCCACAGCAGTACTTCCTGCCTCTCGCTGCTGAGAACAGATGCTGTCTTTCCCCAGCGGGAGCTGCACAAAGGAGCATCAGCTCACACAGACGTGTTGTGGAGCTTTTCCACATATAAATTCTGCATTTTTTAAAACTCATATCAAAGACGCCGCATACAACTAGATCACTGTTTTTGGTTCTGTAATGTGGATTTGCCAATTGAAATGTCACATATTTCTTGACAGACAGCTTAGTCACGCCCGTGGCTCCTTGCCCCCACACTCAGTTAATCGCCTTTCTAACCAGGGAAATCACAGTTTCAAAGCACAATGCCTCACCAGGAGAATCACGTCCACCCAGTGGAGTGGGCGGAGTCTCTGGTCGGGATTGGCTAGACTTGGGTTGTAAAAGTGCTTTGAGTAGTCGACAGACTAGAAACCATCTGTCTATATTTTATTCTGTCTTGGCCTTTATCATATCAAAAAGTATGTCATGCGGTCTTTTTAATCATGAAACTTTGATGAAATTCATTTTAAAACATAACAAAAAAATGTCAAATGTCATTAGGAAAATCATAGGCTCTCAGGAGATCAAGTATTAAAAGATTAAAAAAAAAAAAGGACAAAAACAGTTTTTGTTTCAGTGGCTGAATGAAGCTCTCACATGACGACGACACCCCACCTGGTATTTCTGCTGACTGTACTAAACCCACAGTCTACAATGTGTGAGAGGCTTTTTCAGATTTATTTGTAATAAAAATACTTTTTGGTTGTTTTCTTAAGAAAAAAAAAAATTGTGATTGAAAGGGCCATGACAAAGAGAAGATTTGAGTTTGATTTTTGAATTTATCCACATTGTTGGAGCAACATTTCACACACTGCCTCATGAGCGACCACATCACTCGAGTTACATCCATTAGAATGATCTCTGTTGGTTGAGTCACCACCTTCCTTCCTTCAGCAGAGATGTTAAGATGACTCTGATCCTGAGGGGATTCCTGTATTTCTTCCTCGGGGCTCTCTGCCTGTAAAAGTTTAAACACCTCCAGCGATGTCCACTCTCTGCTATAGGCTGTATACTGTATTTATCAGTACAGTCAGCTGCTCGCACTTTCCTCCAGGGCCCTGAGGGAAAACAGTATGACCACCTCGCATGAGTGAGCAGTGCTTATTTTGGACCTGGAGTTTTATTTCCAAGGCTTGTCTGAACAGCTGCAGCTCCCACAAAAAATATGTTGAGGAAATATCAGCTGACCAAGTGTCTTACAAACCTCAGCTGAAGCAGCACGCTGCTGCCATCCGGGATTTTGTTTTACTCACATGGGACCTGACAGAGGCCTAACGTCAGGAATCTTGGATACTATTCCTCATAAAAGATTTAATCAACTCTGGACAGATGGGATTAATAGTATTAAGTACTTTTTGCATGTTTGAACTTTTTATTCTCTTTAGTACATTGCAAGACTTTAGATTAGTTTCCATTTGCTTTCATTAGTAATTAAAACTTAAGAATTCTTCTAGAAAAATTATGCATGACTGTGAGAATGAGTCAATGTTTTCATTCACTAAGAATTATGCAGCAAAAAATATACATATATAAATAAATCTAAGTATTACATTACTTTGCAAAAATAATTTCAGTGACTCAACTAACAGAAAATATTTGATAAAAATAAAATTTTCAAAAATAAAATGCAATAAAATTGCCGTGTGAAAACTTAAAATATCATGATATAGGATAAAGGTGGTTATAATTGTTGTATTTTTATTGGGAAACAAATTAGACTTGTGATCTCAGATATCTAAAATCCTGCTAAAGCCCAATGTGTTTTATATGCACTGACATGTGAAGGTTCAGAAAAAAAAAAAAAAAAGCTGTACCATTTTTGGAAACAGGGAGGCGCAAATGTCTTCCAGACTTTTGAAATGTAAGTTTAATCAACTAATGTTGCAGCTTAAATGTATGACTGCTACCTGCACATTCTCACATGTATCAAGCCTCTGTTAAAACAAAATATTACAAGTCAACTTTAATTTGACCCAGCCAATCAAAATCACCCCCTGTCTGTCTTCTCATTTACTGTCTGTGAGCTGAGGGACAGTCAGCATGTCTGACTGGACTGAAAATAGCCGTCATGAAGCCAATGATGGCAGTGTCATGGATTTCCAGTGACCTCAGTTGGGCCAATTAAAGTTATATACAGGGAGTAATTGTGTATTTTGTTGGTAGAGAGGACGGGATGGGCTTTGTAATGACATGTGGCAGCTTTATAATCCTCTACAGTCCCTTCAAACGTCAGAGAGATGAAGAAACAGGCAGCTGCTTTTCCTCAGATCTGATCTGCACTCGTGTGTGTTGGACAGGCGTGATCACACGTCTGGATCAACACCTTCAGCAAAACAAAAGTGCCATGTGCCAACACAACAAACTACGGTGCTTGTGAGCATCCAAAACACAGTTCATATGAGGTTTCATTGACAACTGAAATGACTTAGAGAAGGATGGTGGTCATGACTGAAAATTAACTTTAGTGACAGTGCTGAGTTACTATGACAGGCTCATCTTGTTGGCTGACATTACTGAGTGAGTTTCATGCCAATGCTTCTCCTGTCATCCTAACTTGTAAAATGGGTTATGAAAAGTTCTGTCGCTGAAGTTTACCTGCTCACTCCCAGAGCAGAGTGCAGGCTGTGCCAGAGAAAGAGGGCCAGGGAGGGGAGGAGTGACTTTCAAATCACAATGTGATGATGGTCAGGACTCAGATAGAAAAATCCTTTTACGTAGAGACTCTAAAGCCTCTAGCACCTCCTCAGGGCAAACCTGAACCTTTTAACCCCTGAGAGCTCCATGAACAGTTAGCAATAGCCGATCAAAAGGGTGTCTGTTGTATAAACACTTGCTTCCTCCTGTGAGTCTTTTTCAGAATTGTCCTCTGTTTCTCTCTGCCTGCTCAGACTTTCAAGAAATCTTCTAATCTGTTAAGATCTTTTCCACTTTCAAGCTGGTAATCAAAGAGGACCCACGAGTTGGATGTGTTGATGACACATAACAGCGATCACAGCAGTGGCTTTGGCAAAAATAAGCCTGTTGTGTTTACAGATGTCAGGATTTGTGGATATTAAAGCCTGAGGTTGAGTTTAAACCGGCAGCGTCAGGAAAATATTCTGATGCTTTTGACTTTGGAATAAATACTGTGTCAAAAACAACTCGCAGCTACGAGACAACTCACAACACTACCTGTCCCTCCGCCCACCCTACATCTCCGCCCCCATCTGTCACAGGGAAGCACTTTGCTGAGGTGGGTGACAGTAATGAACTCTGACTCAATGAGGCTGGAAAAGGATGTAAATGAATGTAGATGAGGATGAAGAGTAATTGCTGACACAGAGGGCTCTGAAAGGTGCATGTCAGAGGGAGAGAAAGTCGGGGGGAGAGACGCTGAACACCCATGGGAGCTCTTAAGTGGAAATCTGCTGCCCAGTCAAGAGGGAGAGACTTCAAATATCTGTTTATCTATTAATGAGATTGAATGGATGGATTGATGAACTGATGGGCGGACGGATGAATGATGGTGAATGATGGCAGATAGAAGCATAATGGAGAAAAATGTCAGAGAGGAAGCAGGAACTGGAGAAAGAAAAGACATTTTTAAGCAGGAAGGAGGAAAGAATGAAATTAAAAAAGAAAAAAGAGAACTTAGAGTCAAAGGGCTCTATTTTCACAGTGGCACAAAGCTGGTGGAAGCACTGATCGAGGCTGATTGGTAATTTGGTGCAAGTGGCTTTTCTTCATGCCTGAACCGAGTTGTTATTTTCAAGGACTGACATGAACCCATCTGCGCAGGGCTGGGTGGAGAGACGTAACAACAGGTGTGACTGTAAAGATGCACTGGTGCAATTTTGGTGTCTCTTCTGAGGTGAAATTGCGCCTACGCCTCCGCCAATCCAAACCAGGTCTATGTGCAGTGCAGCCAGCGGAGCGCTAAATTCATGGCTTCAACAGTCAGTGGCTCTCATAACCCGACTTATCCACAATCCAACAGGCAAGTTTGGTGGATGTCCTCTGCATTTCATCCCACTTAGATTAATAATCAAAACAATAATTTCGAATGCAACTACTTCAGTTAGTCATAAAAAATATTGAGCCGACTCTTGTCGATTGAATTGGATGTTAATCAGGCAGTTAACGCATGTCTTAACACAGCAGCAACTCTCCGCCAATTCAGTGCAGCCACCACAGATAAGACAGGAGCTGACGCACAAGTACCTGTATTTAGACAGACAAGAGTCGGTATTGTTTTTATGATTAAAAATGTTGCCTTCATTCAGTCATTTTGGTTATACTTCCCATGTTGAAAAAAACTTTTCACCCGTTTTCTATACTGATTCTCTAGTCTGTATCAAGCAATTAAGATTAACAATAAATATGCCTAAACTGTAATCACATTACACAAAGTGGTAACAGTTCAAAAACCTTTTAGTTCAGTAATCTACGCAGCTATGTAGAGCCACAGTGTGTGACACTGCTGTCATTTACACACAACAGTTTAGGCCATTTAACCAATCATTGAACCAGATACACACATTAAAGCTCCTGATGGGTTTTTTTTGTTTTTTAACTCATGACATCAGTGACGTTATGAGACCACTGCTCTTCACCGGCGTTGTTATAAATAAATTGTGATTACAACCCTGAATCTGCTTCAGTTTCCTCCTGCTTAACGTTTTGTCTGGCACCTGTCTGCTTCTTCTTCAGCTGAAATTGACAACATGCTGCAGAGTCATAGTGGTCTTAAATGGAAAGAGAGGAGCTGATCTGACTAGCCATGACTGAAATCAGCTGTGACACACCTTCTAATTGTCTGTTCCTCCTACTTACCACTGGGCCAAAATACCAAAAAAGATTGCCACACCTTGCTCTCCCTGTGCCCAGAACTTAGAGCTGCGTCTGCGTCCAGACTGACGACTGATGCTTGTTCAGCAGATTCACTCAAATTATGTTCACAAGATATTTTACTTCAGGCCTTTGGTTTATCTTGCTGTATTATGATATTTTTCATGTCTGAAAGCTCTCTGCATCAAGTGGAACCCCCCCCCCCCCACATATTGTCCACTGTATAAATTTTGGGGCAAAACCCTCTCATAAGGTCACTTTTTGCAACCATATTTACTTCTGCCTAACCTGCTGGCTGAAAATTGACATGATAAATAGATGCAGAAACAACAAATGTGTATGTACGTATGTGTATATGTGTGTATGTGTATATATATATATGTGTACATGCGTACACACGTATGCATATATGCATATATGTATGTATGTATA
>JAQFJB010000006.1:21544728-21557400 GCA_029874875.1 Naso minor
AATCAGTAATCTAAGACATTTTTGAGGGGAGGACCAAACATTGCAATGAACTGCTGAAGAAAGAGCCCTGAAGAGACCAAGGAGGCTGACATCACTTTACATATCATTATAAAGACGACGAGAGCTTTACTTAGTTTATTAAAAGAAAAGCTGAAGTAGCTGTTTGCTAACTTTACTTGACCATAACTCCTTTATGCAGCAGTCCCATTTTTGAGGACAAGAATGAAAATGACATACCCAAATTAAAATGATTACTATGCATAAACCCCTGTGACAACAGGCAAACCATTAACCATTTCTGAAAGCTAATTCTTTCAAATTTCCTCTCCAAGTTTCAAGATTACTATAAGTCTATCTGACACTAGCTCAAACAGAGGAGATGCAATTTAATTCACACCTACAAAAAGACAGGCTGTGATGTTTCAGCCTAGAAAATCAGTGGAGCTGTGACAGCCACATGCCTGATCGAAGTCAGGTTCAAAGTAGAAAAAAAAATCTACTGAAATGACTATTTAGCAGTGTTGTTTGTATGGAAATGTCTGGGTGGATTTCCAAATGGACAGCAACAAAGAAGACTTAGACTTAGACTTTATTGTCATTGTACGAGATATACAACAAAATTGTAGCAGCAGGAGTGGTGTTACCATAAAAACAGATAAAAAATAGAAGACAATAGAAAGAGCAGAAAAAACACCAACAACCGAGAGCTGCAAGCCGCTGCGTCTGTGCGCGCCGCCATCATCGCCAAGTAGTCCACTCACCACTAAGTCAGGCTGCTATTAGAGGCCAACGCATTGCAACAAACATAAGTGTTGTACACTCACAACAAACCAAGATTTGCTGCCGTAAAGGAACTTGTTTTGCACATTAAGCCTATAATAAGGATATTTATAATCATATACAATGTTTTTCAGCGTTATTATCAACAACCAGCGCAGTCCTGAGAGCTGGAGCTCGTTGCTGACGTCACTCTTAGCTGAAAACAACAGAGGAGCATATCTGTGTTCATCTTCCTGTTTTAGTGTTGGTACATGAGAGGACACCACTAAATATTCCTCGAGTTTTCACATCTTTTGTATTTTTCGATGGATTGTCTGAGTGCACATGCTCCTCCGTTGTTTTCAGCTATGAGTGACATCAGCAATGAGCTCCAGCTCTCAGGACTGCGCCGGTTTTCATAATTATGCTGTAGAACATCGTATATGATCATAAATATCCTTCATATAAGGCTTAGTGGGCAAAAAAGAAATCATCCCAGAATGACAAATCTTTATGACATGTAGCATCAAGTGTGCTATTTGTTTATGGTAACATACTATAAAAAGCAACACTGTCCTGATTAACTGTCCATTTTAAAGTGGCACCACAGAGTCATGATAAAAATCTTGTGTTCTGGTTTATGAAACTGGTGGGTGAAGTTTTAACTCAAGCAGTACAAATGCACGAAAACTGCAAGTGATGTTTTTAAAGGGAGAGTATTTGTGAGCACATCTGAACATGTAAAGTGGTGGTAAAAGTAACTGATGGCAGCTACAGTAAGTGACCAGTGCTTGTCACTGTGAGGAGTGACAACAGTTTCCTTACATTTCCCATATTCATGCTTCTGCTGTGCCTCCTGTCTCTCTGTGGACAGTCACAGTCCTCAACACAGCTGCTGTGTTTTACACAACTCTAAGGTGGAAAACAACTCGCTCACACACATTTAAAACAACATGTTGCTTTGGTTGTGTTGTTGTGCTTCTGAAAGTACACAGATCAATTCTCTAATTCGCCAGCTGTTGTTGTTGTCGTTTTCTGTGCTGTCTTCCTCCCTCACCCCTCTCACAGTCTGCTCTTGTTTTCTTTAACTTTCTTAGCTCTCAGTTTTAGCCCTTATCACATTTTTTTCCTCTCTGAAAAGTGCAAATGATTTTTTCCACAGCATTTAACAAGTTGCAAAAGCAAAGAGTTGCATTGTATCAACAATTATTTTTAAGAAAATTTTGACCAAGTCTGTCTGCCTCATTGCAGAGCTGCTCTGTAGGTGCCAAATATTAATCTGATGAGGAAAAGGCTGATCTTTCGGAGCATGGCTCTAATGTGCCAAAACACTCCTGCAAATATCTGTTGGAAAGGATTAAAACTCCAGACACTCAGCAGCGGCCTGGGAGAGACTCTGTTGACTTTTGCAGCACTTGTGCTGGATTGTAGCTCAGTGGGTGGAAACAGTGCCAGTGTTAGAGTCACAGGGAACGTTCTGACAAGGAGCAAATATAAAAAAAACTACTTGGAAGCAGCAACAAGTGTGAGGTGAGGTGTCTCACTTGATTGTGTAAAGTGTTCATCAGCATCTTTTTGCAGCAGGAAACAGATATCTGATGCACCACAGCAGTAAACTAAAAGTTTTCAGATTAGCCTCCTGCAGGGTTCATTTCTCGACATGTCAAAATCAGTGCTTATAAATATGTTGCCGCTGAATCTGTGGGAGTGAGGTTGTGACTCTCTATCTGTGGTATGAGGTTACAGAAGTTCCACGCAGGCGGACAGTAAAAAGGCCACAAAGAGACAGAGACGGAGAGTCTGGGTAGGGGGGCTCAGTGGTCAGAAGGTATTTGGAGCTCTGACTCTGTTCCTAATATAAATGTGTGTGGAGCGACAGCTGCTGTGTGTCCTGAAGCAGGTGGGCTGTGCTACATGTCAGACTCGCGGTGGGAGGGAATAGACACCAAGGTTTCCTGGAGACAGAGGCTACTTCAGACGAATGTAACCAACGCATAAACATGTGCAGAGTCTTGAAAACAGGCAGCTGGCAATAAGTTCGACACAGGAGTTGCTGTTAATCCCCCTCATCTTTTACTGCCATTGAAACAAAAAGAAAACTTGCTTTCAAGAATAACGCCACTCACCCCTTCACTATCATCTTTTGTGCAAGTATGACCCTAAAAATAAAGTTAAAAGTGTTAAAAAGTGATTGAAAAGTTTGAGACTTGAGGTAAAAGAAGATGAGTTATACAACTCGTGCTACATGCATGTGTTGTTTAACTCTTTGCATGATTATGCAGAAATTTTAAGGTTAAATACTAATGTGATCTTTCTCTCCTGGTAACTGACCATTTTAAAGTCAGCACTGTTTGAGAAAAAGGGCATCAGTCTCTGTGCAGTCACCTTGGAATGCAAACGTGAACCCCACTCTTCATCTTATTTGACATCCTCAAACCACTAGGCCTACATCTTTTAAAAGATGTAAAGGTTGAGAATAACAGCAGAAGTCACAACAATTTATCACCAAAACTATGAAAACAATCACACCCACTGACGTTGCAAGAGCAGGTAGTGCTATGACGCAACAGCTCAATACTTTGCATTTATGTGACTTTCAACTACAGGAACTTTTTCACAGCCAAACTTGAATTAACTTTATCAACCTTCACACAGTTTACAGATGTTTTGCTAAAGTTCTGTGTTTCACCTGAAGGATACCAGCATTACTCAGCTCAGTCTGAGCAGAGAGTCTCTGCTGATTTAGACCCAGAAAAAGTTCTGGTTTGTAACTTTCATGTTCGTGACTATCCTCAGCAAAAAGGGCAAATCTGATGCATCTCAATAAATGTAATCGAGCCCTGGCAGACTTTCGTCTCACCATGCTCGAAGAGATCGGCAGAAAATGTTGTCCAAAAAATTGGGATAATGAGACCTTTGCAAAACCTGAGGCAGCAAATTTAAGTTTGAAAAGTCGTCTGGAAAAGCAGCGCTCATTGGTTTTCTGTCTGGATTTGAACAAGTTTTAAGTAATGCATCTTTTAATAAGCAGGTGAAGTCTACATCATGTTTTCAAGCTGTAAGGGCAGGAGGTGGGCGGCTGCTCTGAAGCACTGCATGAAGCTATAACGTGTCAAAATATTGATACTTATACCTGGTTTAGTTTTGAATATTTATTCTAGCATTATGGATAACAAACAGTGCATCTGTTTCTCTGTTCAACATGGAACCCATTTATATTCCATCAATGAGCACAGCTGTCGGTGCATTCGTGCATTTACTGTGTGTGCGTTTGTCACTCAAAACAGTGAACTTATTTGAGCACAAGCAGTGATGTGCACTAACGTGAGCTGTGGACAGGGAGCTGACTTTAGCAGACTGATGAGAAACAGCAGATAATAATATAAAAATATTAATATATTACAAGATGCCTTGTAGGGATGATGAAACTACCTAAGCAGCTTTTAAATGTTAAACAGTTTTGCTGACAGTTTTTGATATCAGCGATCAGAATTAAAATGAATGGACGTAAGGCCCAGCTGTAAAAAGCAGGAAGGAGAGAGACAGGGTTGACAGATGTGATCTCGCCACTTTTTAACACTGCTTGTATCTTGTTAGTTTTTAAAAGTGCAAGTAAAGTCCCATGTTAAAGTCCCGTGTTCCATCCATCCCGTCTGCTCCATGTGCAAACTTTCCTGCTCTTTGTACTAATTACCTTAGCTTTTTTCTTTCTCTCTCTCTGACATTTGTGCAAAAAAATGTATTGTCATGATATGCAAAATGAGAGGCTGTTGTGCATCATCAATATACGCCATTTAATGAGACCAGGCTGCTTTGACCTGCAACAAAAGTTTGCAGCTGAAATCCAACCAAAATTAGACATACAGGACTAACGACTCAACTTTAACTTGACTACTGTTGACTACCATCCACCTACAAGCTTGATCTGACTTGAGGTGTTTTTGCTTTCAAGTCTTAAGTCAGGTCAGCTCTACAGGGAGCCAAGTTCTGCCGAGAAAGCAGCATACAGGCAGACTTTGCATAGACAAACGGTTTGGGGGTTTAATGATTTGGCCTCTGAACTGAGAGGATTTCTTCCAACTTTTACCCACTAAGCTACACAGAGACTGAAGCGAGTCTCTATTCTATCTCACACACACACGCACACACACACACAGGGTCCTTAACCACAACTGAGCCAGCCACACACACCCCCGACTCCCCCAGTGCGGATCTGGGGTCAGTGCTCAGGCATGTGCCTCCGCCCCCTCTACAGTCAGACCTCAACAGTAGGCTGCAGTCTCTCCACATTCAGCTTCTTGTTACTTATTTATAGCAGCTTGTTCCCTAGAGGGGCAAAGTAATTGAAACCAAATGTGTTGCCTGGACTGATATGTGGAAGTAGGGCGGTCAGCCCACCCACCCACCTTCTCCGTTTCTGTATACGTTAAAGATTGTAGAAAGGGGTTGAGCCTTTGGAATCATTTTTCTGGCAAATTTAATTTCTGAAAGAAAAAGGAAAGATTGTTCCAGAGCTTCATTTTCCTCCCAGCTTCTTGGTTAACAACAAATGAATTTATTTAACTGCTTCAGTCTTGGCAAAGTTGTTATTATGTTTTTTTAATTTATTTATTTATTTTCCCAGGCTGGTGAGCACAAAAAAAATATTTCTACAAGCAAACTAACAAAGGAAGAGCTGCAGCTTTATTTGGTCCACTTTTTGGAGGAATAAAGTAGCAGCACTGAAGGCTCAGCCCACCTCCCCGCCCACCGCAGCCACAACAACACCCACACTTAATAAGCAGTCCAAACAAGGCAGAGAAAACAAACTTACCATGGTTCCTCCTCTGTCGCGCTTTTCCTTCCTGTTTCCTCTTTATGCCCTCTCTTTACTTCCCCTCTGCTTTGGGCTCCCGCTGAGCTCAGCTCTAAATCGATGTATCAGGCAGATAAAAATGGGATTGAGTTGCTGGTAAGAAGCTGCATGAGGCCTTCACTGACCAAGTCAAAGTCAAGCAGCCACCTCTGTTTTCTCTCCCCTCCCTGCTGCCTTTGCTGTCTTGTCAGCTTTTCCAATAACACACTGCTCCCCGCCTCTTTTGGCCAAGTCCCTGAGCTGTGAGCTGTTTCCTGGACGCTTGGTGGACTCCCGTGACCCGGCTGTCTCCCTCTTTCTTTTTACCCCTTCCTTTCTTTTGTTATTTTTTTGAAGGTTGCTGCTCTGCTGTGGAGACTCTAGTTTCTCCAGCCCTCTGTCTTTCTGAGTTGCAGCCCTGCCTTCCTGCCAGATTTAGAACCAGAGACACGTGTGGGCTTCTGGTTTGAAGTTTAAAGAGGCGGGCCCTCCTCAGAGTATTTTGTTGTCATGACGACTTCTCCTGAGCCCTGCCCCTCATGTGTTAGAGAAAGTTTATGGGGGCGTATTGAATGTCTTTGTGTGTACAACATGAAGCACTATACGTTATATGCAGTCATACAGCGAGACATGTCTGCTGGACCTCGTGTGTGTCAGCAGACAGGCGACATTCAACACAGTACATGTTGGAGTAGAACAATGGCTTCCTGTTTATATCATGCGTGTGAGGACAGACTGTATTTTCATTTATATATTTCAGTAATATTCCACATTCCATGGGACGAAGATGGGAACAAGGAGTATTCTTTTAAGTAGTATTTTCGAGGGCGTTTTTGCCATTTTAACATTAAAGAAGAAGAAACACACAGGAAATGGGGAGAGAGAGAAAACAGCAGAGTGAGAACATTTTGCTTGTCATGTCTGCGTATTTTAAGCTTTTATTGTCTGCATATTATTTGTTTTGGGCATGCAGGAAAGGACAAAGTCTCGTATGAAAATCTGTGTTTTAGCCTTTTATCCACCACACCTCCCCCTTGCTCTTTATGTCAGCTGACATTTTTTTTCGCATTTTTGAGCCTAAATGACTTGAGAAAAGAAAAAAAAAAAAAAGCATTGTCACGACAATCATAATAAAAGACATCTGTGTGCTCTTCACACACCTTTTAATGAGACCGGGCTGCTTTGACACACAGTAAGGTTTGCCAGCTGGAATCGAACCAGAGACTGTTGTGACAATATGGCCAATTGGCTTACAAGCGACTCCACAATGAGTATTTGTGAGTCCTGTTTTGAGATTTTGTCTTGTTAAGAAAGACCTTTTTTTAAATGATATTTTTACTCTTCATAACTAACAACGATCTTATACCGATTGGTGCACATATATTTTTATTTAAAGTTTTGATTTAAAAATACTGAAGACTTTGTGCTTATAAAGAAATCTATGTCAATGCATTTTGTCCTTACATCTGTGAAAACACCTTGATTGATCTTCAGCCATATGCTGTAAGACACAGTGCAAGTTTATTTGATATACATATTGTAGAGGTTGCACATAAAAAAACAGAAAACAAAAAACAAAAAAACAAAACATTCGCTTTCTCCTGTGAGTTTCATTCATTTTAGCCAAGCTGATCACACTTGTCCACTCCAGCAGAAAAATGTCTGAGTGCTTTAACAGCTTCATTCCTCCTTGTGTTCTGAATTTAAACTGTCTGCCAGCTGTAAAAAGTCTCACCCCACTTATTACATGCCTGCTTTTGAGTTGGAAGTCAAATCTAAATAGTTTTTAAATCTAAAGCGAGTCAAGTATCAGATTTGCACGTCTCTGATTTAAGTAATGAGGAAATGTTACAAGTTAAAGTGACTTTTAATGCATTGTTTTTAATGCTGGACTTTCAAATACTGCAAAGTGTTTTGTAAGGTACTGAGTGCAAGTAAAGCAATCACTGTTTCATTATCATCCCACAATGCACTTGGTTGGCAGTTTACTAGACACGACTTGTGCGACAGCTCAGGATTATATATAAGCTTTCATGAAGGTTAAGTGTTTGTTTTTTTGTTAAAACTGTGAGATGTTGATTCCACTTTACATTTCTTTTAAGCAGAACAGTTTGTGGCAGTTTTACTTAGAGTGTTTGTAATCTTTTAAATATTTAGTTGACCCCAGTCAGTGTATCTATTTTAAGTGCATTTGGCCGTCACTCTGTTTGCTTTAGCAACATACTTTTGATGGACATTTGAAGAAAAAGCGTGAGTGAATTGCACTCGAGCTAAAGGCCATGCATGTGTATGTGCACGTGCATGACAGTCAACATGTGAGTTCAGGAGACAGCCGAAGAAAGGGAGCGATTTAGAGAATGCAAATTCCTCTCCTCCACTTTTGTGTTCTGTGGCCTGTCAGCGAGGGAGGAAAAAGCCTCAGAAAGCTTCTCCTACAAAGCTCCACTTTCTTTTCTCCGCTCTCCCCTCTTGCCTCCTCTCGTCTCCTCTCCTCCTCCTCCTCCCTCTCTTCACAGCCACACTGATCCCATTCTCTCTGCCTGCTTGTTTGTGGTGAGACTGATTTTGTAGGTTAGGGGAATACTTCATGCTTTGATGTTACATCCAGCAGTTTCACAGCGCTTTCGCCTTTGATAGAGAAAAAAACAAGGTGCTTCATTATTAAGAGAGGTTAAAATTCCCTCTATAGGCTAATGAAAAGGGTTAAGCCTATGTCCAAAATTCAACACATTTCATTATATCAACAATTCTGATTCTGAGTTTTTGTCTTTCCTTGAACTCCTACATGAGCCCTGCCAAAATAAAGGCTCTCTCTTACTAGTTTCAAAGGGAATCATAGCTATCATTGTCTAACAGGCGAGGCAAATTCTGAATCTTACGTGGGCAGCCAGGACAGAGGCTGCAAACATCGGGCAAACCTCGCTGCTATTCCCTCGGCTGCGGCTGGAGCTCCACCTGATGATGTATTAATCAATAAATAAAAAGGGAAAATTCCTAATAAGCTTCTGGTAACGAGAGGAGGAACACAGTGAAGCTCTGCAGTGTGGGCAAATACTGGCAGGAGGCGAGGCAGCGGATCTCATACACAGACAGATTTTTAAACACGAGTTTAAAGGCAGATGGAGGAGATAGTGCGGGGATGGAGTTAGACACGGCAGCTAAGCAGAGCAGACGTGGAGGCAGAGAAATAAAAAGACTCATTGTTTGAGTAAAATGTCAGTGGGTGTCATTTTTTTCCACCTCACTTTCAGAAAATTGTGTAATCATTGACTTTCTCTGAAGTGAAATAAAATCCCTTCATAGTTAAGAAATGGCTGACCAGGCAGTCATGGTCAGCCAAGCAGACAAAAGGTGAAACATAGATGATTTTAAATCTGCACTCTTCATTGGACGTTTCCACTGGGTCACTGCAGTGCATGGAGAGGTTTTTTTTTTCTTTCTCTTCATCGGCCTTGTTCTTTTAACAACTCATTAGTCCAATTTATTGTGTTCTGTTTGCATGTTCTACCATAAGCCATCAGAAAAAAAGGTCAGAGACGAGCAACTCACGGATTCGAGCTCGCCACAACAAGATATTTTAAAAATATCTCCAGGACTGAAGTTGTTAAGCTTCTATAACACTTCAACAATTTAAATATGGATGCTAATTCTAGTTCAGTTACACAATGTCTCTCCCTTATTTAGCCAGCAAAGTGGCCCAAAGAGAGCTTTTCAGAGATGCCTCAGGGAATTTCCAGACTCAGGGATCAATAAAATCTTATCTTATCCCTCATCTCATCTCGTCTCGTCTCATCTTATCTTGTCCTGACTGAGACAGCAGCTCATATGACTTGGAGGTTAAAAAAAGTGAAAACACAAATAAAACAGTTTCAGATTGCTCTCGGTGCTCTTCAGTCTTCTCCCTGACTCCCCAGCTGCAGTTTTTCGCCAAACTCTGTCTGTTTGTGCAGTTCAATCTGAGGTCACTCAGTCAGAAAGCCTTTCCTCTTTTGGCTCCACCTTTTTGATGTTTAATTCATCCAATTAGATTATTTCTGCCTCCAAGAAACGTCTGAATAACAAATAAACCAATCTGTCTGTTCTTGCACTTTGTGTCTGTCTGTGTAAATCCATGTCTGTCTGTATGGATGAGAGAACAAACACTCACTGTGTTTGTTACTGTGTGTGAATGTGTGAGCTCTGATGCCGGGGATGTAGGACATCACTCGCCATTCTCAGTTCTGTTTGTCCATCACTCATCCGTTTGTCAGCTTTAGCTTGTCCGTCCATCTGTCTGTCCCTCCAGATATGTCTCTGTGTGTCATTCCCATTGTGATAATGAATGTTGTTGGTGTTTTATTGTTGTTGTGTGAATCATACTTAAGGCAGAAAATCCGCATCCTGCCCCTTTCAGCTGGAGCGTCTGGATCTTTCCCTGTCTGCTTTGCTCTGTTTATGAAAACAGCCAATTACAGGCCCAGACTGGCCCACGACTGGGTTTTAGAGTCGGTCCAAGTGCGGGAAACCTTGGTTGAATATGGATTGTGTCACAGATGTCATCATGAATAAATATGGCTATTTATTTCCAACTCGGGCAAGAAAACAGTTCTCTCTTATGTCAAATCTGTCATCTGCCTCCAGGCCTGATTCTGCTTTGTGCTTTAAATCTAGTGTAAGTAGTCCAGACATTGTTGAGATACAACAATGGACCCAAATTCATCAAAAAGCCACATTTGCCTCATTTTCTCTTGAATGCTCAACAGCAATCGAAAGCATCAGATGTTGTCAGATCACAGAGAAAGACTTAAAAAAAAAGCTACAGAGCGAGGCTGAAGAGGGGGTGATTATCATAATCAGATGCGATTGTTATGGAATGTGGAAATCGACTAAGCATCCCTTTAGTTTCACTGCTCAGTGCTAAAGAAGTTACTTATTCCAAAAGTAAATCTATGTTTCCGATTATGATCTCATATCTTATTCCATACTTCTCATGCAGACTGTTCGGCTGCTCTGTTAACATGGCCGCCAAAATTAAAAAGCTGCAAATTCAGTGAAGCACCCAAGCTGCTCAGTTCTTGCTGCTCTGCAGGTCATCACACAACAAGGACGCTGGAAGTCAGTGAGAGCTGGAGGTGCTGAGAGGAAGTCAGACTATTTAAAGACGCCATACTAAACTCTGTATCACATTAACAATTTTTGCATTATTTTGAATAGCCAGGATCAAATATATCTACTAAATATCAAGATTTTAGTCTAATTCAAGAATGTTTTATACTTACTAACTAAGCTAACGTCAACAGCAACACACATGTCAAAGTAACCGCAGCTAATACACGACTCCTTCACAGTCACTGCGACAAGAACTGATGAATGAGAGCTGAGAGGAGAGGACAGGGAACTGGAGAAATACAGCCCCTGAAAACACACCAATTCTTTGCTAAATCAGTTATATTAAAGCAAAGATATCAACTGAAAAACAGAATTTTCCAGACAAATTTAGACACTACATCCATAAACTCCACGTTTTTAGAAGCTGTTAACACTGTGCGCACTGCTTGCTGTCACAGCTGCTGCAACATTCTATTAAAAAAATAAATAAAATTTAAATTAAATCTTTACCCTTTCTGCCCAGTCTTGCATTGAGTAGTATAGTAGAATATGCTAGTATAGCAGAGTTCCCTAAACAAATGACTTTAATTGCAAAATCTAATGAGGTTTATGCAAAAGGCTATCAACTTAGTTTTTTTGTCTTTATTTTTTCACCTTTGACTTTCCCGTCCTTCCATTTGACGACAAATATCCTAACTCATTTTGAAGACGGATGCTAATTAAATGTATCAGTGGAGACTTTGGAGCCTTTTCTGTCATTGAATTCTGGACTTTAATTTCCCAGCTTCCTGAGTGCTGCTGACAAAGCTCCAAAACTCCAACACTCAAAGGAGCCGTTCACTTCAGTTTTTTCATTTTCTTCTCACTGCCTCTGATTCATTTCCCTGTTAATTGGTCCGAGTGTTGATGGTTACAAAGGGCCACAGCTCACCTGGAAAAGAGGGCAGTGGCAAAATGAAGAAATCTTAGTGTTTTTCTCAGCACATTTTCTCTCTCTGTAAATCCTTCACAAGTGCTATGTAAGTTTTTAAAAAGTTTTATTCAGTAAATGTAGTGGTAGTGATCCTTGCATGGCTGCATGAGGCATTTTCTCATTAGATGTCAGACATAAAAACACTTTAAAAAAAAAAATTAATGTATGTTCCATATTGTTATGAGTACACACATATCTTTCCAATTGTCATCATGATGGTGCTCTCTTTTCTTCATTTACTCTTATTTATTGCCTTCTTCTTTCTACGAGGCATGTCTTCTCCCATCAAAGGAAATAAACTGAAGATCACAAACAATCATTGCAGCCGTCAGTTTGCACCAGCTGATGAAAAGCTTTTATACTCTTGCCATGTTCCTACCCAAGTATTCTCCTCCAACTTAAATCAGCACTGGTTTTTTTCTCTCTTAAGTTACAGTCTCACAAAGAGGATTTTCACTGTATCAGCTTGACAGAAATCACTCACATCCGTTGTCACAAAATGCTGCTCTGTGCCACGAACCTCCCTCTGTGTTGCATTTTGCAAGACTGCACCAGTGAAGTTTGTCCACATGCATTTTTAATAAGTAACAATGCCCTTTCTGCTGGATGTAGAATTGAAGCTGAAATGCACAATAAGTAGCATCATAATGTTTATGTCATGAACGTCCCAGGGAGCAGTCACACTCGTACCAAACCTCACTGATGGGAAGTGCAGCTGCTCTCTCAATGGGTCGAGTCTGGATAAAGTCAGCTCTGTCGTTAGAATATACAACAGGGTTTCTAGACAAACAGTGAGCTGGGGACCGATTTTGAAAGCAGAGCTTGAGCCTCCCATGGCTTCACCAAATGTGCATTTTACTTAAGTGGTGACTGCTTCCCATTAAATTCTCATTAGCAGCAAGGCCACCATGCACAGAGACATTGAACTTCTGCAGAATCAGAGCTGTTTGAGTAGAATCTTTGAGCTTTGTGAGGGAGAAAGAAAATAAAAAAACATCCACAGGACTCTGGACTGAGG
>JAQFJB010000006.1:21598980-21609011 GCA_029874875.1 Naso minor
TCCACGCCACTCAACCATTTGTTTGGGTTGCTATGGAGATGACAATGGAGGAGAAGCTAACTGTTGCGGTCTGTGGTTCTCCAGAGCTTTATGACCTAAATCATTCCAACACAAAGAAGGCTCACCAAAGTGTGCCCCATGATGAATGGACTGGAGAACTGAAGATATGCCGCCTACAACCACAACTGTACTTCAAACTTGATGTTGGTCACATGTCTGCAGTGTTGCTTAAGATCCGCCCCCTGGCCACGGCAAGCAGCGAGCAGGCAGTGAGCAGGCAGTGAGCAGGCAGCGCGATGCCAGCGTCCAGAGCGTCCTCTGCTGCTCAGGTCGCCGGCGGTGTGACCGTAAAGTTATGAATGTGAAGATACATGCTGATCACACTGCAGCTGCTTCAACTTGTGCTTCACTTCATTCGTAAAACAAACAAGGACCTTCATAACCATTTAGGAGCCATTTAGGACAAGCCAAGGACACGTCTCTTTGTATGTTAACTTTAAAAGTAAAGTTGGGCTGTCTGGTCGGGTTAGAGTTAGAGTTACCAGCGTTGCAAACTGTTGAGAGCTGCTTTTTCCAGACTTCAGCCATAGACTTTAGCTTAACTAGTAGGCTTGCTAGCGCTCTAAATAGCTATAAGTAACTCAAACTGATCAGCTAATATCTACAACGTAACATGGCCTCAGTGTTTATTGAAGGGTTACCGAAGCAAATGCAATGTTAGCTGTGCTTCTTAAATTGTGCGGGGTTCAACGAGAAACACTTGAACAGTTCAGCTCAGAGCATAACGTTACACTTTTCAGCTGTAGTTTTGGAAGGTGAAGAGCGTAATTCTCCTTCGAACCTCGCCGAATAACAAGCATCACTTTTAAAAGTGCCCCAGACACAAAGTTTAACCACGACGAGCTCGAAATCCACAGAACCAGCCTGAAAATGATGAAGATCTGAAAAGATTGCATGAGTTTCAATAGAGCACAGCATCATATATCACCCATCATATATCTTTGATTTTTTTATCCATTCCCAATTACTCCAGCCACTAGGTCACCACCTAGCATTAGAACAACAGGAATATGGGTTGTTACAAGATGTTTTTCACAGAGAACCAATGACACCAGATTTTGGGGGGTTTGGGGAGGACAGTCTGATTCATTTGGTAGCAACAGAAGGGCAAAGCAATGTCACTATTGCTTACAAATTTATCATACATTATATATTTTGTTTACAGTCAACAGCTGATGCTTCTAACTGCTGTCATCATTGCAGTTTTTTGCTTGCCAGTGGCCACAGCAGTATATAAGCTGAAACATCTGGATTTACACCATTAACACCCATTTATAAAAGAGTACACTGACGAGAAGGTCATACTGTAGACCAAAGTATTGAGAGGAGATTTTTCGTGAGGACCCAGCCGTCTGGTTCTTTTAACTGTGGAAGTCCCTGAACAAGTCACACACACAGTCCAAGGCTCAAAGGCCCAGTCAGAAAGGATGTTTGCTGGTCTCCAAAGAGTTTGAGAACATCCTCTGGCCCTGGTTCTTTTTAAAGGGTCTCAAGTTTTCGTTTCATTCATTTTATCCCTGATGATGGTGGATTCAGAGAGTTTCTCCAGAGATTTTCTTTGAGGTCTGCTGTTCAAATGTTTAATCTTCAAGAGCAAACATCTTCTGATCTGTGATCTGTAGGTTCATGCTCCATCAACAAGTTTGACTGCTTTGCACAGAGCCATTTTGATTAACTTAACGATATAATGTTTAACGTCAATAAAACCACTAAACAACATGGATTCTTCTGACTGAGTGAGCATGGTGAACATTTTTTTCTCAGAAGGCAGACGAGTCAAGATTGTGGAATGACCTTTGATTTAAATTAAGTTTATTTGTCTCAGACTATAAAGTTTTAAGCATATTTTAATTTCTCTATATATCTACCAGATTCAGTGTTTCATAATAGAGAACAATGTCAGAGAAAGACTTCAGCAAGGGTCATGAGTCCTTAACCAAAAGAATGCCTGCATATTTTCATGTTAGGATGCAAGTTTTATTCTCTTTCTTTGTGAAGAGACAAAAGACTGTTGACTAGAAGCTTCATAAGCCTTGAAATTGAAAAATAGCATTTTTATCTGAGTGCATCCAGTGATGGTGAAATATGCTGTGCAGCTGGGACTCTTGCACTTGCCAGGCTTGCTTCGTCTTCTGGTATCACTGAAGCCAAAATGAGGCCTGCCTGCTCTGCGTTTGGGGGTTTGCATTCCTTTGAATGTGAGTTAATACGAATGCCAACATTTATCTGCTGGGAAAAAAAAGAGGCAAAAAAATATATATTTGAAATGAATGCCTGTGGAGCTCTGGCTGCAGCGAGTATAAGGGTATTAGGGTGTTATCTGGCTTTAAAAAATATCCAGGGGGGGACCCAGGGCAAATGCAGCCGAGCAGGAGGGAGAGGAGGAGACTCTGCAAAGAGAAACTGCGGGGCAGATAAATGTTTAGAACACTGACAGAATGTTATTTGTTGACATTTACCCACAGAGAGCCCCAGATGTTTCAAGCATGACGGGGTAGCATTCACCATATTTCTGACTAGTGCCAAGGAGGGGGAAAAGTGATTAAATACTGTTTTCTGCAAAGGGCACAGGCCAGTGTTCCAGAGAGCTGCCGGTACTGCACATGAAACCCAAATCAGTCAACTCTCCCTGCCAACAATGAGTCTCATTACAGCAGAAGAATATATAGTATAATAAAAAATAAACAGCAACATTTCCCAACCAAGGGCGCAAGTTTGCAGTTGGAAACAGGAGAATAGGATATTTATAATTTATTGCCTTTTTGTTTCTTTTTATTATTCAGTCTGACATCATGTTCATTGCAGTTTTTTTTTCTTGTGTGGATATTTGCTCTGAGTGCATTTCCTCTCAGCTTACCTGATTTTAAGTCAACACATCAAACAATTTTAGAAATGTTAGACGTATGACGATAACCATATGTCACAGGTAATCCCGTCTGTATTTTTATCACCACAGACTCAAAACCAGTGTTGGGGGAGTTACCCAAAAAAGCAATGCCTTACTTTACTTAATTACTTACGACTGAAAGTAATTAGTTGCACTACTAATTTCATTACTGTAGCATTACTCTGTAACATCACCTGAGAAGCACTGTCACTAATTGCCAATCAACAATATAAAGTGAAACCTTACATCTGCCCGCATCAGCACAAATTCTTCTTCTAACAAAGACGACAAATGACAGACACAAGATCTCTCTTCTCACAAAGTCGACAGCAAAGCTGTGAAAATTGGGTAATTGAAGAACTTAAAGTAATGAAAGTAACTAGAATATTGTTTGAACAGTAACTTTAATGTGTTTACTGAAGTTAGCAACAGTGATGCCTTACATGACTGCTTTACAGACAAATGTAAGCTGATTACAGTAATGAGTAACCTTGCAATGTGTCACCCCAAACACTGTTTATAAGTGATGATGTGGATTTAAGCTCAAACAGTAAGTGTAGCTTTAAGCTGAAGAGATAAACTGGAATTGTGGAAAGTTAAGAGGATGTCCACCCATTCATTAATGATAGTGAGACACTTTAATAAATTTAATTTGTGGATTCTGAATTGTTTGGTGAGCAAATTTAAAAAAAAAAAAAAAAAAAGGTAGGCCGAAGAAGAGGAGAAAGATGGTGGTATCACAAAAGATCCTGAGTACTCAGGAAAAACAACTCAAAACAGTTGTGGGTACCATTTTACAGAAAGAAGCTAACCCTGACCATAGGCAGGACTGAGGAAGTGTGGGTCAGATAAGTAAATTTAAAATAGAAAAAGAGTTGAGTAAGATAGTGTCAACATTGGAGAGAGTGAGTTATGCTGGAGACAGTGGAGGAATGAGTGATGGAAGGTTAGAAGAGGAAAGAGGGAGAAAGCAGAAGTGACAGTCAGAGAAAGCACAACAGAGATGCCAACACTGCTGTCGGGGCTTCTGGGTAAAAAAAAACAAACAAACAACAAAAAACCCCATCAATAATCTCTCCTTTTTCCCCTCCTTCTCTTTTTATTTCTCTTTTCCATCCTTCATCCTCGGGATGTTTTCCCGACTCCGAGGATTTTATCATTCTTCTCCCCGAGGGACTTATTCC
Source organism: Naso minor (assembly GCA_029874875.1). NCBI lineage: Eukaryota > Metazoa > Chordata > Actinopteri > Acanthuriformes > Acanthuridae > Naso > Naso minor. The sequence goes on from JAQFJB010000006.1 coordinate 21,603,112, forward strand.
AGTTTAAAATCATTGATACTGATTACCCCGGGCCCTGTCATATTGATTTTTGAGATTTATTGTTGGCCAGCTCCTTAGCAGAGGTCCCTGGCCCCTGTGTCCCCGAGCTGGCAGTCATTTGTTAAACACTCTCCCCTCCTGACAAGGGACATGGCAAACTACGTGCAAACACACACACACACACACACACAGAGTTTGTACATAAAAAAGCTCAGTATATTTAAGCAGAACTAACCTGTCATTTATGAATTCACACAACGAGCAGTTTAGTAGTATTCTGTGATTCTATAAATGAGATTTCAGTTCAAAGCATCATTATAGTATTATTTTGTGTCCGATGGAAAAAAATCTCCTTATGAGTCAGCAAACATATTAATCATTAAACTGGCATAAATTCAGGTTGAAAGCTGTTTTTTTATTTTGGCTTTTGACGACACGCAGTGCACTTTGTTGTTAAAGTGTAACTAAACCCCCAGAGTTTTGGTTAAAGTGCATCCTTCCTGAAATTCAGAATGCATCTAGAGCCAGGAAAAATGTATCGATTCGGGCAGCGCGAGGAGGTGGGGCTTTACTGAGAGTAGCCTGGGAGACTTGCATGGTCTGAGTATAGTGGTTAATTTAGTTGTGATCATATTTTAGTTTTCACACACGTGTCCACAGTTCATTTAATAAGCAGCCGGCTTCTCTCCACCAAACACCCCCACACACACACAGTGACGAGCTGCTACCAAAGAGAAAATGAAGCTAAACTCGGGTCAGTTTTTCCTTCATTTCTTTAACACATCTCAACTCAACACTTACTGTGAGAGAGCGGTTCATACATGTGATCTCCTTCACTGCAGCCTCTGTCTTGTTCAAAAATCCACCAATCAGTTTCTTCCTTGTTGGGTTGCCGAGGGTGGGGGTGCAGTAAGGTGGTTTAGGTTTTGGGTAATCACAGAGCATGCAGGTGTGTGTACTGTTTCCTAGGTGATTTGTGGGAGGTGTGACAGAGTAACATTAGAGTGACTAGGTGAGTCTACTCTCGCAACGGTCTTCTGATTCATGAGCCATTGCTTTTTTTTTTTTTCTTTTTTAATTCAAGGGGGCAAGGTGCAAGGCTTGGTTGATTACAAAAGCAATCACCAGACATGCCACATTTCACCTGATCAACCAATTGCAATGCATTAAAAAATTGCATTGCAGTAGCCAGCTTTCAACCACTAGATGGCAGTCACCACACACATTTATAACGGAATATGAAAAAGTCAGCAAATTTGCACTAAAATGTCAAGATTTAGACCTGAATCAATCACAAACACGACTAAATACTTCGTAGCCTCGGTTTTCAGCTGAAAAAACGGCTTTAGGGGTTCAGTTACTCTTAAATGATTAAACACTCACACACACTCTCTGTGAAGTCAGTACACACGTCTGATGTCGTTTTCAGGAATTTTTTCAGGTCCTCAAATTCCATCACAGGTTCAGTTGGGTGAGGATAGTCCAAAAGCTCGCCTGATTACATATACAGGCATTTTTAAGGGTGATGTAAAATTATTCCCATAAACACATTGACTTGAACATATATTCTCATGTATGCACACACATACACAAGAATACAACGTTGCAGCAGCCACTTAAGCTCCATTATCTTCTCTTTTGCTTTCATCTAGCTCTAACTCGCTTCACTGTTTGACCTTTATGTACAGATCAGCGAAGGTGGGTCAATTTCCTTCTCTCATTACTTCTTTCTCACTGCTGACGATGAGCCCGAGGAAGGAGACAGAAAACTTTAAGTGTGTTCGGAGGAAAAGTAAAGAAGTTGTGATGTCTTAAGAGGTCAGAGAGCTTTTCTCCTGGAGGTTTTGAGGCGTGGGTGGAGGAAATGAAGACAGTAAAGCATTGTTTTCTAACTGAAAAATCTATTTGTACTGACACTACCTCTAACAACTTCATAAAGTAAAACCTCTGCTAGCAGACGGCGATGAAATGGTTCAGGAGAATGGCACAAATTAAAACAGTAGTGAGAAAATGTTCAAAGCAGCTTTAGGAAAGAGTATCCTCGTTGTCATCTTGAATGAAACCATGAATCTCACAAAGATGAAACCAGTCCTTAAACTTGGGCACAGCTAAGAGACACCACTTGTTAAGGTAAATTCTTCAGAGTACCTGGAGGCTCAATCACACCTGTACCTGACCCCTAAACTGATGCTGCATTCAGATACATTCTTGTTTTCCATGGGACAGCTGTTTTCACAGCATCATGAAGCAGTGTGGGATCATGGGATTGGTTTATTTCACTGTTTAACAGCCTCCTTTGCAGATGAAAATCTCTGAGTGACTCAGGCAGAAATGTTCACAAACTAAAGATTGAAGTTTGAGTCACGTCACATTTCATCACATTTGCCGACTACCTCCCTCACTCTATGACACCGGAATTAATGCCAGGGGACAAAATGAAACCTCGAATAAGATTAGATTTGACAGAGTTTGAAAATTGTTGGAAACATTTGAGAAATTAAACAACGACAGAGACAGTCATTCTTAAACATTTGAATGTTGAAATGTTTCATACTTTTGTAAAGTCCTCCCCCCCAGTGCCCGACTCTTTGCACGCTGGGAGCCCCACTGCATACAAAAAGAGCCTTTCTTAACATTTTTGCCCCTGTCCCTCAAACATCCTGAGTCTGTGACTTGCACAGTTGGACTGTAGGACAGTGAGGCTACAAACACTGGCTATGCAGCAACAAATGAACAGGGACGGATTTCACTGCTCAGAATATGAAGGACTGATTTTCATTTGGAAATTTCTTAATATTTATCCAAACTTGTCAGTAGTTGAAGCCATTGTTGATTTATTTTTAATGTAAATAAATAATTCATTGTTATTTTTGTTTATTGATCAGAGAATGAAAAAAAACTTTGATTTTGATCTTTTCAGCATTTTCACTTTTGTGTGTGTGTGTGTGTGTGTGAAACAGGAAGCCTGGAGCTTGAACGCAGTGTGAATGATGTTCGAGCTCACTGAAATCATCTGAGGAGACGCCTCCTGCTGCAAGTGATCACAGGTTTTGTCTCTTTCACGCGCAGTGAAGGAATCTTCAAACTAAAACTTAAACTAAGGCTAATTAAAATCCACACATTTGCTCTCATATTGTGAGTCTTGAACACAGACCCACTTTCTGTACAGATTTTTCTGACAGGATGGCCTCACAACACATGAGCAGAGTGTTAAACAGGCTGCAACAGATGCAGCAGGTAGGTTCACAGCCATCATCACGATGCTAATGTGGTGTGCGAGGTCAGCGGAGCAGGATGAGACTCTCCTGGGACCGACATGACCTAAACCGCCCTGCACTGCACCACAACCTGCATGATTAATGAAGAACAAGAATAACAAGTTGGGCTTCTGAGGGCCAGGCGTCTGCTGTGAGGACTGCTGGGTGTGGCGCTGCTGTCAGAGGGTCTGTAGTACAACACAGAGCAGACAGTGTCAAAGAGAAACAATGTGTTTTTAAATCAGCTAAACATTTCAAAATGTTTGCGAGAGGGAACATTAATTCAGATCAACAGAGTTCATGTCACGTGAGCTCGTCTGTGACTTTTCTGACCCTGAGGGATTCTCTGCTGCGACTTGCACTGACTCGTCCTCCACCTGACCAACTCTGACTCTGCAGGTTGAACACTGCAGGTTTTGCGAGGCTGACAGACTCTTTGCAACTGCATGTTATGAGAATAATGAATGCATTTAAGAACAGACACACTGCATGTTTTGATGGAAGTAAAGTTGATGGATCATATTAATTTTCTCTGACCGGCAGGAGATTCAGTCGTGTAATGCATGGTGAACACAGCACAGTGAGTTGACATAACAGTCCTTGATCTGAATTTGCATAATGACGACTCAACCTCTACTTTATGCAGCTATGCAGTCCAGTGTAAAGCGCATTCTCACTGAAATCAGATCAAGCTATCAAACTAGGCAGTTCTGATAAAATATCAAGATTTATTCATGTTTTTCAGTGATTATTTATGTTTTTCTTGTCATTTTGGGGGTGACTTGAAGCAACACTTTGTAACTTTGACCGCAACCTATGGCTTCCAAAAACCAAACTAAACGATGCATTGTACAGTTTTAGTAAACGCGGGTCATATTTCAAGGAGAAAATGTCCTCTGGTTTTCCCTCTGATGTCCTACGACTGCTCTGTCTGTCTGTCTGCAGCCTTTTATTGAGCAGAGCTGTCCCCAACAAAAACCTGCTGCTGCAGCTGCAGCCTCAGTCTACAGGCAGCTCACATGTTGCTTTCAGGAACCTCTGTGAATCAAATAGTTGCGACAGAGCATCGTTGGGCATTAATGTTGACAGTGTACAATTCTGTTAAGAGAAGATATGCCAGGTTAGATTGAGGCACAAAACGTCTTTGTGCTGGTCAGAGAGAAGCATGTTTTTGCAGAATGACCTGAGAGTTGAGCTTCATTTGGTCTCAAACACTGGTCTCCTGCCTGACAGCTGTCTCGTGTAGTTCTCACAACATTACCTTCCTCTACAACTCCCTCGAGATAAATTCAGCTCAAATCAGTCTAAATGTAATCAGAACTACTTTGCTTTGATATGACTTGTTGATGTGTTATATGTGAACTATACGAAATTTTATGTATCAGTGTTTCAGCACGACCCTCAGCTTCATTGAGTATCTGTGCCCTCGGCAGCTGACACACAAGGCTCCTCTTTCTGCCATATCAGCACAGAGCAGATCGAGCGGGACAGGAAGTCAGACACAGAAATAACATTTAAACATCCAGTTAATTTTCAGAATAAAACGCTCTGTGTTAATGCCAGATTATGTTGTACAAAACTCCATCAACAAATCATCATTATGTGCAGAGCCAGGTCTGAAGTCAACAGATTATTGGTTTTCAGAGGTCGCGATCACATGTGACTGTGTAATTACCGCAGGAACTCATCTGTCTGGTGTTAACGGACGACAGAGCATGAAGCAAAACTGCAGCGGAGCCGTTGCGTAATGCACATACTTCCAGTGGAATCCCAGGGTCAGGTCATTAAAAGGGGGCATTTAGAGGATTGTGCTACCATGTCGGAGGTCTGTGCTCTTTTTTTATTTTTTATTTTTGTAATCACAAGGAATTTAGCTTTTTTTGCTTCCAATTTTTGCTTTTGCTTTTTCCATTTCACATAGTGTGAACATGCCTGGATGTTTTAACATTTCTGGTGGTGACAACACAACCATGTGCATTTGTTCCTATGTGTTTTTTTTAAATCAAATTCCAAATAAACTTTTAAAAAACATTATGGGCACCAGAGTGAGTAAGTTTAGGTATTAGGCAAATCTTTTTCAAAAATGCAGTTGGAATCTACCAGGAGAATTTTCTTTTCTTTCTTTTTCTTTTTTTTTTACCCAATGAAATGCTCGAAAAGAGACATCTTGTAAAATAATGACTTTTGCTCTGTTGTAGGAAATCTGATCAAGTACAAACAAAGATATCAACAGCATCCTTCAGTTCCAGTAATGAATTCAATCATTACAAGTTACTCAAAAGCTGGAAAAATCTAAATTGAGATGGCAGAGACAGAGACAGGAGGTGCATACTTTGGATCCTGGTGAAATAATGAGTTTTCAGATTTGCTCTGCAAGTGTTTGTGCATATATGCAATTGCTTTCAATTCAGACTCATACAGAATCACATCTTGGCAAGAATTTAAAGTAAAGCCTTGTGGGTTTCAGCAGCCCTCAGCATGAATTCATTATGATCTGCAGGGATGAAGATGTTAATTATACCAATTATCAGTCATTTACAGGTATGTGCCTGTAATGAGGAATCTGTGATAGTTTGCTCTGTCTCATGCTGCTTGCATTAATCCAAGACGAATTTATTTTGAGATATTTGTATTTTTTAACAA
>JAQFJB010000006.1:21909929-21920082 GCA_029874875.1 Naso minor
AGAATGTGAATCAGTTTCATTCAATTGGTAGCCTGTGAAATAAGCACACGAACATACCTCCACAGGTGGAGTTTTCTTTCCTTCCTCCTTCTCTTCCTCTTCCTCCTCTGGTTTGCTCATGTCAGTGATCTGGCTGCAGACGCTCTTACAGGCCTGTTGGAGGTCAGAGATCAGATGATCGACAGAACTGCCACTCTGTTCACACTGTGTTGCATTAGGCTATTTTTTTTACATGCAGTCATTCTGTTAATGAAACTACAACTTTTAGTCTCACAAAAAACGTTATCACCTAAAACTAAACATGGGTCAACATATGAATGCGTAGCTGGTACCCTGCTGAGTTTGTCAGCGGTGGCAGAGACACTGAGACCCTCCACGGTTTCCATGAACTCCCTCTCAAACTCTGAGCCGTTTTCATCTAAAATTAAAAACGCATGAACAATTAATGTGTAATCAGTTCTTGTGTACATGATGCTGCTTTTTAAAAACCTTTCTCAGACATATTACCTTTCTTTTCATCCACTTCCTCATCATCAAACTCCACCAGGGAGAAAGAGTCCTTGATGAGCTCCAGCTCTTCTTTGAGCTCAGCCAGCTCGTCTCCTGACAGCGTGGTCAGCACCGACTTTACCTGCAGCACACACACATACAAAAAGACACACACACAAAGAAAAGCTGTCACATATTAGGACTACACTGAATTATGAGACGTTAAAATAGTGTCCAGGCGTGAATTTAGCCACATCAGGTGTCGTGTTTTGGAATGAAACTCCCATCGTACTTTAGACTCGCTCTCTCGCGACAGAATCTCCAACGCCTCAAGGTGTGACAGACCCTGAAATTCATCAAACAGCATCCCGTAGTGAGCGACCAGCCTCTTCTCTGAATCAGACTCTGTCTCTGCTGTCTGCAGCTCCTCCCTCTCCTTCGCCTCCCTCAACACCTAAGAGACACACACACATAATGAGTAAAAAGAGAAAGAGCGGGGATCGTGGAAGCATTTTTACTTTTTCGAGCCAAGTTTTCAGTCTCAGTCTTGCTGTATTTTCACCCTACATGCACGGCGATTTAACACAAAAAAATATGGGAAGGCTCTTGCAAGCGTTTTTGATCAAACTTGTTCAGGCATGTTTAATATTTGCATTAATTTATCAGCTGAACAGAATGTGGTCTCATCTCATCCAACTCCATTTTGTCTTAAAGCTCCTTGTTTACATATCTGAGCGCGGTCTGCCAACCTGAGACAGCGTGGCGTTCCTGATCATCAGTCCTTTGGTCTTCTTGAATCCTGGATCACCTTCTGCAATCACATCCATCGTCTTCTTCCCGATGAACTCCAGAGCGTCCAGACTGCCCGTTATCACCGTTTTCCCCTGAGAGGAGAAGAAAATATCAAGGCTTCATTTCAGTGTTACAGCAACAAAACAACACTGCTCTCAGAGAGCTAACGTCAGGAAACAAAATACATTAAATCAATGAATTCGTGAGTTATTTAAACATTAAATGCCATGCAACACTATCTTGTAAAGGCTCTGTGACTTGCTTGGTTACTTTATCAAATTAGGCAAAAATAAGTGCAACAACAGTGAAGCTGAAAACTACACAAGAGCAGTTCACGTCCGGTCAAGAAGAAATAAAAAGGATATTTTAACAAAATAGATGCACCTGGTCAACTAAGACACAGCCTGGTGCCGTGTCTCACTTTTTACTGACGTGTTAGCATGATCTCAAAGGCCTGGAAAAGGATTTATAGTCTAAAAAGATCAAAAAATCTTAACACATAAATTAAACACAGAAACATTCATTTTTTTCTGAAACGCAAGAATGACAGAAACTGGACTGATGCAGTTTTCATTTGACAGCTTATAGTCATGCTCATGTTTGCTGTCTTGGAACAAAATCAAATGATGAATCATAAGTGAACTAAATGTGGCATGAAATCAAAGTGGACAATATAACACAAGGTTTCATTTCTCAGGAGCTGGATTTTTTATTTTTTTTTAACTTTATCATGAAAAACTGGATGTCTAAGATGCGCTTAAAAATGTCACATTCTCCTTCCTCCTTTCCAGAAACAGAAGCTGAACACACAAAATATTTCTGCTCACGGTGCTCTGAACGACGCTGGTGAGTGATGTCAGCATTCCCATCGCGCTTCCCACCACCGCAGATCCGTCTCCTGCTTCCGCGTTGTCCGTCTCATTGCTAATTTCACCTGCAGGAGGAGAAACAAACACAGGGCATACACAGATAAACTGGCTTGTATTCTCTGATCTCTGTAAAGACGACAAGTAGATCCACGCGACCAGTTATCCCAGTTAAGAACACACAGTGATGGCTCACCCTGCTCTCTCTCCTCTTCTGCAACTTGCACTGAGAGCTCCGTCGGGCTCGGGATTCCCAGCGATGTCTCCGCCTTCTCTATCGCCTGAGTGAGTCCCTGGCCTGGACAGACAGAGGAGACAAGCAGCGATTAGATGACGACAAGCTGACGCTTTATAGTGGAACATGACACATAACTATTAAAACCACCACACGTACTGTATAACACCTGAAAAGACGGGGTCAGGGCTTCTATACTCACCCACAGTGGCCACAGTAGCCGTTGCTGTGGATAAGATGGATTTACCCCAGCTGCCCCAGTATCCCCAACCACCCTGAGACACAGTGGACTCACTGGATGTCTGAGGGGAGGGCATGAGGATGGAACATGTGGAGGGAAGGAGCAGGACAGAAAGAAGAGACAGAGACAAAGTTGTGGATGAATAAGAGAAATAAAAAGGCAAAATCAATAACTTTTGTGTTGCATTTTTTTGCATTGTATCTGAAGAACAATGATCTCATCAGTGCCTTTGCCGGCTGCTCCTCCACTTCTGGCTTCTCCTCGACTTTGGCTGCAGGTTTCCTCCTGGCTTTCCTCGTGGGGGCCACGTCAGTCGAGGTGTCGGGTGTGATCGGTGAGGAGCTGTCAGGCGTTTCAGCAGGAGAGGCGTCCTCGATCTCTGCTGTCACCTCCGGGCCCTCCGCTGCTGTAGCTTCACTGCCTGACATCTTAACGTCTTAGTGCATCCCTTCAAAGGAAAACATCAGAGAGAGGCCGGCTGTTAGACAGACGAGATACTTGCAGTGTGATGAAAATAAACTTACAGGATTTAAAGTGCAGCAGGTTTGTAATGAAGAAAGAAAACCAGTGAACACAGGGACACAGCTCTCCCTCTGTCACATTCAAACACTTTGTCACATTTAACACATTCACTCCAGGTGTTACTTCTCACTAGTTTGGTTAAACCAGTTTTCTTCTAACCAGTGGTGTTTTACATTTCCCAGAATGCATTTGAAAAGCTCACAGGGAACAGCAGTACTCAACTACAATGTTATTGGTTATCTGTAGAGCTGGAAACAGAAGGTTTAAAGTCCGATTTGAGTCTTCTGAAACACAAGCTCCAAAAAAAAAGAGAGAGGTTCAATTCACACACACACACACACACACACAGTATTTCTCCACATACACTGTATCACATGCAAACCACTGACAGGAATTTCTATTATCAATGCAGCTCTGACTGTAAAGTGGATGTGATGTCGCTGAGCCACACGTTAGAAATGAGTTGCAGTGGTGTTCATGCTTTAGTAAAGGGTAAGTTAGCTAGTGTGGTTTTGAAAAGCTAATGACATGTAACTCCGTTATTACAACATGGAAGGGGAACGCTAGTTTTTACATAGTTTAATAAAATCTGCTGCTTCAATAACAACTACGACAAAAGTCACATTGTTCTACTTTTGCTACAAACTCACCTTTTCTCCTGTCAGAGGTCTTGATGCTAGCAGTTCACGTCTTCCCACTCCGTGACCGTTTCCTCCGCAAGTCAACAACAACAGAGACGCTGTTTTCTTACTTCCGTTTCCGCGTCTGTTTCTAAACGTTAAACGTCTTTTTATTTTCTAGCAAACAGTTTCAGTTTTAAAGGTTGTCTCGTTTCTTTTGTCCACCAAGATTAGCCACGTCACATTTTGTTTTCACTGGTCAGGTTCAACGGTTGGCCACGATGACCAACGTAACTTCCGTTCAGTATTTTCAAAATAAATGTATGTTCAGAGCGTCGGCGTTCATACTGTAAAATATTAAAATCTATATTTCCACAAATATTTCAGGTTTTCTGTGAATGTAATTTTAAAGTATTAGAGGCTTGATGACTTTTGTAGATAATTTTACAGATAGGCATAAAGTTTATTTATCTTTTCAGAGGGTGACAGGTTTTGCTATTTTATTTTAAAGAACAGTCAAATACTCTCCGTCTCTCCCTATCTTCATATTAGGTACCTTGACTCAATGTTTACCAATGTCAAGTAAAAAAAAAACCAAAACAAATTCCGGTAGGCCTATGTAAAAACTTTAATAAGTGAAAAAATGCAAAATGACTAAAAGACAGATTATTTATCGTTTTTCTCACGTGTCTGTTTTTATTAAAATCAAACGAATTACAGACAGAATCGGTCAAAATACCTCAAATGAAGTACAAATGTAATGTAATGTAATCATGATGAAGCATTAGATAAGATCGATTTAATCGAACAGTGAACAGACTGCGCAGGACGCGCTGTCCCACTGGGCGCAGCCACTCGCATGCATGACAGAAATGGAAAACAGACCACGCCCATCGACTCACCTGAAGCAGGAAATCAGCCGACCACGAACGTATCGTGTTGGTTTTTCCTGTGACAAAAATAGGAGTAGTTCTTTAAATGTGCATCAGTTTTCATGGATGGTTTGAAGTTTCTGTCCGGGGAGGGTCTGATGTCTCGGCCGGTGTCCGCGCAGCAGGTGGGAATCACTCACTGTTTGGGTTAAAGGTGAATGTAGTGACGTTAGTCAAATTCTTTCTTCACGTGGAATAATGTGGTCGATATATCCCTGTTCACAGCATGGCATTTACTGCTAAATAACTGTTCGAAACTACTTTAGGCCTACTCTTCATTTCATTTAAGTAGCCTATTCCTGAAATTCGGATTGCATTTGAGCACCTGTAGGCCTGTTTCACAGCCCAAAATATTCAGTCTATGAATAAAATTTAGAGCGCTTAAATTAGCATTGTGAAAATGTCCCTGCTGTGCTTAGAACTCATTAACACGGATCTTCATCACCAATTTTCAGTTTAAGGGATTACAGTGAATATCACTTTTACTAGGCATCGGAAGTCAAAGGAACCGGTGAAATCAGTATTATTTCATTCACAAGTAATGCAACAAGAGAATTAAGTTATTACAATGAAGTCATATTTGTTAAAAGTCCATGTAGACCTTACAAGTAAGATTTATTAATTAGTGATGGGGAGACAGAAAAGCAAAAACTCCAAAGTGTTGAGAGAAAAACTGTTTCCCCTGTAGCTGAACACTAAAACGTTTTTGTTTTTTATTATTTTAAAATTTTGGAGTTAATTTCCATTTTTCATTGATAGATAATCATGCCGTGAGCCTGGAGGACTGAGGTGTGTAGGTGAAACTGTGATATGTGATCGATGGAGACGTTTCATATGAGGACAGTGTTAGAGATTTAAAGACAATAGTCCCTTGATGCTGCATGATCCATTACCGTTGACTGTTCCTGTTCTGCAAGTTTGTCTCGTCTGAATGTGAGCTGAAGCTTTAACTCCTTTTGACATGTTGTCAACTCAGAAACACCACCTGTCACACCTGCTTCTCACAGCCCTGCTGCTCAGTGGCTGGACAGCAGATGGAGCTCAGAACGTGTCAGAGGTGGAGGCGGCGGCGTCTGCGATGCAACAGGCCAGCGATGCCTCCAGCAGGCACATGGTGGCCAAAGAGGGATCCAGCATGCTGATTGAGTGTAATGTGACCGGAGGCCACAATAACATCACGTGGTACAACTCTAAAGGACCTTTGCTTGGTGAGAAAACAAGTTTTAGGAGAAAATGCTGTTCTGAGACGAACTGCGTGAACAACCTAAAGTTCCTTTTGGCTTGCATAGTCGTTTTATATGAAAAAGGTAGTATAGATGTCAGCCAAGGCAAAAAAACAACAACTTCAAAGTAAGGTAATATCGCTGCTGTTCTCATTATCATTTTGCCAAGACAGCATTTCACCAGAAAGTTTACATTATAGTGTCAGATGTCACGCCTTCTTTAAATCGGCACTGTTCTGCTTTTATCTTGTCAGGAAATGGTTTTGTGCTAATCTGTGCAGAAATTCAAAGTTTTGGTGAAACAATAACTCTCCTCATCTTGTTGTCTTGTGTGTTTTGACTGCAGGAGGGAAGTGGCAGATTCAGGAGGATGGTGTCCTGAACATCACTGTGGTTTCCTTTGAGGACCGTGGACGGTACACCTGCGTGGCCTCCAGCAGTGCAGACGGGACCAAAACCTACACCGTCACTCTGCGTGTGGCCCACACTGACAGCGGCCTGGGCTTGTACTTTGTCATCGTCTGCTTGGTGGCCTTCAGCATCACCATGGTCCTCAATGTGGCGCGGCTCTGCATGGTCAGCAGCCACCTCAAGAAGACAGAGAGAGCTATTAACGAGTTCTTCCGCACCGAGGGCGCAGAGAAGCTGCAGAAGGCGTTTGAGGTCGCCAAGCAAATTCCCATCGTCACGTCAGCAAAGACGCTGGAGCTCGCCAAGGTCACGCAGTTCAAGACGATGGAGTTTGCCCGTCACATGGAGGAGCTGGCACACAGTGTTCCTCTGCCGCCGCTCATCCTGAACTGCCGCACGTTCGGAGAGGAGGTGGCAGAGATGGTGAACCCGCGGGGGCCTCAGCCTGCAGAGCAGGTCGGTACGTCAGCACATGGATTCAGACAAGCTATAGGCCCAGCCTCCACTGACATATATGGAGACGAGGAAGAGGTGTGTCAGGCACTGCTGTCATGTGAAAGTCAAGGAAAGGGCGGAGGTGTCGCTGACACCAAAGTGACTGTCCACACACTTTCTGAGATGGTTGTCAGGGAGGATTCAGAGGCTGAGATGTGCTGCCATGCGCTCCAACCAGGGTCAAGAGCAAGCGTGTCTTATGAGAGCAACTTGTAGCCTGTCGGTCCAAATCCCAGCAGAAGAAACATATTTCCCAAAGTGTGAGATGTCTAGCTGCAATGCCCAGAGGAGATCAAGAACATTTGAAATTTGTGACATTGGTTTTGATTTAGATTTGAATGATTCTGGTTATTGAGCTGTTGAATTGTGTCTTACTGTTTGAGGAAGAAGAGCAACCAAAAAAAAAACATTCCAGCTGATAAATGGCCCTGATTGGTTATCAATGTCATTTTGGTTGAAGGTAAGTTAAAAAAATAAAGGGTAAACGGTTTGTCCTATCATAAACAGGTTGTATTTTGGCTGCCCTTCACTTGTTTTTCCTCAGATGTCTTGGATGTTGAATCTGAGATCTTCTGGTCATGTGGTATTTGTCTCTGTGACGTCATCCAGCAAACATGCATTGTTGTTGTTTGAATTATTTATTTGTAATTTCAAATAGTCATCAAACTATTTGTGCTAGTGAGTTTGACCAGGGCCAAACTACATTAACTGAGCTCAGATCTCCACTTCTGCCTGGCTGAAATAACGTGTATACGTGTTTGTTCACACAGTTTGTGTATCGGCAGATATTAAAGATCATTTTCGTCAGTCCATTAGAAAACACAGTTTGCTGCTGGTCACTTTTATTTACTTTGACAGTCAGTCAGCTTCAACAGAACAAAATGTCTGACACTGATTTCTGAAAGATTTCCTAAAAAAACATGTTACATCACACACATGATTGTTTTCTCTGTGTCAGGACAGCAGCTGTTACAATGTACAAGGTTCATTTATCACAGTGTAACACAGCATTAGCTATGTAATGTTTTATGATACTCACAAAACAAAGATTATATCAGCAGATTAAAATACAATAAGTCCTAAAAATAATTTGTATTTTATGATGGCACGCAGAGGAGTCCCAGCCTGAGGAAAGACGCTGCTGCTCTGTATTCTGGAGGTTCAGTCAGATGGCAGCAGGGTGAACAGGCTGCGGCTGCAGCAGATATTGTCTTTAATATCTTATTTTTCACTCCATCGATTTCACTGGTGCTCAGTTTTGGGTGCTTGTAATCACTGCTGCAGAGCCTTTCTGTCGTGAGCCGAGAGGTGACAGAGTGACTGTTTTAGTAAACAAGTAAACATACAAAAAACAAATACAAAATGTTTGAGAAAACAAAGTTTAATGTAGTGAAGTTTCTATTTACCGTTGCCTTTCAGAGGCAGCGAAGACACTGAGACTGACGTGATTTTTTTTTTCCTACATTAGAGCTCCAAAGATGTCTGCTGCGACAGAAAATGTTTGACACTGTGCCCAGAAATATGCAAAAATTTCATATTTTGGTGCATGAATACCTGCAGCAACAAGGGACTTTAATTTGGGGGGGTGGTTTATGATGAAGGTGGTGCAGCTTTCCCCTCTGTCTATTGTGACAATTGTGAATTTTATTTGTTGAGACAATCGTTTCATTAAAGACACACAGGAGATAAGTACTGACTTGTGTGTAGAGGTTTACATTTGTTCATATGAATGTACATGCTGTCAGTGTTTTTGAAAGATGTTAGTAATGTTTGTCCCTCTCATAATTGACATTGATTGAAAGATCAAAAACTTGCAAATGAAGAATAAATAAATTTATTTCCTTTTATTTTATTTTACTTTAAGTGTGGTCCTAAAAACAGTTAGTACTGATTATTTCTGTCCCTCCGTGTCATTTTGCCGTTGATCCACTGAGTGGAGCTGTTGGTTTAAACAACAACAGTTGATGAAAACACTTGATATTGTTATTAAAGAAGCAGAGAGATTTGATGTGTCACCACATGCTGCTTTGAGCCCTGGGTTTCATTGACTGTTGGTTAAAGTACTGAATATAATCTGCAGTGGTAAATCTGTGCATAATGTTTCAGTAACTTCAGGCAAATGATATTAGCAACTTCAATAGTCTGTTAAAAATGGAACCACTGCACAATGACTTCACATCATTTCAACAGAGTTTACATCATAGTTGATTAAAAGTCCTTTTCTCATCATTGCACAAGTTGTAAAAAATACAATGGAAAAGACGTAGATTTTTTTCTTAACCATCTTGCTCCAACACTTAATGCATAATAGGCAGAATTTTGCTGAAAACACATTGTACACGAAAGAAAAATCTCAGTCATTTACGACCAACCAGTCCGAGTCACAGGAAATCGAAATTTGGTATAAGTACCCCATTTCCTCCTCTTACGTTTATACTATGCGACTATTCTGCAAGTGCAGCGTTGCTGCATCGTGGGCTTTGCTCTGCCCAAGATGATTGTGATTGGTTTACAGAAACGCAAACAAGCCAGGACATTTTTTCCCTCCTCAGAATGAAAACAGGCTGGCACAGCACTAAGGTAATGTGTCGAGAGGTCTGGCTAAGTGAGACTAATGGCACACTGAATGTGTGCGGTGGTGTCTGTGTCCTGCTCTCCACCTGCATTTTTCTATTTTTCTTCTTATTTGCTGTTTTCGGGACGTTTCTTGGTGTCAGTCTTTGGGCAGTGGAGTGTAGCCTCCGGTCACTAACAGCACAAGTCAGGCCTCTAAAAACATGGCGGCAAGGTGACACTGTTGTCCTTACAAGAAACTTAATGTAATAATAATTAATGTAATACTTTACTAAAGAAAGAGACTTTTTAGAACAGGCTTATGTATGAGAGTAAAGAGAGGAAACAATCGAAATGCATGTAAATATATTGGGTTGTTGATTTTAAAAAAAAGTTACTTTAACTGTTGGGGATTGTGGTACCACAGCTTATTAGTTAGATTAATTATTTGCACTTCACTGTGATTTGCAAGGCGTCTCCTTCTCAGCAAGGTCCCAAACACTGAAACCAGTAACTCTCCAGTCAGGAATGGGCAGTAATTTTCACTTAAAACGAAATAAATTAGAAATAAACATTGGCTGTAATCGATCTGCAGTAACACCCACACATGTTGCTGCATTTCCTCCTTTGTGAGTAAACGATGCACTCAGGCTTCGTGAAGCTCACTGCTGCTTTGTACTCACAGTTCTCTCCCAGAGGTTAATCTCATAGAAAGCAGCCTGCCGTACCTGAGAAAAACCAGGTTGGAGCGCAGCCCAAATAACAATAACCTTG
>JAQFJB010000006.1:21937597-21948609 GCA_029874875.1 Naso minor
AAACACATATACTTTCACAAACACACGATTGATGATGGTGCTCTCCGTGGTCGTCCTCTCCGGTAATCGGAGGGAGCTGTCTTTTTGCTGTTGGAGAAAATCAGCATGTAAAAAGCTGCCTTGAGCCTTGGCTGATGAAAATACTGCATGCACCTTTTGACCTTGCTCAATGTTATGTAGTTTACCAGCAAACAGAGGTAAACAAATCCTTAGAAAACAATGTGTACCACCACAACCAGCAGGAGTTTCAAATTTATGACCTATGACAGACAAAAAATCACTATCAGGGAAAGTAAATACAAACAACAAGTCACATGGAAAACAAACATTTATATCTCATTGGATCATAATCCAACAAGACTACTATGTTTCATTTATAGTACATGCTCACTGAGTGACGGCTGCACTGCAAGAAGGGTAATTAAATATTCAAACTGCAAAGAGCTGTCAGGTTAAAGGTATTTTAAGAGGCAGTTCTTTCTGTATGCTACACCGATGCCTTTTCATTTCACTTCAGACATTGTGTAAACATTTTCTGTTTGGGAGGGGTCACTATAAACAGCAAAAATGATGAACAGTTTGTGTACTGTGGGCATCTTTTACATCCAAGGAAAACGGCACAACCTGTAGATGGAGCATGCTGGAGATTTCTGGATATGCTTTAGAGGCTTTAGACGTCCCCATCACTACCACTGAACATGCAAAACTGCTCGTGCTGGGTAGGCGTCTAACGACCTACTGAAGACACCGAGAAGGGAAAGGCATCTATTCTTGTCTTACATCTGGATTTTGAATGAATCAGCTAAATTCCTCTAAAAGGACAGTTTTACTTAAAGACAGACATTGAGCTGATGATTTCTCACAAAAATGCACTGTGTGCATCCTTTAGGTGTAATGAATGTGCTGAATGCATTTCTTTCATATTTTCATAGCCAGTTTGTCAGCGTTTTCAGCCATGTTTCCATGTCTGTACCTTCGCTGCCTTCGTTAGCACATGGTTCCTTTCTTGGTCATTGTCTGTTGACTGGTGGAAACTCTCATCCTTTTAATTACTGTGTTAACCCTATAGGGTTCTGAGAATGATTACAAATCTGACAAAAGCAGTGCAAACATGTTGTCACAAAGCCCAGCTAATGAGTGTTGTCACTCACACTGAGCTAATGTGATGATTAATTATTATCAATAATAACAGATAAAATAACAGATCACGGATTAAACCTGGTAGTTTTTAAACTAGTTTAAAGTTCAGCATTCAAACAGATGCTCCACCTTAAAGTGTTTCTCTCCCTTCCAGCAGTGATGCTGATTACACTCAGAGGTGAGCAGTGAGCCTAGCTGCCGATACAACTCATTTAATAGCACGCTCTATGCTTTCATGGTCCCATTTAGATGATTGATTCGGGTATCTCAACCAGCTCAGCTATGCATTAGTGATGAATGGCGCTGTGATTTAATGTGCTCTTGTGGAGGCACTTGGCAATCAGCTAATTTTGTAAACAACGCGACACCTGTACTCCCTTTCCATCAAGGGAAAAGACCAATGAATGTCACAGCAAATATGATTTCATAGAGGAAATATTACTGTGATGTTTAAAATATTGTCAGTGCATGAATAACTACATCAATATTTTTGTTGTTTGCTTCAATCTGGCCTCATTGTGGAGAAATGCTCCTATGTTTCACAATTTCATATAGAGTAAAAGGCACAAATGTTATCACCATGTACAGTAAAGCAGCATTAAATTTTTATCTGGAATGTCATACTTTTATGTCATGGCTGTTCTGTCACATGAAGTATCTTTAATAAGCCTCCATCTTCATGTAGGTATTTGTGGGTTAATAGCTGCATGTTTGAAGGAGATTTCCATAATCTCCTGTGATGCAGGGAACAAAAAAAGCCAGAGGGTACAAACACATAATTCCTCAGTTGCCTCGGTCACGGAGTGCAATTGTGCGATTTGTACCTAAACCATCATGGAAGGCATCATGTTGCATGTACTGTCAACATTATTGTTTTTATGAACATACATCAGAATTTGTTCTATTTTCTGCATCTCCTGCACAGGCAGAAGGATAAAAACCTCAGAGCAAAAATGCTGATGCAATCTGAGTGTCTTGCAGTGTTGGCGAGCTGCTGGTCTTGAAAATTAATAATAAAAAAATATTTTTAATTTGAATCATGTGTGATGGCTGCAGATTTATTATGTAACAGGCAAAGGTCAGGCTTAATGAGCAGGCAGAATTTAATCAAGTTTTACTTAAATTTTTAACAGAGTTGTGTAGATATGTTGGATTGGATCCAATCTTTGATAATTTCAACAATAATGCTTCATGTCCATGCACTCCTTTTTACATACAGATATTTTTTCCATAGAAAATTAGAAACACAATCACAGACAAGTGAAAGATACTTAAACTTTAGTGTTCATACTGAGTTAAGGTAGAAAAGTTGACCAAAGAAAGAGAAAGTACAATGGAGAATAACAGAAAGCTAAAAACAAAACTCAATATTTCTTACTTAATTTCTAGAAGTGTCTCAACTCTGTACGGGTAAGACTGCCATAAAAATGGTTTGATTATTACGAGAGACAGGACGGTAATTTCAACGGTTCCCTTTAGTACCACCAGCATCAGACCAAGATTTTTATTTGACACCAGAAGTATCAAACAAACAGTCAACTGCTTATTTAACAAAATATCCTGTCACCCAAAACTATTTCGTCCTGCCTTCAACCATGAAACATTTTGCTTTAAAAACCAGTGTCACCTTTTTGACTTAATGAATCAGGTATTCCTAACCATATTACTCTGGCTTAAATGAAATGATTAGCATAATGCTGATCCTGTGATACCTGAGCTGGTGCAATATTATCAGAAAATTGACTGAGATCACTGATCCTTGCAAGAGAAAGACAGGGAGCAAGGTCATTATCAAAGTTATGAGCCAAAATTTATTGCTGGTAATTAATGCGACTTTTCAAGCAATCTTTGGCAAGAACACACAAGGGCTCAATCTATTATCCCAAGAAACTCAGGGAATATATCAGCATATTAAGTGGTTGACATTATAATTTGTTATCCACGCTGATTAGCGTCTGCAAATCACTATGCATTTGGAAGTCATGAGAGATGTCATTAAACTACAATATGAATTAAAGAGAAAAGGAAACAGGTACCAAGGAGGATGCAACATTAAACTTACTTTCTCTCCACAGATTACTTTTTACTTTCTATTAAAGACTCACTTGTTACATTAAAACTTTAATTGTAAGTTTTTCTGTATCTCTGAAGATTATAAATTTGCTGGATCAGGTTTACTTGGAAATACATTTAGGCAAGAGAAGTACAGGGCTTCAGATAACAGGCAAGCCTTGATCCATCCATCTGTCCACCTGTCCATCCATCCATCCATCTGTCCGTCTGTCCATCCATCCATCCATCTGTCTATCTGTCCACCTGTCCATCCATCCATCCGTCCATTATCCATCCATGAATCCATCTGTCTATCTGTCCACCTGTCTATCCATCTGTCCATCTGTCCGTCTGTCCATCTGTCCATCTGTCTATCTGTCTATCTGTCCATCCATCCATCCATCTGTCCATTATCCATCCATGGATCCATCTGTCTATCTGTCCACCTGTCCATCCATCCATCCGTCCATCCCTTCATCCGTCTGTCCATCCATCCATCCATCTGTCCATCTGTCCATCCGTCCATCTGTCCATTCATCCGTCCATCCCTTCATCCGTCCGTCCGTCCATCCATCTGTCCATCTGTCCATCCATCCATCCATTTGTCCATCTGTCCATCTGTCCATCCGTCCGTCCATCTGTCTGTCAGTCCATCCATCCTTTATCTCCTGGGTTATTAGCTGTCAATAAGCACAACACCAGACCTCTAGAGCCCTGTAGCTGCATGTCCGTCAACACTTGCAGCTATGTATTGAAAATCTATGCGAATACTGTGACCTCATGACACATGCTGTACATGGACAGGCTGCTCTGCTGCTGTAAGACCACTGCAGAAACTTACAGATATGGGATTCAGAGGTCTTGAACGAGGCTGATGTTGCTGTGGGCTGGTAAATTCCTTTTATCCCAAATTGTCAACTTTTCAGGAACTAAAAATAACAGCCAGTATTGACCTGATTATAGTGCATTTTTTCCCCTTTTTTCTACACGTAATCATCTCTGGTGAGATTTCAAAAGCTTGCCATATAGGAGGTAAACTACAGTCTGCATATCATAGGTATTACGACAGTTAAATACTTATATTTTTGACTCTGTACTCAAGCCTGTTGGTTATGAATGAAACACTGAGCTCATATTGCTTTGGGGTGTTTTGGATATACAACAGTTTAACATGATAAAAGTTGCCTTTATCCAGGTGTAATCGAAATACCTTCATTAAAAAATAATTTGAATGTGCTTTTTATGTGAAACGCATCATGGCCTTTAGATGCTCTGTGAGTAAATGAGACAGCAAGGCTGAATTGTAAATCGGAGTCTTGACAAGTACACAAGAGCATCTGCAGTGCACATTCATCCAGAACAATAACAAACAACAGAAGTAAACACATAGTGAGCAAGACAACCGCAAAGGAGATAATAGAGGGAAGAGGGGGTGAGAGAGGAAGAGGAGGACACACTGGAAATGTCATTTTGGCAGAGATGAAGGTTTGCTTTAGAGGTGCATCTAGAAAACAAATGGACCATCAAAATCTGCACGGCTGAGGAGGCTGTTTACACAATTTGCTTAAGCGTGGCTAATGTAATAACTCACAGCAAATATGCCGTTTATATCAACACTATCATTTCTCACATGTGCAGAATCTGCAGAGATTTAAGCCCTCTCAGTGATAAAATGCTCGCTGCCTCAAACTGCACAGAATCAATAACTTACAAGACAGAAGCTAATTTTTCAGCTTTTTCATCTATATTATGAAGGGAGTCTGCCATCTGCGTTTCATTAGGCTCTATGAAACCACTTTGATTGCAGTATGGGAAAGATGAAAGGAAGTTAAAGCAGCATGTGGTCATGTGATGTTTAGAATAGAAAGCAATTGTCTTTGGCAAGCCACTTGTTCACAGAAGCAGAGGAATTGATTGCATTTGCATTGCAGCGTGTTGCTGAAACAAAGCTGAGTTGCCTGGGGACACACTGCACTTTCTAATGTCAATCAATGATCAACACATACATATGCTTTGATGTGGTGAACTTCAATGAGTCAAACCATAGAACTTCTTAAATCAGAGAAAAGTATATGTAAGAAAATATATACTATTAAAAAACAAACACTTTATCCTTAGGGTGCTTTCATCCCCGGATTGTTTGGAGATGTTGTTCGGAAACAAGGAGCATTTCTCTCCTTGGCCTTGATTCATCTGAGGGTTTGTGAATACAGCAATCACTCTGATGAGGAACAAAACAATCGAGGAATTAAGGAAATTTATTGTAATTTTTTGCAAAACAAAGTGAGCTCATTTCTGTTTCTACATAGGAAGGACACGTTGCTGCTGACGGTGTCACACGGTTCCTGCAGGGCATTCTTTGAATTTGCATCTGTGGGAACGTAAATTGCAACATTATGGTGAATTCTCTGGGCAGTTAAAATGGCCCAACATCTGAGCCTGACATCTGGTGAACACCATCCATCCTCTATAGCTGCACCTGAGTGACCTCCTCCTCTCTGCCCATCAGAGTCTTGTGTCCTGTCTGCTCTGAATAAGGCATGCCCATCTGGTCGGGTTAACCACATCTCGGTAAAGATGTGTGCACAACAGTCTCTAAACTCCTGCAGCTGAGTGAGCGCGAGTCGTATCTCCATCCCCTTTTCCTAAGATTGCATGATTGACAAAAGAAAACTTGGCCAAGGGACATCTTTAGCCAATTTGCCAAGCAAGCAAGCTGAGATCGTTTAGAAAGGGCAGTCTCAACTCGCTCTCAATCCAACCCTGGAGCGCTTCATTTGCAGTAAGAACGCATTAACTCAGCAACTGGAACAAGTAACTGCTTCCTCCTTCACACTCCAGTAGCAGCTAATCAGCATATCAGCATCATTTCTAACCAATTCAACACCAGCAGAAGAGCTGGGGCTTATTGAAGCAATTTCACAGGACTTGACAACACCTACTGGTTCAAGTTCAATAACTGGTTTAGCTCCCAAAATTTTGTCCAGCTTGTCGAATTAGAGGACTGTCCTTCTCATCAACAGCGTTCATTTCAGGACATCCTCAAACTTTAAAGGCATCACTCCTCAGACTAAAAGTCTGTCAGTTCTCGTGTCTCTCAAACGAAATTGTTCGTCAAACCAAACAGCCTCCTACCAGTCAGCCTCAGGTCTCCTATCAAACAATAGGACTCACTTTGTTGGTTAGACTTGGACTCGACTGTGGTCTGTGTAAAGTGTGACCACTCTGCATGATATTTGTTCACCTACACAGAGAGAAACGGAGGCTGTGACGTAATGCCGTAAGGAGGGCTGTGTTGGTGTGTGCTTTGGCCCATTTTACAATATTGCAATGCGAACATAAAACGATCCAAAGACATATGCAACAATGCATCATTTTATCATGAATTTAAAAAAATCAAACCAGCCAAAGGTGTGAAAACACTCTTAGATATTATCATTATAAATATGGACATCTGACAAAGCAAAGAGTAACAGCATTAATAACCTTTAGTGAAGAGTAACGTAACCACAATGTCTCTTTGTTGCTTAAAAAACAAAACAAAACAAAACAAAAAAAACTTTCCTGATCTACAAAAATCACAAGTCCCATTTGAAGCACCTGCTCTCATGTGGTTCACAATCACAGCTCACATCTCTGTCAGTTTTCTCTTCTGCTCTCTTCACTTCCCTCCCCCACATGAACTCTCTGTCTGTCTGTCTGTCCCCTGAAAGCAGCTCCATCACAAACTCTGGCTTCCTCCAAATCCGTCATGATGGAGCACTTTATCATCCCGCACACACTAATAGAAGGAGAGGAAAGAGAGAGAGAGGGGACCAATTAGCATCACTGTGCCAGACGTTAACTGTCGAGAGTCTCGGGTCGTCTTGGGGTTTTCATTATGCAGAAGATCCTTTTTCTTTTCATGAAACTTGCTTTAGCTCAATTCAAGAAAAGTCAAAACTTCCCCAAAGAGAAAAAAAACCCCCAAAAATGTGTCTTCATACTTTCCAGAAAGGAGAGAAACTTCACTCATCAATCAACAGCCAGAGTCGGTACAGCCTACTCCCGTCTTGCATCACATTACAGAACAGCTCACTGGAAAAGCAGCAAACTGTCAATATCTGAAGCAACATAAACTATAGTTGTAACTTCCCATTTCCTGTGTAGAGAGACTTAATTAATTTGTTGAATATTGATCAGGAATTTTTTTCTCAATAAGTAATTACTAAATATTGTTCTTTTTTGGATGACTGATAAACCTTTTATATTTTACAAAAACTCCCCAGGAATTTCCCCCCATTGTCAAAGCTTTACTTTACCAATCTTGTTCTGTATCAAGGCCACTCCCTGCATTGGAGATTTGAGACTCAGCTGCCAGACAGCAACAATTTTAATGCATGCCAGAAAACATAAAATTCTTTCTGACAACGTTCGAGTTTGCTTCAGTTCAAGGTTAAAAATTTTAACCATTGAACCTTCAAGTTCAATGGTTTACAAAAGCTAACACCTCGTTATTGGCAAGTTTCAATTTTGTGTGAAACTTCAGCTGTGTTACCAAATCAATCAATTTATTCCTTAAAATTTCAATGGTGAAGAGACTTTAAGTGATAATTTTCATTCAGTCAATCAACTGGAGTTTAACTGATAAGTTGAAAACACACACACACACACACACACACACACAATGCAATGTGCAATGTATCGCAAACCAGCTGTTAAACGATAGATAAGCAGCTCTCAGTAAGTATTAATACATTTGCCTAAAAACTGTTTTTCTGCTGACCCCGTCAGTACAACAACAACAATGCTGACTTCAGCTGCAGCTATTTCTCCCTGCTTCTCCTAAAAGTGACACGGCTGATCACCATCTGCAGAAGGTCAGAGACTGACCATGCATGAGAACCTCATACAACCCCACTTCAGAAATACTGAACTGTCCCTTTAAAGACATAAAGTCCTGCTCTTTAATAGAATGTGCAAAATATTATATCACAGCTCAGCCCTCAGAGCATAATCATCTTATTAGCACAAGTTTCAACACTAAGTTCTGTCTCAAAGATTACATTTATTCACTCGTAGCTTTTATTTTCTTCCCCAGAGGGGCACATATTGCATGTCTCCACTTTAAGCAAATTATATAAGGACAAGCTGTATCTATGCCCAAAGTTCACGTTTTTACTGTGCTTAAAATCTTAATATCGGTGTCAGATTTGAAAACGAGTTTCGGCATATATTGATCTTATTTTATGTTAAAATGATATTGGGTGTTTCTCATAAGTACCCATGAACTAAAACTACATTGACAACAAGCAGATTAGCAGGTTTGATTCGGACCTTCATTAGTATTAATTTGACTGCAGACAGTGGAAGGCAGAATTTCATCTGCAGGCAAAGAAATAATAGCAAGTGCAGAGAATAATAGTGTCAAACATGCTGAACTCTCTGCTGCTCAACTCTACAGAAATAAAAGACATATTGCATCTTTGACAAGATCTGATATTTATCAGAAAAATAACAAGCACGCTGCCAACAAACACAGCCCTGAAAGCTTTTCATTATCCTTTGATTTTCTTTCTAGCTGTAAATAAAAAGATGAACTGAATGAATCAAAACAGCATCTGAGCTAAAAATGGAACAAGAATCATACTTACAGTAAGATGTGACCGACACAACAAAGTATTATTTTTTCCTGCAAATGAGCATATGTTTTTACTTTTTTCCTTTCTGAAATCTTCTCTTCCCCTCCTTTTTTCCTTTTCTTTTCCTATCTTTCTTCTATTTCACCCTCTCCCTCCGTGTCTCATCTTCATCCTTTCTATTTTGGTTGCTTTCTCCTTCAAACTCTTCATTTCTCCCTTCATCTCTCAATATATTTGTACTCATTTTCCATAGGCAAATATATCCCTTCCCAATTTTAATGAGCATTTCTACAAATCACATGACAAATTGTTTTGTTTTGATATAATTTGTAGTTAATCTGGAAATTTCTTTGTTAATATTCATTGTAGTGACGAGAAAAACATCAACTTGTCCATGCTTGGTTGCTGAAAACGGTTGCATGTTGCTGGAAAATGAAAGCACTGATGCCACACCAAACAGCCAATGTTCTTGTTTTGGAACGAATCAGAGAACTAAAAATGTGGTGAACTAAAACACACAAAAAAGGCGTTCAAAGTGTTAATCACTAGGAGCAACCACATTTTTGATTTCATGTTGCATTTTCTTCATTCAAACTAAAACTTGGGTAATGAGTTCCACTACCAGTTTTTCTAAATTCTTAAAATAAACAAAGTCAATATCTTCTGACATCCCCTAAATGTTTGCCTTTGAAAACATTTTGAACCAAAACCGTCAAAAGACAGAAACTCTGTTGGGAATCGCTCCCATGCATGACGATGGGGATTTCTAAGAGGTTTTCTCTTTGAGACTCTCCGTCATGCTGAAGCCTCTTCCACTTGACAACAATTCAATTATTTCAAGATGTATGCAGCCTTTAGGGTGACTGTGAAGGTCACTCTGCATTTCCACGGTACAGATGACTCACTTTTTTTTCTCTACCTTATTCTATAGTTTAAAGAGTTGCACTATATAAAGACATCTGAGGAGCAGAGGGGACACGCTGAGGAAGTTCTCCAAGTGGACTCTGCAGATTGTATTTTCCTGTCAGTGAACCCGAGGCTGCCTTCATCCCACTCTGTAACCGACCCTTTGCTGCTGAACATGATGCATGGTGGATGAGCTCCAATGCCCTCTATTTCTCTTCTTTCCACCCCGATCCTCCTTTTCTCTCATTCCCTCCCTGTCCCCACGTCCTCCCTCTCCATCCGTAAGTCAGATGAAAAATTGGAGAAAGATTGTTCTCACCATTTCCCACCCTAACCCAGAATAGACCTGGCCTACTAAAATGGCCCCTTCTTCTCCGTCCTGTCGGAAACGAACCAAGAATATCTTTTTTAAATCTCATAATTCATGGACTTCTATTGAGAGGAGCATGTTTGACATTTTGCAGTGATTTCACAGTGACAGTGATAAACTTTGAAAACCTTGTCTCAATTTTGAAAAAAACCCAAAAACAAACCAACTGCAATATCAAACAAGCTTCAATTGTAACAATGAAACAAAAAACAAACAAACATTTTGGATTTCCTTAATGAACGAACCTTGACATTTTTTAGATTAAAGACAGATTGTCAGTTTAAAGCCAGTTTGTTTTTTTAAAGTTATTTTTATTTTAGTTTTCTCTGTTGATTGTGACTTGCCTGTCTGATGAAATACAAAATATGACACAAGCATTATAAACATGTATAAACAGTTTCCTCATTAAATAAATAAAATTTCAAACTGTATGTTGTTTAGGATGAACGTTTGTGTTTACTTCCAGTTCCTGGCTGTTGAGGAAAAAAACCTGAATGTCCCAATCCTAAAATTCAGTTTTCACAGTCGTGAATTTGACAATTTCTGAGTCTCACTTAACTAAGACAAAACAAAAACACTTATTATGTAATACTGAATATGAAACATTACATTTAAAATTTTCCACTTATTAACATACCAAGAAACTGCTGAGTCAGGTGTTTCCCTGTACATTTACTCCTTTAAAGGGATAGTTCACCCAAAAATGAAAATTCAGTCATTATCTTCTCACCCTCATGCCAATGGAAAGCCAGGTGAACTTTTGGGGTCCACAAAACACTGCCCGAGGGTCACGAGAAGGAGGTATCCCACATAATTGAAGCTTATGATGGCCAGGATGAATAATGAAATAATGAAATAACAATGAATAATGAAACTACCAAATATCTCCAAACTGCTCGTCCTTCAGTGACCTGGGGGGGGGG
>JAQFJB010000006.1:22013609-22024338 GCA_029874875.1 Naso minor
AGTCGTCGTCCGACACCTCTACATCGGATAAATATTCTGCCATGCTGCACAAAAATAGCCGACCATAACAAAGTAAATCAGCTGAGCTTTTGCGGCGCATATCTGTGACAAGTGTTTCTTAAATAAACTCTCAAACTTCATTGTCAGTATTTATTAAACATCTCAGACTCACTTGTAGAGATGTTTGTTCTGTCAAAACACTGAGTTTATTCTGATCTTAAGAGCATGAATTAAAAGTTATTAAGATTTATTTATGAGGCATCCATAAAACACTGTCAGTGACAACATGTTCCTTTAGTGAACAGATGATGTCACTCATTTACAAAATAAATTAAATGCCATCAAACATTTTCCTCGGTAGTTTATATGCACATTTACAGCCAAACTCAGTTCAGAAAATTCAGTCCTTAATGTCTGATAGGTTCAGATTTTCAATGCTGTTTGCATATCTCTAATGTCGAAGGTTTATCAAGGAGAGATCACCATATCCACCAATCCATATTGCAGAAAAATACTGAAAGGTTGACTGTTTGTGCTGATACAGTATTTACACACAAGGTTTTTAACAGTATTGGGGAGTAACTAGTTACATAAGCAATAACGCCCAATGAGGTGTCCATTATCAGGAATGAATGGATGACGTGGACGAGTAAAACATCTGACACGCAGTGGAGGACAGTTGCTTCCCTGAAGTCCATTCATTACTGATAATGGACACCTCATCGGGTATTATCCATCTTATACCATTTTCACTTCCCAAAGAAAATAATAATTAGCCCATTAATTTATATTTTCATGTGTTTGTGGTCAAAATATGAAGTTTTTAACAAGCAATATCTCCATTTCCCTGGCAACACCTGAGACCCAGACTAATGACTGGAATAATCATTATAATCCTGTAAGGTTCTTATGTAATGAAAACATAGTTCAGTACTCCAGTAAATAGGACAGGCCATAGATACGACGTAGCAGAGGAAGATAAACTAGTCCGCTTAGCTGTCAGCCAGAGAGCTAATGTTATGCTAGCTAGATTCAAATCAATAACAATGTGCTAGGTGGACAAAAAGTTGCAGTAACTGGCCAGTATGTTTTCTGTACAAACCTTAGACTATATGTTGAATAATCATTTTGTTGCTTTGTATCTTTTTGATGTGTGCAATACCTTCTTTTTCTATTTCCTGTGAAGGCCGTTTAGTAAAGTTTGATGCTATTGTGATGCTTTTGATTGGTTCTGTTGTTTGAATTTGCAGCGCCCCACACTGTAAACAGGGTAACTAGTAATCTGTAACCTATTACATTTCCAATGTAACCTTCCCAACCCTATTTTTGTAACAAATAATCATAATAATAATAATATAATGACTAAGCTAGAGGAGTCTGCTAAGTTCAAAAAAATTCATGAAATGCAGCCTTTAAAACCAGGAGAGAGAACACTTACTGACATAACACAATTTAACTAAGATCAAAACCTGAAACCTGAAAACCTGATATCTAATCTCACTTCACTGCATTGATATAATATTGATATACAGTATTGCTCAGCCCCAATTTTGGCCTTCAGATGATCCTTTTACTGATCTGTGTTTCTTCAAAATTAAAAGAATGTTCTCCTGAATATGGTACAAACTCAAATTTTAGAGAATCAAACAAAAAATCATGGTATCCTTGCCAGCCTTTAAGTTAATGAACATGTTTGGATTATTCCAAACCACTCTAAGATTTGTCATGTAGGAAGGAGTTAATAATTCAAATATGAAGTACATGAGATTCCTGTTTACATGGATGTTGGGTTTCCTGCATCTGGTCGTAACAAATGACAACACAAATACTGCCCTAGAGGATGAATCTGTGTATGTAAACCTGAAACATTTTCATTTATTTAAAGTTTAAATGCTGTTGACAAGTGCAGTGCCTAAATGGTCAGAACTAGCCCATAATTCATAAGTCAAAGCACAGCAAAGACAAAACTAAAAAAGCTGGAGCTGCACCTGATAAACAGCGCCCTGGTAAATTATTTGTGCCATTATTTTTAAGTAGCTTAATTACACATAAATCTACTTGAGGCTTTCTGACTATGTGGCAGACTATGCCACCATCATAAATACACTTTAATATGCAGCCTATATCCATGCTATTGGCGAGCACTGCAATGTTTTTTGTTTTCTTTTTGAGAGAGAAAGTGGCTGCGCCTGGATTCATGTGGAGGAAGATTATTCTATCAGCCTCTGCTGATTTATAGTGTCTTCCCTCCTGTGCACCCTCAATCAGAAAAAATGGGATTTCTCACAAGCCAATAAATTTTATCTCGGTTTGATGTATCGACCTGCAGAAAACAAAAGTTGCAAGTCCTTATTTTATCGATTCTTTTAAACTCACACAAAACTACCGGCAATTCTTTTTCAGTTCCATTGATGTGAAGTCAGTTGCATTAATTAAAATCCCTCTGTGACTCCGGGGCAGCAGCCATGAGGAAATGCGTTGCGTTGACCAGCGGGGGTGGAGGATGGTACAGACTGTACACTGGGACCAATCTCACTTTCACAATTTGGTATCCCCAGAGAAGCCTCATCGTCCCTCAGAACACCTGAGATGGTGCAACATTGTAATCACTTAAATATTGATTTTATTTAATTAAAAGAAATACACCATCTATACATTCGGTGTCTCCTTCAATTAACTGAATTATTACACAGAACAGAAGCTTTATATTTATCATATTAACACTTTTCTTTGTGACATACAAGTGATTTAAGTTTTTTCTTGACATGTTTCGACTGCTGTGATCCTGCAGTTTTCCTCAGAAGAGTCACCTGATATTGCTGTGACATGTCTCATCAGCTGTTTTATGGAGGTCCCCCTCTGTCTGGTAGCTTTTTGAGGACAGCATCGCAGGTGTGAGACAGCATGTATGCCCCTCGTCCTGGTTTCACTGTTGTATGGGCTCATTTCAGGATCTCATAGGCCTCCCTGATCCAACAGTCGTGCTTGTTGCTCTCTGATCAAATAATTTTAGTCTTTTTCCTTTTCTCCAAGCCATGATGTGGTTTTTTCTTTCTCAGTGGTCTGATATGGCTGACTTTAAGTTCTCCTGTTCTGCTCGTTCTTTTATCGCTCATGTGTGCCTTCCCGATGTTTCCTCATTACATTCCTTCTGATATACTACTCTGGTATACCAGTGACTACCAGTGTTTGAGCTAAGCTAATTGACCTGCCAGCTCTTCCCAAGGGTCTGACAACTACACAGCTTTGCTCCATTGAAACTCATGCAATCTTTTCAGACCATCGTCATTTCCAGGCTGGTTCTGTGGACTTCGAGGTCGCTATGGTTAAACGTTGTGTCTGGGACACTTTTAAAACTGATGCTCTTTGTTCGGCGAGGTTCGAAGGAGATTTACGTTCTTTACCTTTCCAAAAAGAAACACTGAAAAGTGTAACGTTATGCTCTGGGCAAAACTGTTTGCACGTCCTCACTCCGCATTGAACCCGTCACAGTTTAACAAGCACTGCTAACATTACATCTTCTGCGGTAACCTTTCGATAAACATTGAGGCCATGTTACATTGTTATGAGCAGACACTAGCCGGTTAATTTGAGCTACTTAGGCTATAGCTTTTATGAGCGCTAGCGAGTCTGGCCAGCTAAGCTAAAGTCTGTGGCTGCAGTCTGGCTGCTGTGGCTGCTCTCAACAGTCTGCAGTGTTTAACCCGAACTCAAACCCGACATAAAAGCCCAATTTTACTTACACTAATATACAAAGAGACATGCCCTCCCCTCGTTCTAAAAGGCATGTCCTAAATCATTACGAGAGTCCATGCTTGTTTTATAAATAAAGTGAAACATAAGTTGAGCCACTGTAACGTTAACGTTACTGTGATCGGTAGGCTTTAGCTTAGATGTTTTTTTTTCACATCGTTTCCTTGCTGAGTCACTCTGACAGCCTGAATATGTCTTTCAACTGCATACTGTAATCCTTTCCGTCTGCTTCTGTCTGAAATCACTTTTTTGTTTTTCCAAAAATTACACACTATTTCTCCAGGGAATTCAGTTAAAGACAGTGGCAGTTCCAGTGCTGACTTTGGCAGCTTGTCGGACTTAGCAACGTTAACTAAAGGGGGTGTGGCCTAGCGAAGGATGAATTAGGGGTGGGCGAGCTCTGCCCGTCTCTTCTTTGTTACTGCACACACAGTCGAAAGAATGGTTTCTATCTTCTTGTCTGGAACTCAGGAGGGAGGTAAAAACAAAGAGAAAAAAAAGTTGATGTATCCCTTTAAAAGGTTTATTCTGGAGTGGAAATCAAGCTTGTCTGTGTGGGTATGATTTCATAATGATTTATAATGGCAAAAAAACCCTCATATTTTACTTGTCTAAATTAGATGCAAAGTGTGGGCATCCCTGTTTTTGTGCTGGGCTAGATTGTGAAGAAGTTGATGAAATAATTAAGTTTCTTTAAAATAAATCAATCAAACAAAAAAAAGGTCTTAAAATGAATTCAAAATAAATACAACATGGGAAACTAAAACTAAACAATGTGGAACTGTAATTTTTAAAAAAAATGAAAAAAAGCTGCAACAATTCTAATTCAAACCAATATTAAAGCGACACTATGTAACTTTGACCGAGACCCAATGCTTCCAAAAACGAAACTTAACAATGCACTATCATAAGTTGCATAAAACAACAATTTGAGCAAAACTGGGTCATATTTTATGGAGACGATGTACTACGACTGCTCTTCCTCAACTCTTTGATTCACAGAGGTTCCTGACAGCAACATGCAGGCTGCCTGCAGACTGAAGCTGCAGCTGCAGCACCAGTTCGTTGCTGGTGACAGCTCTGCTAAATGAAAGGCTGCAGACAGACAGAGCAGTCGTCAAACATCAGAGGGAAAACCAGTGGGCGTTTTCTCTATAAAATATGAAGCAATTTCACTAGAATTTCTGTTTTGAGCAATGTATTAACATGCATTGTTAAGTTTTGTTTTTCTAAGCAATGGGTCATGGTCAAAGTTACATAGTGTTGCTTTAAGGAGGAAAAACATGTTTACCACACTGCATTAAAGAGCAAAGACTGAGGACACTGGACTGTCAGGTTTTGAACACACTTCAGGATACCTCATCTAATCAGTGGCAAAATCTCTGGTCCCAGAGTTCATTGGAGAAATTTGCTGAATGTAACCTTAGACCCACTGTGGGCCTGTAAGGAAGGATGTTGTTCATACATGAATAACAGGTATCAGATTCTGGAGAAGAGCTGCAGTCACAGACACAGGCACTGATTTTACACCTCACAGGTACAATTCTCTCTCTCTTCTTCTGACAAGAATCAGTGTTATTTCAAGCTGCCTGTCGGCTTTCTCTGTTCTGTCAAGCTTCACCGAGGGATGACACATCTGCTGAGTTTTAATCCAGCCTGAAACAGAATTCCTTAAAAGTGACAGGAAGGTTTTAATAGAAGGGCCTTTCTATTGTTTACATGCAATTTCTCACTCAGTCAAAAAAACCATCAAACTCTGTGAATAAATCAAAATTTCTTGCTCTGATACAACAAAACAGGCTGGCTGACACAGTTTTCACTCTCCTGGGTATTTTTTTAATTCCCAAATCATTGTATCAACAACATTAGGAGAAAAATTAGTTAAAACCTTAAAGTCATTATTAGAAATGGGACTACCATATTAATACAACCTTTAATAAACCTTTAAATGATGAGGTGTGGTCTGCATAATGACACACTAACAATGTAGACGGCTAGAACATGAACTGTGTTTCTGTAAACACCAAGTCCTTGGATTACTCAGGAATATGTGATTTTGTGTAAATTCTGACACATTTTAGTAGCGAACTTGCTGATCTGACTCAATACTATGCAAAGCTAAAATCACCAAGTTCAACTGTGCTAAGCTTCATGATGTAAGATGAGACAAGACTTGATACAATTAGATAAAATAGGATAACAACAGTAAATACATATATGTAAAATATTGCAAATGCCCTGTGAGATAAGAATAAAAAAACATCATAAAATAAAGAAATCAATGACAAACATTAAATCATAATCCATGATGCATGAAACCAAAGGCAGTCAGTCAATGCTGATTTTGTACAGATAAGAGTCAACATGTCTGCATCAAAAGATCTAAAATCTCCATGAGGATGCTGTCAGTGTCACAGCTAACAACCCTTCATGGATCAGGAAACATCTATGACAGCAGTGACTTTAAACTTCGTTTTGAATGGACTGAATGAGAGTGGCCATGAATTTGACTGCATTACCAGAGAGCAGTGAGCTGACGTGTGATGCTGTATGCCAGGTTCAACCTCAGTGCATGTGCTGCTGACAAACCGCATCAAGATGAAACGCCTTTCCTCTGCACGCCTCTGGACAACCACACAACCTGCAGAAAACAACACAGAGCTGAAATGTCAGATGGCTGTCGGCAGGCGGGCCTGAGCATGAGGGTCGTATGGAAAAATGTTCAGTACCTGACAGACTGGAGTATCAGTTATGGAAAGTAACATACAGTACATTTACTCGAGATGATTTTGAGGTTCCTTGAGTCAGTGAGCTGTGTCTGTCTGAGATCTCAACCAGAATTCAAACAAACACATATACAGTCTGACTGCTATACATACACATACACACACATCGATACAGTTCAAGCATACTGCATTGTTTTGGCAATGCCCACTCGCTCACACAGATTATCCTGCATAAATAATAGACCACAGCTGAACGTACACACAGCCTGCCAGTTTTGCTAAACTTGAAAAGAAGCTGCGAGAGAGAGAGACTAAATAATGAATGAGGGAAAGCGTCATGTTTTTTATAGCAAGAGTTTTATGGATGCTTCACATTCCATTGAGTCTGTATCCAGAAATATGATATCATAGCTTAGAGAGACACACAGCATCACCAGGCAAATATCACACGCTGAAGCTGCTGTATGTCCTTCTATGAAGCATCTTCAAAGACCTCTTCAAACAGAATTACACCATTGATTATATCATCATCACAGTTTCACGAGGACAAGTGGGCAACCATATGTTATTGAAATTTAAGAGTCAAACAGTGCTGCCAGTCACACTTTGTCACCCTTACTGACACAGGTTCCTATTGTAGTCTGAACTGCTTTTGAAAACTCTGGCGCCAGAGAAAAAAAATGTTTCCTTGGCAACAAAGCAGCAAACACAAACAGACTGAGACACCTGCAAGCCACATTCCCTGAAAACAGCTCCATATATACTATTTTGCATAACTACTTCTAATTTTAAGCAATATTTAAAAATATATACTGATTTTGTACTTAGAGGTGTAAGTCAGATTTTTTTTGTTTTGTTTTTTTTTCTGTTGACCCACATTTTTCATTTGAGGCAAGCTTTCGGTCTAACAGACCTTCAGAGCATACCTGATGATGATATTCTGTTAGACCGAAAGCTTGCTTCAAATTAAGTGAAATATTGCATGGATCCAAGTGTGAAGAAATCTCCCCTCTCAATTTGAACACTTTGATACTTTCAGCACCTTAGCAAAGATCCAGGCGAGTGAAGCGGCAGTCATCCTGCATCGACCCACATTTTGAATAAAATGCATTTTTAATCATCTCCTCCATCTGAAACGCAATGTTCAAGACCAGATGCTTAAAATGAAGATCTGTTTGTGGCATGAATATGCAACAATTCCAACGGAGTGAGTGTGAATGGGTATAAAAAAGTACATAAACCAAACCCAGGCTTACAGAGAAGTCCGTCAGTCATCTGTGTGCCTGCATCTAGTTTGTCTTCATATTTCATCATTTCCTTGTTCTCTTGATTTAAAGTGACCATCATAGTTATGTGATAAATCTTTCATGTGAACAGTGAAGTAAACAGAATTCATAAATACTAAAAGGATAAAAAGCTTTTGTGGAATATTTGTTTGAGTCTCAAAGGGAGCTGCTTTGCTTTTGTGGAGCAAAAAGAGGGTAAAAAAGAAAGCAGCTACTCTTTTTTTACACAGCAGTGTGAATCATTGTGCCAGCTGCTCTGTACTGTACACATCTATTGTAGTAAAATGAATGTTCTCTGTGTGTGTGAGTGTGCGTGTGTGGCCTCCAGGCAAGGCCATGCAAAGTCAGGAAGGTCATGGTCATGGGAGTGTGGGTAGAATTTCACTGGTGTTATTCATGTGTTTTGTGTGTGCATGCATGGTGGTGATATTATAACATATGGAACACATAGTAATTGCATGGACACACTGCGGTCAGTCAGAATGATTTACTAATTCCATGTAACTACCTCTTTTAGGGGTGAGAGCCAGAGGTGTTTATGTCACGTTTTTTTGCAAAAATGAATTGTATACTGCGTATCCCAAAAATATTCTTGAAGGCTTTTCATTAGGGGTGTAACAACACATCGATGTATCAATTTATATTCCTTTGATCAAATTGCATCGATAGGTAAACAGCAAATTGTCCCTCTTGTGTGCCTTGCATTGATCTAAAATTGTTTTTGAAAGCAAAAATTGATTGTACAACAAACAATTTGTGTCTTGTATTTAGCATGTCAAATGTTGTGTGGATTTAGTTTTCACATCTACACTTGTAAACGTTACTCCAGTTCATTCTTTGACGTTCTGCTCATGTGTATTGTGTCAGCGACGTCTCTTCGGATAATGGTGGGAAGCACCAGGAGCACAAGAGATTTTCAGTCGGCGTTTGCCTTGAACTAAATGTTTGTGTAGTTCAGTGTATTAAGCTTTTCAGCGTTTGACCTCCTCTACCACTGCACAGAAATAGACG
This sequence comes from Naso minor, assembly GCA_029874875.1. Lineage (NCBI taxonomy): Eukaryota > Metazoa > Chordata > Actinopteri > Acanthuriformes > Acanthuridae > Naso > Naso minor. Next base: position 22,022,386 of record JAQFJB010000006.1, read on the forward strand.
TTTTCTTTTCCTCTATTTCTGGGAAAAAAACAACAACAAAAAAACGTAACAATATCGATTTCTAGTCATTGAATTGTATCATATTGCATTGCTTTTAATGAGCCCATATCGTTCTTGTATCATATCGCCAACCATGTATCGTAAAACACATTGCATCGTTGTTAAAATGTATCATTACACCCTTATTTTTCATCTGCTTAAATTGTACACGTGTATTCTAAGTCAACCCGCTCTTCACAGTTTAGTTGGCTCAAACTTCCAGTGTTTTGTGTATCTACTTATTAGAGGTTTTTTTAATGTCTTTCCAGTGTTTTTGTCAGATGACTAATTGCCATTTGTTATCCATTTCCAGTGCCATCCTCTCTGAGCTCCAGTGCCTCAGCCATATGACATCCAGCCTCTTCGGTGCCCTGAGTCTCACAGCTCCTTCAGCTTCCAGCAGATATGTGTGGACCAATGAGGAGACCAGAAATTGAAAGTAATTCCCGCAGACCTCTCTCCATTGCCAAGTTGTACGTTGCCAGGGTGATCACTTGTTTTGCTTCCGGTTTGTAACCTCTACTTTTCTACATTGAGAAAAAGTGGAGTGTTTCAACTGGGGAAGGTAGTTTGGGTTTTGTTTGTTGTTTTGGCCTTGGTTCTTCTACATCTTCTACATATCATTTTATTAAAGCCGTGTTATGGTACATTGCCTATACCACTGTCTTCTGTCAAAACTAGCATAGTTTGTCCACTCCAACCACTTGATGGAAACACACCTTTGAGTTCACTTTGAGTTTTCATTTCACATTGAGATGGAAACCAGGCTACTGACAAGAGAGGTGATGAAGGACAGGAAACAGAATTGAGTGGACCAGACATATGACACAGAGCATGCGGGGGACAGACACAGGCAACAATGGTTTGAAGCTCTGGAAAGTGTTGAGTGCAACCCACACTTCAGCTGTTGCACAGTCTACGACGATTTCTGTTCTGGAGGCTTGAAGGACACGTGTAAACACTGAGCTTGATGGATATCCGGCAGCCGCCAACTATCTCGTTTACAGGTATATGAAGACACAAACCCATTCTAAGCTTCCTGATTCGGAAAGTCTTTTAAAGTGTGACGTTTCGGTGTTTGGCCTGTCAAGGTCAGCAGATGACCTGTTGCAGACAGAGATGGATGCTGGATTCCTCCACATGGCTTCTCCTCTGTCACTGCTTTTCTGGCTCATTACACCAACCCGGCTCTGCACCAACACAACATCACAGCTCACAGGCTGTCTGACAGATGGCGGCCGTGTTGACTCCATTAGAGCTGGACAACTGGGAGAGTCACTACTTAAGGTCGCAGAGCAGCATGGGAGGGCGGTTTTGGCACCTTTTGACTGAACAGTTAAGGAAATCCAACTCATATGGTATATGTGATTTAGATTCTCTTGAAAAAATTCCAAAGGTAAAGGAACAGCCTGATCTTGTCAAGTATGTTCTGACTCAACCTAATTTTTCAGACAATTTCACAATTTTTGTATTCAGTCTTGTGAAAAATGACAACTACGTTCAAAGGTATAAACTGCATTTGTTTTAATTGTTGAAAGTAAAAATGAGGTTAAGTCAGAATGACTTACGTGAGGGGTTCACTTCCCTTTGAACCACACGGCATAGACATGTTGTATGATCAAGGCCGTACTTACACTTGGCCCAGTCGCTTTGTACCGCTCCAAAGCACGACTGTTCCTCCTCCCCACTCCCTGGCTGGCCAGCATGCTGCGGCCCAGGCACGCTCATGTCGTCACTATACTTCACTGAGCTGCATGATTTACAGTGTGTGTCCCATACTTTTAGATATTGAACCCTCAGTTTATTCATCTTATTCTGATGCTCACAATTAAAGCAGGTAGGTAACTTTGCGAAAGTGAAAGTAAACTCGCGACTTGATCCGAAATTTCAACACAATACACCGCCAAATCCCTT
>JAQFJB010000006.1:22154391-22167527 GCA_029874875.1 Naso minor
GGGCTGCTTGGGGGCTGCTTTCGCCCAGCACAGTCCCCTCTTCCTTTCAGCACCCTCTGCTCAAAATTACTTCCAGCGGCCCTGCATATAAACATTTCAAAGGACAGACAAGAAATTAGACATGTGGTTCAGCGATTGTAACACTACTGTAGACTGAATGCGGTGTGACCTTGCGGGAGTGAAATGTTCACTGGCAAAAAAGAGCTTAAGGTTTATCAGCGTGTGCGATGGTCTTAAATTGATACACCTTGAAACTTTAATGGATTAGTCTCGCTCATTACGGCGTCAGCCTGCTCAGCTTGCCAAGATACATGTTTATCTTTAAAAAATAAAGAAGGTTATCGAGCTTGGGGTAAATTAGTCCACCTGTGGACTCCGACGCTGCACAGTGATATTCAAGGTGAGGGAAAATTGAAATTTTAATAAATTAGTTCTACATGCTGCATTACGGCGTCTATACACATAGATGTTTCAGGTGAGATGATCAAGATGATGATAGATCACATGGTATGAAGACATTCAAGGTGAGGGCAGGAGCATTGTCCTCTGGGGGAAAATGAGACAAAACCTTTGCTTTTAAAAGTGATCTGATGCATCTAAACTTAGCTGTGAACACACCACCCTCAATGAAAAGCCCAACACCTGCATCCCCAGAGGGACCCAAAGACACCAAGTGAGAGAATAAATGGATGAAACAACGAAGGAGAAGAGACAGCCAGCTGAAGCTTAACTTGTGAGTTTGGTACTGTCCAGGTTGCAGTTCTTCCTCATAAGCAGACAGCGAGGACACTGAGGACAGAGCAACAAATGTAATCTGGGAGAAGATGAGAATGCTTTTAAAACCCAGCACCATCTTGTAGTGGAAGAAAACATGGTACAGCGAGGCAGCCACAGCTCCTCGGGGAGTCGTGCACAGGAAGTACACAGCAGTGAGTTGTAGCTGTCAGTGAACTGAAGGTCAACCGCACCGTGTCCATCCCCTAAATTCACATTTTTATACACCAGACAGAAAACAGAGTGCAGCCTGTTTTTCTGATCCAGTGACATAAAGGTTCACTTGATCAGAGCTGTGAGCTGAAGAGATGAAATCTTTAACAGAAGAGTTGGACTTCCATCAGCCTGTTCTTACATGCAGTTTTCACTTGTGCATTAAACCAACTGAGGAAAAGCAGAAAATCCCAACGGAATCTTGACATATATTGCATAAAAGTTTTTATGATTAAGAGAAGTGGAGAAGTTGACATATTGATAAAAATTAAATGTGAATAAGTGCAATAAAAAAAAACAAAAAACAGATGACATCTAGAAATCATGTGGCTTAAATTTCACTTCAGCTTCCACATTTTGTTGCCCTGAAGAAGCTCTGAGGGCAGCGGCAGACTGACATACAGACGAAAACAAAACGTGTGTGTGGACTTTTGGCCAACATGCCTGCTGAAAACTTTCAATGGGAGCTTTCGTTATAAAACACAACTGTGCCACAGCATGAAGCAAGTTTCAGGCCAAAATCAATAATAAATTATAACAATACCTCATAAAAAGGATTATTTTACACACATCTGAGGAGATGTTGAGGCATTTTCCCCCAAAAAGAATAATTTTTGTCAGAGTGTTATCAGCCTGTGGATCCCACGGATGTTCTTTCGTGAGCTCAGACTGTCTTTTTGTTGGTGAGAACAAGATGTTGAACCTGCAGTTCTGCATCATTTGAATCAGAAGAATCTAAGCTTCTTAGCAGTTTGTGGCATGTGCATCCGTTCTTGTGTAATTTAAGTTGATTTTGTGAAATATCAGATTGTTGTTCATTCATTCCTTGCTTGTTCCTTGGCACCTCACAATTGCTTCTGCATGTTTTATAGCCATGTTGAATCAAATTGAAGGAATCAACATGGTTTTGTGCCAGTAAATGGCAGCTGTCTGTAGTTAAACTGCCCCCTGTGAATAGAATAAATCATTTCTTTTCAAATGCATAACAGGGAAGACTCTTTCTGACCAATTCAGAGTCACTTTGAAGCGGGAAACCTTTTCCTTGTGATACCAAGAAAAGGTGTCCTGTGGGGAAGAGATGGAGAATAAATGCATGACTTGGATATTTCAACCGTGGATATCACTGTATGCTTTCTTCCTGCATGGAAACATGACAGTGTGATGTCAGCAATGTCTGCATGCCGGAAATGTTGCTCTGTATGTAAGGAAACATATCACTGAACAAAACAGAGTGAATGGGTTTGATTTTAAAGCTGAAGCTTTGTTCAAGAAGCTGTCCAGACAAAATTATGTCTGTGAGGAAAAACAGCAACTCAACAAAGTTTCTTTTCCAAAACAATTAAGATAAAATGGTTTTAAATTAAAGCTGGTCACAAAAATAACAACAACAACAACAAAAACATTTCTTTTAATCCTAGAAGATCTCTGCTGCCTCACACTGCTGTATGTGTTTTTCTCCTCTTTCCTGCCCTTCCTCCCTCTCTTCTCTTTTCACTCTCCTGTCTCTCCTCATCTCCGCAGTTACAGTGAACTGTGATGTGTCTCTCTGCTCTCAGAGCCCCTCTGGCTCTCAGTTATCAGTCATTTATTCTCTAATCTCCTTGTCCAGGAGCAGCCTTGGTCTGGCTCATATGGCGGAGAGCTTGGGGGGCAGCTGGCCCTTTATCACAGCATAGAAACCGGCCAGCTTACACAGCAACACACACAAAGTGAAAAATCAACATACTGGAGGATGAACAAACAGAAAAACACATTAAAAGACACAAATTCACACGCTAAGTATAAATTCTGCCAGTTCAAAATCCACACAGAAAGAATCAACAAGGCCTGCATGATGCAGATCAAGTCAGCGGGAGGTCTGTTAATATTTACAGGCAGGATGTTGGAGTTTGCTGAGGACACTGGGAGATGATGGAAGGTTGCTCGATTTGGGATCTTCATGGTGTTCCGAAGTCTGATCTCACCTGAAAGGTTTTACATATCATATCATATCTGCTGACTCTAGAAACAAGTAGGAAATAGAGAAGTTAGGAATTAAATAACTACTGGTAAATTATTGTATCTTTGCTATTTATTAATGGCAATATGCCATTAAATGAATTACAAAACTGCATTAACATCATCAAAATCTGTTTTAAAAAAACAACAGAATAAAGAAAATCTCCATTTTTAAGTAATTAGAAGGAAAAAACAGGTGAAATTGTTTTTTTCCTTTAGTGCACTGGTGAACTGTAATTAATGAAAGAGACACTTTCTCTGCAGATTTTGGAGCATGCTTCATTGTGCAGTCAGATGTCCTCGAGCCAAGAATAAGCCCCCATTATGTTTGAGTCCCATTGTCTGAGTCGACATGTGATTAAATGAGCACTGCAGCGGTAAAAGGTGGAGGACCCAGTGACCATAACCAGGGTTGGTGCACAGTTATAATGAGGGATAATGGACAGAATGTCTGCCTCAGCCTGAGCAGCAGCAGTGAGCGACAAAGACAAAAAACAAATCCCTTAATAACCACGAATGCTTGTTCCTGTTCTGGACGGCAGCTGACGGGCTGACTGTGGTTAAACATTAGTGAAAAACACAGGAGGCACTTAATGAATGAATGAATGACTGTGTGTATGAAGGGTCGTCCGGTCGCAGCTTGATTAGGATGAAACTTTTTGTTGGTTTTAGGATTTAGTTAGTTTGTTTAGTAACCACATGGAATTTGTCCAAGTGGTGTAACCGTAGTTAGCTGTCCAAGATGGTGGACCTCTTTGCATATGCGCAACACGCGTAATACTTCTTAAAATATCTAGTGTGCGCTCGTTTTGTTTGACCAGACGGCAAAATCAAATCCTGAAAACCTCAGCAGTTCCTGACGATGAAAACGTCCTGAGAAAGGCAGAATATGGTTTATGGAGCCAAAACTTGAATTTTCAGCATTTAAAGTGCAAATGCTCGTTCTGAAAAGTTCTTAAAAGTGTTCCATTTCCTTTTGAAAGGTTCCTGTAGTGGAAAAAGCCCAATACAGCAGAATACACACAAACAAACTGGTAATCATTCTTTTCTATCTTCCTCTGAAACATGCATCACATCAGGAAGGTTTCTCAACATGATAAGAGCACAAATCACCACGGCGCACGTAAGTGAAGGGTTTCACCACCAAAACACTTAACTTCAATTTAAGTGGAAACGAGCTGCTCAAGACTCAATAGTTCAGCGCGGCAGAGAATTGTATCTTTGAAAATGTTGCTGCTTTGTGACTAAAGCGTCCCACACTGCAAATCACTTCAATACGCCCGCTACAGAGAGCCTCATTTTCATGCCAACAATCATTTTGCTGGAACAGGCGTCCCATTTTCAAACCGTGAACATCTCACTGTGAAATGAAGCTTTTCAGAGGGAGAATTTGCCTTTTTTCCCAGCTGTGATTCCACTTGAATGTCAAACAGTAGCAGCTATCCGATTAGTGCTTCAAGACGCGCAGGCAGGAGAGAAGCTCATTTCCCCTCAGCTTGTTACACCTGGGTGACAAAGTAAAAAAGAAGAAGACACGCTCGTGAAAAATGTCTTCCTCATTAACTTATGTTATTTATATCGCATTTTAAAACATGTCATCATGCAAACAAGTTTCACAAGTGAGACATTAAACAGAGACACAGAACGACATGAGGTGATATTTGATTTAAATAGAATGCAAGAAAGTTATTTAATGAGGTTTGCAGGTTCCTCTGTCAAAGTTTGAGAAACAGCGGGAAGAACTGGAAAACTTTTTCCAGGATTTGATTCCACTTCAACATGTCGTCAGTGGAAATTAGGTTATTTTTTTCTCCGTGCTTTTCACAGTTTTTCCTTTTGCTCAGAATTTCTTCTGTTTCACTCAGACGTCTCTTTCTTCTGTTAAGTTCAAGTTCATAATGTTTTCGTGTTTTTGCATTAAAAGGTGAAGAACAATGTTCAAGAAAGAAAATGACAACATATTAAAAAAACAAAACAATTTGTAAAACAAACATTGATTTAATGATCATAACTCAACAAAAGAGGAATTCTTTATTATGAACATACTTAGAATGTGTGATAATGCGGCTATAGCGCTTATAAGCAAGGTTAGAGTGAACCCTGACCATAACCACATACGATGCATTATAACTGTGTCCATAATGTGTTATGTATGTTCACAATATGTTCTAAAGCATTATACAGACAGGCTTCATAGAAAGTGGTTCTGGGAATTCCCATATAAACCTACAAAGTGGAAACTTTTGTATCTGTTCCTGTTGCTCTGTGCTATTTGCAGTGTTTCTGCACTTGTTTGCAGGGTTTTGTCTTTGTGCTGCATGTGTTGTCAAATTGGTGAAGATTTTTTTTTTTAATCTACCGAAATATGTTTAAGTTGCAGCGTGTACTTACATTCTGTTTGTGTCTGCTGTATGTAGAGTTTGCACTCCAGTTTATTTTATTTCCTGCAAACTCTTGATCCTAAAATTGATCCAGGCCCTGTATGTTGTCTGACAGTTTTTGAAGCATTTTATCAGTTAGGATACTTTGATTCATTTGTTTCAGCAGAATAAAGAAATGAGAGCCTCCCTTTTCTCAAATGTTTTTTTCTTCTTCTTCTTCCCTTTTTATTCCACACTGGGTTCAGTGTCCAGGCTGTGTGGCCAGCGCTTGATTTGATTTGACTGATTTGGCAATAATGGCTGAAGATATTCTTCTACTGCTGCACATGGTACCTTCAAGTTCACAACAGTTTTTATTATGATTCATTTAGTGGATCTGTGTGTGCGATGATGCTCCAAATGATCTATATGGTTCTCAGTTGGTCTACAGGACTTTTAAATTATCTGTTAAATTTAGAGTCTCTGTGTGAACTTGCTTGTTTTACTTTCCTTTGATGAATAAAAGATGGAGCCTCGGTTTCCTCACTTTTAACCATTTAACTCAAACTGTTGTTCCATTGTTAAAAGGACAAGCAGCAGCAGCTAAAGAAGATGAGGATGTGTCCAGGCGCAACCTGCTCCTCACTCTTCTCCTTTCACTCCAAACATTTTCACACATTTCAAATGGTAATTTACACTTTGTTTTTACCACAGTGCACTCCTCTCTCCATCTTTGCCCCTCTTCTCATTGCCTCTGTCTCTCTGTGTCTTGGCACCAGGCATGATTAATCGCCCACAGACGGCTGTTTACACAGTCTGATGGTTTAAACAGAAGGATGTGTCTCTGAGGCAAAACCTCAAACTCCCTGCCTCAGCAGAAACAGAGGAGACAGAGAGAGATAAGAAGAGATGAGAGGGAAGAGTTTAAGTCCTGGTGAGTCCTGGAGGAGGGAGCTTTAGTTCAACATTTTGGAAATGTTGCAGATTTTTTCAAGTTATCTTTAATGAAGTAAATGCAGTTAAATTGGTTTGTTTTATTGCCTGAGTCCACTTCAACAAGTTGACAGATCTGTTCGCCATCATGACATGTAATAACAGTTTCTCAGTTGAAAAGGAATCGCTCCAATAATTGCAGTGGGGGGTCTAACAGTAAACACAGAAGAAGAAGATGGAGGTCAAGATGGAGAGGACAAGGAAGGAGGAAAAAAGGAGAAGAAATATAAATTGGAAAATAGAAAACCCTAACTATTAGCATTATGCTAACTCCAGCACATTTACATTGATGCTTTGGTTGACATGCTGATCGATGTGCACTGTCCTAATCAAATAAATAAATAAATAAAAATAAAACCCTAACCACTTTCACTTTAAATGAAATTAAAAAATGAACAAATATTAAAAATTTTGAGATTTTTTTTTGTTCAAAGAAATCTAATTGGACTTTCACTTGTACTGAAAACATTTAACAGCTTTTCATAAAACTTGTCAGTGGAGCATAGATAACTAATTATAAATATGAAATCATTCTTAGTAAATTAGCTTCAACTAACCCGACTTCTGGGATTTACGGATAAAACTCTGCAAACTTTTCTTCTCACTTATCACTAAAAGCTATGAAATAAACATTTGGAGGATTTTTAAAGATTCAAGGCATTTAAACAACAATTTACACACTGCACAGCCACAAACAGATTAAAGTTGATAATTAATAATTCATTATTTCTTTCATGTAGCTCCGCTTGTACTCGATCCCAACCACAGCATTAATATGCTAAGCATTTATATGTTTGTGCTCTCTCGCTAACTTGGTTTTGAAAATTCTCTGCATGAGAAAGAATTATTAATCAGATAGCAGTTTCTCTGACTGCTTCCTACTGTTTATACATTAACTGTTGCATCACAAGCTGTTCGTGCAGCTTTCGGAAGCAGGATCTCTGCTGTAGATTGCTTCATGAAAACATCGTGCAGGAGGAGAAAGCAATACCCATCAAACAGAAAGCAACACTGCACACTCCCAAAAAGAAATGACCTCTTTTTCTCTTTCAAATATTTTGTAAACAACTAAACAGCGATTAGATTTCACTTGCAAAGAAGTAAACTCGGTATGTTCACATCTGGCACACACTGAGAGCGGGTCAAAAATGAGCATTTTGCATGAAGGTGCAGCAATTATGACTTTGACAGATTACCGCTCAGTTAGCTTTGGAGCTCTGCACATACTTATGCAGGGTCATGAAGTAACCATGGTAACACATTGTTGAGCATCTGAGTGCAGGTATTTGCCTTGTGTCAGTGAAAAAAAATGTAACCGGAGGCGTGTTGTGTTTGCTTCCGTCTCCATCAGTTTCACGATAATGAGTGAACATAGAGATCACACAGTAACCCCGCCTGACATGTTTGCTTTTTTAATTAATAGTGTAGCTACTGACATGACATGAGGCAGACATGACAGGAAAAAGGTCCCGAGCCTGGACGTAAAAGAGAGACTTTGGATCCAAACCCCTTTAGGCTTCGATGACACTCACAGTTTCATGATTTCTCCTGTTGGTTTATTTGTATTTGAGTTGATGTGAAAATAATATTGACCAGGACTAAAAAAAAAAAAAAAAAAAAGTATTTCTCATTTGTTGCTGAAGGTCCAAAGTCTTCAGCCAGATGATTTAACATAATCTATAGCTTCAAATAATCCTTTGAAACTGTAAGATAAATCCCACATGAAGCATTCAGGTTGCAGGAGCCTGCAAGGAGGATAATGATGATGACGATGACGATCAGGAGGATGCTGAGGGGTTGAACATTTTTAGTAATGACATCCAGTCAGCTGTCAGTTTTCTCTCTTCCTCAGCAGCTTTGTGGCGTGTGACAAAGCCAGGGCTTTAAATCTGACTACAGCAATGCTTCTATTGACACACTGATCGATCCCACATCAGAGAGCATCGCTCTTGTTCATCCGCTCAGTGGACGCCCAGGCGGGTTGACATCAGCGTTGTCTTTGTAGTTGTGTCCTCCAAAGCTGGACTGAGCAGTGGAATCCCTTTCTCCTCTGGGAGCTTCATTATGCAGCAGGGAAATTAGCTTTATTGAAAACAAAGGGGGACGGAATGAAATACTAATTTTTGCGTGTCTCAGTACAGACCGTTCAGTTAGCAACCTTGCATACCTGCAGTTTGATTTGTTAAATCCAGATGAAGCAAACTCTACTCCTGCTCTGCTCACTGACTTTTCCCAAACTTTCTGAGAGTCAAGTCCCGCAGATTGAGCAGTATGAAAGTCATTGATTGGACTGTTTTGGCAACTGTCTTCCTGCATCATCATGCTGGGGGAAACTGTTGCTAACCGACAGCACATCATGTAGCAAAGTGCACCTTTTGAATATATTTATCTTTATAAGAGACCACAGTTAGGTTTTTTTTTTAGCTAAGGGTCACATTATTTTCATAACCCATCTGTTGATACTCTATAAGTTATCAGTAGATAGTCAGTTGCATGTCAACAGTGTGTCAGTTAATATTCAACAAAAGTGTCTGTTGACTGTCAGTATGTTTTGTAGCAACAGGTTGTTAACCAATATTCAACTATCTGTGCATTGAGTCAGCATCTTCTAGGCTATCAACTATTGTCAGTTGAAAGTCAATGGTCAATATAAACATTTGTCACTAAGTATTTGTAGACATGTTAGGACTATCCTATTAAAGTGAAAAACAGCTGAGAACAGTAGAAAGTCTATAACCTAAAAACAGAATACATTCACACTTAAATTAAATTTGACACGCATAGTAAACTTTTTTTTCCTTTTTTTTAAAATTAAAAGGTTTGGTTTGGGCACCAAGACTCTTTGGTTCGGGTTAGGGAAAGACATCAGTCCTACTTCTCCTGTTTCTAATGCATTATTAATTTTTTTTTCTGCCACACTGTCCGACCACACGCCCTCCATGCACGAGCGTTGTGTTGATGTTGTGTGTGATCAATTACGTTTGACGACAGACTGCAAACGCACAGACATTATATCATCAGGTTGTAAAGCAGGCAGGGCGGCTGGCTGGGTCAGATAACTAAGAGTTTTTAAAGTGAAGATGTAACTGGCTTTGTTTGCTGTCTTTGTTAGTTGCTGGTCTGACGGAAGTGTTGTACCTGCTGTTTTAACTGTGTCTTGGAATGGTTTGCATCGGTCTAATCATAATAACCCAGGTTTTCCATCAATATGTCGCAGGGATAAACACTTTAAATTGCAGTTTATATCCATTTACAGAGACATTAAAAACACTAATTGTGCTGAACTTCCAGCCATCAGCCAACCACAGAGATGCTAAAGCAGGTGGGGGGGTGGGGTGTCTACAGTTTTACATTGCTTTAGCTTTCCTGTGAGGATTTCCCTTTGATTTACTCATTTCATTTAGCATTTTTTACACAGGCCTGACACTGCAGGCCATTCAGCTTGCCGGAAAATCTCCTGGTGCTCCAGATGGCCAGTCTGTGTCTGAGGGAGACAGAGAAGGTTGAAGACAGAAAGTTGGACAAAAGGGAATGAAAGAAAGAGGGAACATAGCAAGGAGTAGCTGCAAAATACAAAGGAGAAGGAATGGTGGGTATGGCAAGGGGTGGGGGGGTGCCTTCAAAGTGTTGAAGCACTTGAAATTTATTGCAAATAACTGCTCCTGATGCTCTGCCGTTTCAATTTCACACAACACAATTCCACAGCTCTGGAGCAAATGTGTCCCTGTCAGCATCACTTAGTGCTTCCTCTGCTCTCCGCCTCACACCTCCAGCCCTTCTTCTGCCTTCTCCTCCTTCTCCTTCACCTTCGCTCCCTCATCTCCCTCACTCTCTCCATCTTCATCCAATCCCTCTCACCTTATCCCTCCCATCTCTTTTTAATGTTCTTTTTAAATGGTGAGGCCACTGCAGACAGAAAGAGATAGACAGAGGTGGGAAATGGGTAGTGCATGAACAAGGAGAAAGACAATAGACAACAGAAAAGTGGTGGTGAAAGAAAAAAATGGGAACGAGGGGGGGATGGAAACAAGGGAGAGACAGTGAGACAGGGGGGGGAATTAAAAATGTGCAAAAAAGTTAACTTACAAGAAACTATTTTGTTATGAACTCTATTGTCAGGGAGAGAGAGAAAGAAAAAAGAGAGTTGAAGCACAAATTAGATGTGCAGTAACCAGAGGAAGCCTATTAAAGCTTTGGTAATAAAAGACTGACTGTTCATTAGTGGGTTGACACCAAACTGTCCTTTATTCAAGGTTCTGACACCAGATACTCACCACAGTCCCCTTCCTACAACCTCACCACAGTGGGTGAGGCAGGTCTGAGGGATAAAGAGATAAAGGGATGGGTAAGAAGAATATTATTCATTTGGGCCATGTTGTGAATAATTTATCTCTAGGATGAGGAGCAGCTCTGGATCCATAATGAGGCTAAGGCCAGTGTTTGGAAGACTTTCATCTTCCACAGTCTAAAGACCCCCTTATCCTGGCATAAAAATCACCAAATAAAAGCTTCAGAGTAACTTTAACTTTCTCTCCATATGCCGTATCTCCATATGCACTTGAACACACATTGATAGGGAATCCACAGCACAACTAAGCATTGGGATGAGAATCAGCAGCCTTCACGGCATGGTACACCACAGCTGGATTAGCACTGTATGCTTCAGCAGCAGCATCATGAGCACTGGCGGCAGCATCTGAGTGGCAAGAAGAATCAGTCAGGGAATCAGCCTGAGAGACGAGTGCTGAGGCAGAGAGACGAGCAGCAAAGACAAGGAAGAGTGAAAAAGAGAAAAGGAGCAAAAAGAGAGAGCTGCACTCAGTCTGCAGTGGTTTGATAAGAGTTATTATTTCATTATCTCTCTCTGGGCCTAGTCCTGAGCTGGCATACACAGGCACACGCACATGCTGCGCAAACACACATATACGTACATAGAGATACACATATGCGCACAGAAAAGATAGAGAGGGGGAGAAGCAGAGAAGAAGAGAATGCAGATTAAGGACATTTTAATGAGTGGGATAAGGAAAACAGGCCACAGAGCACTTATTACAAGTTAGCACAAGTTAGCAGGGAAACAGTTGTTCCACCCCTTTACTACTAGCCCATTTATCTGACCATGTTACATCTGTCAAACACAGCACAACATATATCTGCAGTCCTTACAGTGGGGTGGATGCATGTTTTTGGATAGCAGACAAGAGTTCAGCCTTAGGTCATGGATCAACCTTTCTCAGGTGTCATGTCTTCTATGTCCTTTTGATGTGGACATGAGGACAATGCCGGTCACCACACCAAAATTCTGACCTAAATTATTTGAAACAGCAGATACGTCTCGGTTTTTTTAGTTTTTGTAAAAGTAGTTTGGTTACAGCAGTGGAATACCCATCACAGTAAGCACTGTAAGGAAATTTAATTTTTCACTTCTGTCATCAGCTTAGTCAACCATTTTAGGAGGACCTGGATTCAATTCAAAGTGTGGTGGGCTGTTTGATGTTAGTACCGTATCCTCAGTGGGATGTTTGTCCCCATTAGAGATTTATTTGTCCCGCTGGCTGGCATGGAGCCAAGCTGAAGCTGCAGGCTTCTCTTCTTAAAGCTCCAAGCCCCCGTTGCTGTCAGGCTTGAGATGCACACCATATAGTGTACACTTCCACAGAAATGCAGGTATTCAGTTTCATGACCTTTAACCTCATATTAAAACACTCAGTTTTAAAAGTTTACAGAATTCTGTTTTTAAAAGACCTGCATGGGCTATGTTACAGTTGTTTGCTTATTTTTAAAAGGCGGGGGATGGCCAAAACCATAACCTTGCATATAACTTACCTACCCCTACAGTAAAGAGTAGGACCCGACTGATATGAGATTTTGGAGCCGATGCTGAAACCGCTATTAGGGGACGAGAAAATTTTGAAATCCAATATATCAGCCGATAATGTATATAAAAATAACTGACGTAGGCTGATATTGGCTGCTAATATCGACCAACCAATTAATTGGTCAGATGTTGGAAAAAAAAGTGTATTTGTAGTTATCTACCCAAAAATATTTTGTAACACATGCAGCTTGGTCTCAGGGTGTTTTTCAGCAGCACTAGCATTACAGAAGGATCATATATTTATTGTAGAAATACTACAGTCAGCAGATGTCTCTATGATCCTTCTACTCTACTGCGACTACATGTTGCTGCTAATATAGTATTGAGTTGCCTGTTCAGTAAATATTTGGAGAATATTATAGATCTAATACAAAACAAAAAGAAGGGCATCACGGGAATGAAAACAATGGTTCAATACAAATGGGTGTGCTGATACAGCACCACGGACAGCGCCATGGGTTTATCACAGCAGAGAACGGTGAACCACAGATTTCACATTGGAAGACTTCATCTGAGTTATGGCCGCAACATGGCTGCCGTGGCTCAACAAAATATTTGTAATTTCACCAGACGTGCAAAAGCACATTTCAAATGCATCTCAGAAGAGATCTTAAACCGAGACCGGCAGGAAATCAGCATAGAGAAATACATAGCCAAGTTACCCACAGAAGCACAAATATGTAAGAATAAGCAAAACAACAAAATGTGAGCAATTTGACAAGCAAAACACTCTGAAACGCTCACAGTGGGATATGAAGCCGAATGGTATCAGTTATGTGACATCATAGAGCTACTTTCTACTCAAGCTTCCTCTGAAACTTTGTCATTGACAGGTGACGGTGCACAGCTGGATCAGCTGTCAGTGAGTATGAATTTGTAGATAACTGTGATGTACACTGTCAAAACATTTAGAGTGTAAT
>JAQFJB010000006.1:22305275-22316355 GCA_029874875.1 Naso minor
GAATGTCACAGACCTAGCTTCAATCCAAGTCTGTGACATCGGATGGCCCAGCAGAGACGAGTCTGAGTGCAAAGACAGGAGAGAGAAGAAAAGGGAAAAGAGGGAAAAAAAAACAAAAACAGCACAAATTTGCTGTAATGTCACAAAGCGTCACAGAACAGGTTACTCCTCTGGACCTGACTTTGTGTGCCACGTTTCATCCAACAGAGTCAAGTGTGCTACTTTGTACACAACATGTGGCTGTCTGCTCCCTCTTTGGGCAAACAGTGGGAGTTAGGAAAGAAAAGTAATCTTTTCTAAATAAGCAGAAAATTTAAAAAAAAAAAAAAATGAAGAGAAAATCATGCATCTCTAATAACGTCTGGCATTCTTCTGGCGGTAAGTTGGGACTGCAAAGGATTTGTAATAACCACAATGATTGGCAGGTGCAGGTATTCAGTGCATGAATAATATTCCTTTGCAAGACTGTTCTTCTGCAATAAACTGACTGAGATAACTTTTGAGTTCTCAAAGTCTCCTCAAATTAGATCCCAGGGACCACCTGCAACTCCCGCGAGTCGAGCTGCTGCAGAGATGCTAATTGGACCTTGTCTTTCTCTCTCTGTCTTTCATCCACACGTCGTCTTGTGTGGGATGATCAAGGTCTCAATTACAGCAGATTCCTGGCATGTGGGAGCAGTCGGGCTAATAACGATGCTTATTTTTTATGGGATTCAGACAGAGACAGAGTTCAAACAGGAAAAGAGGAAGAGAAACAGAAGTGCACAGTGGAAGAAGAGCAGCAAAAAGTGCAGGAGAAGCAACAACCGTGAGCTGCTGCAGTCACAACAATGCCGGAGGATTCAAATCACTGT
Source organism: Naso minor (assembly GCA_029874875.1). NCBI lineage: Eukaryota > Metazoa > Chordata > Actinopteri > Acanthuriformes > Acanthuridae > Naso > Naso minor. The sequence continues at coordinate 22,306,130 of JAQFJB010000006.1, forward strand.
TCAGAACATTTGGGCTATTATGGACAAAATTATAATGATGCTAAACTTTCTTGCATCTCTGTGGAAACTCTTCCACAGAGATGCTCAGCATTATTCGAGCAATATGTCGTGCAGCTTCCTGAAGCCGATGATATCAGTCATCTTCACTGTTTGTTGCTCAGCTCTTGCAAAGTGAAATGGAAATGTTTCTGTTTACACTCCTAGTATAAAATAAAAAGTCTAAAATTATGTCGTAATGCACAAGTAAGGACAGGAATAAAAAGGAGAATGTGTTAGCTTTGCTAGCAGTGTTGCCCAGTGGATGCTAATGCTAATGCTAATCTGTCTGTCAGTGAGAACCACTTTGACTTTCATCAGCCTGAAATATGGGATAGTTACCATGAAATTCTGGGGTTTTGTGTTACGATCTGACATTTTTTCAGTTTTTCTGGCATCTCTTGGTAAACTCAATTTAGCTTTTGAATGGGCTTGTCACCCCCACCATTAAATGATTTTATACAGAAAAAAATAACAATGAAGGACTAAATACTGGAGCGCTAACAAGGGGAGACCATATTGTACCGGCCGTAGGACTGTAGTCAAATGGTGGTGTCGGTTAGAGGCACACATTCATGGAATAGACTACCAGCACACATTAGAAACTGTGACAACTACCTAACCATCTAAAAAAAGCCCCTAACATTGGTTTAAAACAAACCAATCACGTTCCCATACGTAACCTGCTTTCTCCTCTGATGCCTGCTCCCAAGTTCATGTGGGTAGTTCTGTTATTCTTATTCTAATGTGCTCTTTTGTAATGTTCTGTCTTTGAGCGGACTGTCCTATGAGTTGTCCTGTAAAACTGTTTTTTTGTTTTGTTTGTTTTTTAAACTTCTTTAGGACTAAGGATATAATTAAGCAAACACACAAATCCAGGCACATTTACATTGATGCTTATTGCTAATATATATTAATGTGCGCTGTCCTAATTCAATAAACTCAATAAATAAACAAACAAAAAGTTTCAACCTGAATTGTGATCAGGTTTGAAATATTACTTTAATTAATAAATAAGACTGTATAATGATTTTTAACCTGTTGCCTCTTCATCAGCCTGGACTGAACATGTTTCAACCCCTAGTTGAAATTTTGACAGCTTACACAATCGATGCCAAATGTGAGTTTGAGGAGGTTGTTGTTACCCATTGAAGTAAACAAGTCAGGCAAGGTCACATCTGCCTGGTTGCTGCCAAGATGCAAGCAATCTTAAAATTCACAGCCCCCAAAACTGTGAACTTGCAATTTCCTGCGGATGGCCGAGTCTACCACCTGTTATGTGAAAGCATCTCTGATGCAGAAGCTTCATTGAAAAGTTTAGAAAGCCCCAAGCCCTTCCAGTGATCTAAAAAATGTCAAATTATGCTTTTCAGGCTGCCAAAGCTCACCTCTGCAGTGTTTTGTGCTTCACGTGCCCATTTGAGCTGGAGGTGGTTGCCAGCGCTTTCATTGCTGGCACAGAGCTCCAGCAGGAGGATGAATGTGGCATTGAAAATTCGATTTGTTACTTTAGAGGAATAAGCCTATTGGCGTTTGAACACTTTGAAGCATGCCTTCTGTGCAGTCCTGTGCCAACTATCGTTTCCCTGACCACAATCCCCTTTTGTTCCTGACTCAGATGCAGAATAACAAGCAGCGTCTCGTGCCTTTGTCCTTGTTTCAGGATTTTAATAGCAATATTCATTTTTAGGAAGACTAGAAAAATATCAGGATTGTTTCCCTATACAGATCTCACTGAATCAAAGGTTTCTCGGGGGAAATGTTTGATTTTCAGATGTGGAGATATTACAGCCCCGAGTCATACGTGGAAAAGAAGCTTGAAATTAAAGTATTGTCCTTTGTTTACTTTTTTTGGTTAGGAAAGTTTATGGCTAATTATTGACCTCTTGTTTGCTGTTGTGGGCATTGCTCATCTCTGAAGTTTTATTAGCTGCTACTGTTTAATTCACACAACACATTATGTATATTTCCTCTAGACAAAGATGTAAAACACAATTAAAAATAAAGCAGTGTAAATGTACACATTGTTCCAGAGGTCCCCAAACAGACCAGTTACTTATTTATTGTATTGTGGGGTTTTTTGTTTGTTTGTTTTTTTACTTTTGTTTGATTCAACACACACTGGACAACAACCATCACCCATAGATACAGAGAAACACAAACATTTTACAGCAATCCAATTCAGAACAAACCACAGACTCACCTCTCTCTCCTCAGCTTTTAATACACGTACAATGAACACCAAAATATCAGCCACACACACGAGCTTTAATTTCATACCTATCAAACACAAAATAACACTGGTCACAATCCACACAGCTGACTGTATGAAAAGTCCTTGGCTGCCCCTGAGAAAGTGAATTTCCTTCATCTGAAGCTGCTGCTCTGCTCGGTCTCTGGAGATCACAGCTGAAGGCCGAGCTGGCTGAATGCTGAGGTCTGTTAGAGGCACAAAAGCAGCTGAAAACCCCTGATGAACCTGCAGAGGCAGAGAGGACTTAGATGAAGAAAAAGAAGAGGAAGAGCATAAATATTAGAAATGAGAAAAAAGATAAGTAACTGCAAAGAAAATGCTTTTAATTAAGAAAGTATATTTGCTGTAAGAGCATTCATATATTGGTTTTCCTCTGGCTGCAATTGCAACACTGCAAATTTAGAACAAATAATGCACTCTCGCACCTGACAAGGGAGTTGGAGCAGAGTGTGCTGGTGATTGGTAAGCTGGCCTGAGGTAGAAGGAGATGAGTGATTGAGCAGAAAGTTTGGAGTTAATAAATGTAGCTGTATTTCTTAAAGGAATTGACAGTGCTGCTCAAGGGCACATTCTATCTCCTGCACTGTTCTCTCTGCACACAAATAAAGTTCATATGCTTTTTGAATAGGTGGATGACATGGCCTCAGCTGCAGCTCTCCAGGCATGTGTGATGCAAAAGCAAACATTTTGAGTCTGTCGCATTTGAAAGAGGACTCATTGGAACTGATTAAAGTTTGGTCTGTTATGAAAAACCTCTCTAATGTTGTATGTTCTCAGTGTGAGACTTGCTTTATGTTGCTTCTGGCAAGGATGCAACCAAACATACTGTATTTTTAATTAGTCTTTTATTCCAAGTGCAATTAGCATTTTGAACTAACAATAAATTAACAAATCTCGCTTCAGTTTATTCATGTTTTATCATTTGTATTTTGCACTTGTGCTCTGCAGATGTCTTTGTCTCATTTGTATCTCTGTCATACTCAGAATGTGCATAAATTCTCTCTAGTGTTGCAGAAACAACGCATTGTAGGACGAGGTGGCCCAGTGTTCGGCCGATGAACTGCTAATCCATAATCCAATCCAAGCGTGGGTTCAAATTCCATCCTCGTGGCATGGAAGATGCAGCCTTTTTGATTCGCCGGCTGCCAAGGCCGATTACCAACGTCTCCCCATCCTGCTTCCCAGTTCCCCCCTTTGAATAAAGCATATCTGATTCTGATTCATATCAGCCCTTCCCCAGTTCTACTCGAATGAGACAGAAGCAATATTTGCCTCTTTCTGGCAGCCAGAGGAACCTTTTTCTAACTGTTTTCCATGAGCCTGAAGAGTTGCTTCTAAAATCCAGGTACCTTTAATCCACTTACCACATCATCTCTTTTTGGAGAAGGGTAATTTCAGAATGCTGAGTACTTTCTCATGGCTTCTTCCAAGGATGTTTATAAAAGCCTGTTTATACCCATTAAAACTCCTTGTTTATATCCATTAAACCTCCCTGAGTCACCTTCCTTGAGGGTAGGAACACAGAACGAAGAGGCAGATAAAGGCTGAGCCGAATGAGAAAGGGAGGAAGAAAGAGAAAATAAAGGCAGAAAGAAAGGAGGCGATGAAGAGCGAGCCGATCAGCAGCTTCAGGTGAAGCTCAGTCAAACAGCAAAGAACCACACAGTAACTATTTGAACCCGTGACCCAGAATAATCCATTTAGTTGCATGACTGCATGACTTTTTTTTTTTTTGGCTGTTCTCCTAAACACAGATCTCATATCAGTGTGCATATCAGCAGTTTAGGTTGTCACAAAGCTCGTCTTCAAGGTCTGTGACGCTGCGCAACACTCATCAATTCCATGGATGTTGAAGCGTCAAATCTTGTAATTTCCCTTTGACTGAGAACGTGCACACTGGGTTTGAATCTGTGAGCCAACATGGGAACTGTGAGAGCGAGCAAAACTCTAATTTCTCAGTTATTTCAATCACAGCTTGATGTAGTTTTGAATTGAGAACAAACGAGAATAAATAGGTAGAGATTAGCAAGCAATTTCATAGCCCTAGAGTTTACTTTCATGAAATTGACAGTTGAAGAAAATCATTTTATGCAACACAAACATTTATTTCCTCTTCAAATTAATAAGCTAAATTTCTCCCATTTTACAACTGAAAGACAAAACTGATTTCCCCCAAATGAGTCTTTGTGGATCTGAAAACTAATTCTTTGCTTCATTTCAAATGTGTCCATGAACATCTCACATTCACTTTAGCATTTGATCCTTGCAAAATGAACTTTCTGGACATAGTGATCATCATGAACAACCCACTCCTGAAACGAGAACTGTTTTGGATATGTACTCTCAATAGCATGTCACCTAAGGGTCTGAATGAAGAGATGGATATTCATCCTTTTTGGATTCGTTTTTCATTACTTTCCATTTGTATGTGGTCAACCACCTGCATATGTTTTCAACGTCTCTGACTATTTATTATACACCAGATATAGGACATATAGAGGCGCCTCTTTAGTCAGTTTCACACATTTTATGAGGGCATACAGCCTGAAGATATTTATGGCTTACCCTATTTGAGTGTGTACCCTCTATGACATTTTTCTGTGTTTAACTTGTGTGCACATATATATTTACTTGTGCATGTGATTACTTCATTATTTATACTTTTACCACTGTGGAACCTTGCTGAGATTTACTCTTTGTTGTATTTTTCAGTGTGTGTACATACACAACATTTTTTTATCAGTTACCTAAATTAATCATGTGATTGCACATGTCGCTGTGGTCATGTGAATTTAAGATGGCGCTGTTTTTTGTTTTCGTAGTCTGATGAAGAGCAAGTGTGATCGAAACGTTGCTTTGGTGTAATAAATACTTCTGCGATATTGGAGCCTTGCAGTGCGCGAGACATTTTTTTCTTGTGTCAGTGCAAATGTGTCCAAACACAAATCTGCTGGCTTTCATAAGTACAAAGGAAATCTTCTCTGACTGAGGTCAGAAGCGTTTGAAGGACACAATCTCACAAACGATGCAGATACACATTCAAGCACATCTGTCTCATATTGAGTCCATGAATAGCTGCTGTTCAGAGTGACCTTCTCTCTTTCTCCCATTAGCATTGCTCTCGTCATACTTAGAGAGCCAGGTGCCAGCAGGCTACCTGTATTTTGCCTTTCACAGGTTCTGGATGACATTTATTAGTCTGACTCACATGAAAAACAAGCTGCCATTGACAAACCAGCTTTCCCTCAGACTATCACCATTTTTCTTTACATTCTGAACTTCAAGTGTAAATGTGACGCGGTGATGCAGGTCCACGATGAATTTATCCACCTGTAAGCTCCCACGGGGGGGGTTTAAAATTTACATCATCACTCCTCAATTTCTGCATATAAATTAAATTTGTGAGGAATGATGAGGTCGGAACTTGGACGTCAAACTCAAACTATGTTCTGCAATAAACAATTCAAAGCATTGCAAATGTGAATAGTCTGACTGTAATGAAGTTTGGTTTGTATCCTTTGTTGATGCAATCACAATTGAAACACAGAAAAACAACACAACAGGCTGGCACCAGCAGCAAAAGAAAGGAAATGATTTTCATATTTGCAACCTTAATATCTGGACTGATACGCCACCAATGTTTCAAAGTGTTTATGTGGCTTGTGTAACAACGATGCCAGGTGCACTTTTCAGTAACTGTCATAAACACCAGATGCTGATTCAAGCAGTATCAAATTACACAAGGTTATCACAGTTTGCATAAAACTCTTGGTGAGTTCGCTAACAGCTTCAAGGAAGCACTGACATGCTTCCTCTGGAGGTGATGATAAACCTGCAGTGCTCAGGTAATAATTTCCAATCAGCAGACTCTCCCAGGTGAATAGATCAAATAAATAAATCTCTGCTTTTTTATTCCATGAGCTGCTGCCAAGTTGTCCATCAGTGAGACGCCTGTGTGCAGCGTTTACATCACACAAGCTGACTTAGAAAAACATGCCTGCCAACAAAAGATCATTAATTTCAAGAGGGGAATTTTTGATTTCTCCAAGTTGGTGTCAATAGCTGGGTTTCCATTACCCTGTTTTTATGTGCATTTTGAAATATTGCATCTGGAAAGGGAGATGGAAATGCCAAAATTCAAAAATCCTCTAATTTGCATAAAAGTTTTTCTGCCCGCTTATGGTGGTTTTTGACTTAGGCAATAAAAAGTTAATGTGCAGTTTGTGAGATGGAAACACATTTGCCAAATAAGTTGACGTCTTTCCAGTTTCTCCATAACATATCATATATCATGGCTGCAGCAACAACAACAACAGATAACGCGTGTGGAACAATGAGGAGACCAAACATGGAAAGTAATTCCTGCAGACCTCTCTCCATTGCCAAGGTGTATGTTGCCAGGGTGACGACTTGTTTTTGTTTGGGGTTTTTTTGCAGTTTGTAACCTCTACGTCTTCTACGTTTTAGGGTTAGGGTTTTTCTATTTTTTCCTGCAAACTTTCAAGAGATTCGTTTCACACTGAGATGGAAACCAGTCTACTGATTGGAAGTGTAACTCAACACAATCAGCCAACAAAGCACTCCACGGTCACAGAAAAAATGCGTGACACAGTATTTGGTTTATTGAAAGAGAAGCCTGCATGGAGATGACGGGAGTATGACTCTCTATATAAAGAAGCTCATACCAGAGTAAAACTTTCCATAGGAACACAGAACAAAATTCAGTGTGCAGGGAAAACATAATTCAACAGCTGCTAACTCACTGATTTACTGCCTTCAATAGTAAAATTAGTCAGACTATTCATGACAGAATAGAGCAGAATTCGCCCACTGATTGGCACAGCTGAACACAAGCTCTTTAATGACAAACCAAAAATGCAACCAGAGCGCCAGAAACAAGCTGCTTAGATCTCCGAGGACTCCAGGCTGCCACACGGGGACGAACCACAGGCTGCACAGTTTTGTCACATATCACAGTGTACCGAATCAACAAAGACAGTTTGTGATGAAAAGATCTACAATTGTCTTTTGAGCCTGACTGTTATTCAACTCACATTTTCCTGCCTCTGCTGTCATGGCCCTGACCAGCAAGCGCACAGATGTTCTCAATTACACACAGATACATCTGACTACCTGCTGTGCCACAGAACATCTCACTTCAATCACTTCGCCATTCATTGTGAGTGAGCAGCTGAGCTGGACATAATGACGGACACCAAGTGAGCAAACAGAGCAATGAAAGGACAAATGAGTTCGATTAGTGCCTGTAAAAAATGCCCACCTCCTACACTGTGGCTGTTTGGGAGAAAACATGTTTTTAAAAATTCTCTTCGTTAGTCAGAGTTTTTATTTGTGCTCTTGAAAAAAACCTTCAAAAGACGTCCATGCTGTGTTTTATGTGCAAATTTCAAAGCACCACAAAATATCATGTTGTGAAACAACAATGCAAACTCAATGTTTAGTTTAACAAAAGCTCTTGAGATTAAACTTGAGCAGATGTAAAAGTAAACAGAATCACTTAACAGTTAATACAATTACAAGGACGTGAGCCTAAACGATAACTTATATTTGGTATGCACAACTTCCTCCAGCAGCTCATTTTATGGCGTTGGTACTAGAGGCTTGATGGAAGCTGCACAGGAACAAAAGCACGTCAAATCAGATGGAAATACTTCGGTGATGAAAAGAAAAACTTAGACTGAACCAACGAAGCCGTCACAGACAAATCAGACAGTTTTCTATCATTTTTGTGGGGTCATGCTTTGAAAACTGCAACATCATAACTTCTTGTAATTCTTTGAACTCTTGTGATGGTTGATCTACACAAACAAATGACTTTAACAAAACCTTCAGTAGCCCTGGATATGAAAGGGAGGAAGCATCTATCTGAGACAGAGAAGAAACCCGAAGAGACAAGAGACACAAATCGCTCAAAGATAAGGGTGTGTGGTTGTTCAGAAGCCTTTGTTTGCACAATGGGAACAAGTAAATGATTGAAAGTTGTGGATGACGTATTAAATTAAACTCAGTAACAATAAATATTATGTTTTGATGACATTTGTGTACGTCAGATTGCGCACAAGTGACAAATAAAGGAAAAAAAACTGCATAGAGAAACATAATGAATTGATATGCTTTACAGGACGCAGACACAAAACGCACTTGATGTCTTGATAAGCATGAAAATGACGTGAATCATCCGCTGTAGAACTTCAGTCACTTGCTTTCAACACACTAAAGCTGTCCTTCACTTTTTTTACTCATCTGCACTTTGCACATTGTGTTGAAGGAAAAATAAGTTGCTCTACAAAAGTAGCCACATCAACAAAGGGCCATCCACACCAGCAACTATAACCATAACTATGAGAGCATCCACGCTGATGAATGATAGTGTTCTATAAACAGCAGCGCAGAGCACCCTGTACAGCCTCCATCAGTGCAAAATTGTTTTTTTAACATGTAACTTGCACCCTAATATTAAATTATGTGTTTAATTAGTTGTTCACCACATTAGTCAAGACTGAGTGATTAGAGTAACCTTAGACCATCAAATGTTTCTTAAATGTACTCAATTAGCTTAAAATTTGTTTTTTTTCAACACCAAATACACCTGCTGTACAAGCCAAGTTATGAGACGCTCGTAACTTAACTGTTTTAATCCAAACGTAGGATCCTCCGGATGAAAAAAAACAAAACATGTTTTATGCTGCACATTTGAATAAAGATTCAGCCTGAATTATGATTTTCTTCCTTTACTCCTGTTCTGCAAAATACATAAACATTGTAATACATCCATCCAGATCCAGCCACGTTTACTACTGACAGACATGCTCCCTTAAGGGTAAACTCTGAAAGTGATGCCAATGTTATCGTCTGCCACTGTCATTGTCGTTATAGTTATAGAGCTGACTCCGCCATCAGCTTGAACTGGAATGATTTTTAAAACTCTTTTTATACGTATAGTCATCATTTTTAGTGTGGACTGTGCACTGATGCTGGATGACATCGCAGTTTGTTTTGAGATCAAAAATGATTTAGATGACCTTCATCATCACCATGTAGGATAGCGCAAGCAGGATATTAAATTTAGATTGTATGTTAAAATAACTGTCCATTGTATCTGAGTATTCTTAATCCGTTTCGAAACCAATAAAAAAAAGTTATTTAATTTTTGTTTTAAAACTAAAATAAACCAAAAATAAACAAAAGGCTTTTTTTTTGGTCCTATTTTGTTTTTGTTTTTTCACTTTGCAATTTATTTATGTAGCTTCAGGCTGAGCCAAATTTAGACATGTAGTGATGTCATTTTAGATCATTGGGATTAATATCGTAGAAGCTGTCAGCCCTATATATTCAAACGCAACAATCAAAAAACGAACCAAACACCGATTCACTGAATTCGGTGGCTGGTACTTTTAGATTTCTACTCAGAACTTTCGGAAAAGCTGAGGCTTGATGCTACGTTTCACCGTTGCGACATTCAACGCAGGCTACATTAATGATCAAAGCGACAGAAACAGTTAAAAAGCCTAAATAAGATCAACACAGTGGTTGCCTTCAGGTCAAGGTCAAGGTAACTGTATTTGTACCCGAGGGTAGATTTGTCTTGAGTTGATGTGCTCTTAGCCAAAGCCACTAAAGCTACTTTGGCCGAACAGATAGCTCACTCACCACTGATGGTAAAGGCAAAACAAATCCCTGTCAAAACACTGACGCAGGAAAACAGACGTCACCGTGACTAGTAAAGTAAAGTGAAACAGTCATCAGGAGAAGAGAATGGAGCTGTGCATGCTGGTTGGTTACTGCTCTAAATAAATTTACCAACGTTTGCCTTCCCTGAAGTGTTTCAGTCTTATTAAGCAGCTTTATGCTGAAACGAATGCAGAACTCATGTCGGAGCACTCTGCAGGTAGAGCTTGTTTTCTAGGGATTTGTT
>JAQFJB010000006.1:22601484-22611637 GCA_029874875.1 Naso minor
TTAATTTTGATAACCACTCCAAGCTTCGACAGGAACAGGAGGAGGAAATATTTGTGGTCGAAAAACGACCCACACAATTAATCAATGAGCAACTGTCGTTACTTCAACATCTGTGCCTAACTGATGAGGCTAACTGACCAGCAGTGATCATGACAAAAGCTTCAGCAGCAGCAGTGACGTGACTGAGGTTTGGCGTTAGTCTGAATCTCTTACCTTCTTCTTCCATGACAATAACCGCGTCTTCGTGACGTGAAACAGCACGTGCAGCTCGGCCATAGTCCGTGAAAATAGATCCAGCTTGACTTCAAACACTCCTGGAAAAACTCTGACCAAAACTTTAACCACTCTTCAATAATCCAAAGAAAAGAAGTCTGAGTGGATGGAGTTCTTTTCCCCTCATCAGTTGTTGGACAGTCTGCGTGTAGTTTTGGAAGAGATGGACACACTGTTGAAGCCCCGCCCATCTACACACCTGAGCACACCTGGCCAATTAGCAAGCACTGAACCAAGTTATTCTGGGGTTTTACCCTTTGACCCTTTGTGATTTGCTGAATAACATTTTCTCATTTTAGCTGATTCCATTTTCAAACGTGATGTGATGTTATTTTGATCGTTTTAGTCTGACACCCTGCCCTGTCGGAGATTTAAGGTCTGTATGTCACTACATACTCTGCAGAGGCTTATTGAGAATAAGCCATAACACACCTGATATACTGATCAGAAACAAAGGAGGCTGCACTTCAACAGTAATTGTAAAGGCGAGTGCTAAACCCAAAATCAAAAATATTTAGCAAATACTGTAAGAAAGGTAGCACATCTCATTCTTAAAATTGAGGACAAAACACTTACATTTCACTGGTTTAATGGGCTACCTTGCTACCTTTCTTACAGTTTTTACACCTAATATACTGTAGATCTTAAAGAGAGAAAGATATGAGGGTTATTGAATGTGGTTGATAAAAGTTTAACCTTACTGGTCCCAAGTCTTATGAAAACCAAAGAGGCAGCAAAGTGCAGACAGCACAAAAGTTTATTTTCCTGCCTCTATTCACCACAGAGCTGCCCTCATTAATAATACATAGATGCTCTACATTCTACAATGACTTTGGGGGGTTTGGAGAGGAAGACGATGAGGAAGAGGACCACTGAAGGAGAATTCTGGGAGATGAGAATACGACACTCAAAGACGATGAATCAGAGAAGAAAGGGAGGAAAAGTGAAAGATGACATAGAGCAGGAAGAACAATAAATAAGTAGGGAAAACAAAAATCGAGGGAGGAGAAAGGGACGTAAGGCAAAAAAAGGGCGAAGGTAAAGGAGATAAGTGCAGGACAAGGAAGGCTACGGTACAAGGTGAGAGTCTAACAGAGGAAAGACGGAGGTACGGGAAGAAAAAAGGACAAAAAGGAGGAAAGAAAGAGGCAAGAAAGGTGAAGAGGTGATGAAAGAAGAAATGGAATGTTACACAGGGAACACAGGAGGTATGAGGAAAGCAAGGATCCCTGCTGGAGCTGTGAAGCGAAATACAACAAAATGGGTGCGGTAACATTTCCTACCACATGGTGGCAGCATTGGAACAGTGTAATGCTGACTTGGTGGAGCTGTCATGTGGCCTCCTGTGAGCTCCTCTGCTGTTGTGAGGAGTCTGAGTCCTTTAAAACGACAAAACGAGGAGCTTCAGACAATCTGCTACAAGCCTGTGACCTTCAGGGAGCTCCAGCTACAACGTTTCCTGGCTCCAGTTTTGGTTTGATTCACCTGTGCAGACTGCAGACAACTCTTTCCCAGGTCCTACAGGAGGAGGCTGACTCAGCAACACATGCTGTGTTTTTTCAGCGAAGGCACGCTACACTCCGTTAAACACATTCACACCGGGGAGCTGCAGGGGTGGCTCACACGAAGATTTGGGGTTCAGCACTTCAGCAGGTCCTCAAAAAATATTTTGTCCTCAAGAAAAGATGCAGCTTCAAAAAGCCTCGTGCTAGAAGATAAAATCTGAATTTTACAAAGTTTGACACAATCCAGGAGTTATTTTGAGATGAGATGTTGTGATTCACTTCATTTTAAGCCCAATTCCCCCTTCAACCTGTCTTGAACATTTATAATTTAGTCATTTAGTACATTTTATGCCTGCAGAAAACATGCCATCACTTTGTATCCCGGTGTCAGTTATATTTTTTAATAGTATTGTATCATATATTTTGGGTAAATGTGCTTATTTCAAGTCTTTGTTTTATTTTAATCTGCTATAGCTGGTGTAGAATTTGTTGATTACATTAAATTGAGGCTGATATTTGTTTGTTGGCAGCAGTTGACTGAAGCGTCCGATTATTCAACACTCGAACAGCTCACAGTATCTGGACCTCGGCATCAGAATCTGCTTCTGGGGAAATGAATCAGACGTATCGTTTCAGCTGCAGGATCCTCACACAGCTCGGACAGATTCGTGCTGCCTGGACCTGATGAGCAGAACACGGGTTCATATAAAGGTCACAAAAAACTATTTATAACCCCCCCCCCCCTCCCTCTCTGTCACACACACACAGAGCACGTGTGTGTGTGTGTGTGTGTGTAGTAGCAGCGGAGTCCCAGGCTGATCAATAAGTTGCACTGAGGGAGGTTAGCTGTCACTCATCCAGCATCCGACATCTGCAGCGGGGAAGGTCTGAGCCTGTGATATCCGCACCAACTGACAGAGAGACTGTTTGTGTGATGCAGCCTGTCACCAAACCATGTATGAACTATTTGTTTATTTTACATTAATGTCTTAAGTTCACATATGTGAACCTGAATGAGCTGACAGGAGGTCAGAGGGGATGTTGGCGACGTGAGACAGCTGAAAACAGCAGACCAGAGTTTAAAACCACGTGACGGTCTGCAGTTTAAACAGGTAACTTAAGTGTCTGATTTTTGATAAAATTTTGTTTTTCACTTATTTAAATTGTTTAAAATCATATTTTTCAAGTAGTGTTGCATTTCCTGAGTAAATAGTTTGAATCTACAGCAGACAAGCAGAGTTTTTGCTGTGAAAAAAAAAGTTGTGTGTATCAGGCTGCGCTTTTCAATTCAAATATTTCTGCAAAAATTCCAGGAAACATTTATGACTTTTTCCATTTCGAGACTTGTCATACTTACACTGTCAGCTCTGCTGCACCAGCACACACATACAGAACCATCTGATAAAGTGGAAGTGGCAGGCAGCAAAAATAAATGTTATATCTGTACACTGTGGAAAGAAAGTGGGTCAGAGAACAGGCATGTTGAGCATTTAGAGGCAACTTTAACATGCTGTGCAATCATGCTTACATGGTGAGATGCACAGTGCAGTATGGCACATGTACCATGTGCATGTGGTGGAGTTTGCATGTTCTGACGACAGCTAAGGTAAGTGTACACACAAACTCACACACACACACACACACACACACACACATCTATTATTACCCTTCCTGAACAGTCTCCTTATGTAATGCTGACTTACAAATTATGAAACAGAAATGTTTTTTAAAGAAGCGAGGGGCAAAGAAACAATAGGATAACTGAAAATCAGGCAGGCAGAGAGCAGGCACACAAACTGACAGGTGAGACGGGCAGGTAAAAATACAGCAAGTCTGTCAGGCAAATAGAAAAGCAACAAGATGGACAAAGAAGTAGGTGGGGGCCCAAACATGCTATTGGACAGCTGGGAAGTCAAAGTGACAGACAGAGCGAGCAAGCAGGCAGGCAGCGATGAGGAGACAGATGAGCTCAAATCCAACAACAAAATAAATCAAAGATGCATCAGTCAAGCAGACACACACACAGACACCCGAGCGCTGATGTGGGAGCCTCCCAGGGAGGCGGGCTCCACCTCTGATGTTGTGGCATCGAGGTGAGGTGTCTCGCTACAGGATGCTTCTGATCCACCATCGAGGTGGAGTGTTAACACTCACTTCAATGCAGCCAAAACCACTGCAGCCAGTTCAGGGCCGCCTGATGTAGCTCTGCCAGGAGGCTTCAAAGCCTGCAAGCAGACAGTCATACTGCAGTGATGTGTCTGCCTGATCGCTTGATATTTAAATGCATGTTTGATTTTGCTTTAAAGTTCTAAAAAACATACACTGATCCAATACCGACACTGATATCTTAACGATTTATACACCTTTAGTCATAAAATGCACCAGATCTGGTTTGAACGCAGCTGCAGCTTGTTTTCATATTTGTCACATTACGTCAAAATAACAGAATAGCATACTGTTCATGATTAGAACTGTATGACAGAAATGAAAATGAGTACAAGGTACAATTAGAGAATGGGGTTCTATCAAAACCATTCTGCTCACACCGTCTGAACTTGAATGTTGACCATGTGTGATGTCGTTAGGATTTCTTGGTCCTATTGTTTAAAAAAATTACAAATAGTCTGCAAATAACAAATGTAACTAACTATATTTGTTTGTGATGTACTATTTGCATCTTTTGATTGAAGGGACTCTCAGCACCTTCCTTTAATGAGCGGAAGATTTTCTAAGCTGTCAGTGTCACTTCATGGTGGCTGTCTGTGTCTTCTTACAGCAGGAAATGCAGAGGCTGGTCAGTTGGACCTAAAGTCCAGCTTAAAATATGTTTAAACTGCTGCCATCCTTTCACGGGATGCAGGTATTTGTCAGTGAAACTCTTTAAAAGCTGCAGATGATGAGCTTTGAATATGGGACAGTGTTCACCACGATTGGCTCTGTAACCGTTACATCAGTGCTGCAAGACTTTTCAAACCCTCACAGCTGCTTAGTGATGTAGATTTCTAAGACGTTTCTCATCACCTGGGACAGACTGAGCCAACCAACCTTGCCTCAGTCGACACCTCACCAAATAGTTACGTTTCAAGACAGAGGAAAATGACTGAAATTTGAGAATTGTGAAGAACCAGAAAAGATCTTAAGACATAAACATCGTAAAAATTGTCTGTATTTTTTTCCTTTCTACTCATTTGTATTGTTTTTGCCACTGCAGACAGACAAAAAGCATTGTGATAAAGCCACGGTGCAGCACCTGCCTGGCAACAGAGGACAGACAAAGTTAACTATAGCCACAGATGGAAAAACTAAAGCAGCGCTTCAAGGAGACTGAACATCGGGCTTGAATTCTGCTGGTGGACAGACAGACAACTCTAAAGAAATGTGAAGTAGTTGGCATTTGTTTGTGAGCATGTTAACTGTAACAGCTTTGCAGGCTAATTAATACATAATATCGGATATTATGTTTTCAGCTTGTTTCGCTTATCATGCAATTATGTGAGTATTGTCAAACAATAAAATTAAGGCATAATTCAACTGAGATGCAAACCTGCAGGACGACTGTATAGACAGCTGCATGAATCAAAGTGAGAGCGAATCTGCTGCTAAAAATGCAACTGATGGTGTAGAACCAATTTAAAATGTAACATCATGTATTTTGGGATTTAATCCAGATGCCAATGATTACATTACACTATCTGTACTTAGCTGAAATCATCATTTTAAAAAAACTGTGAAAAAATCCATCATCAGTTGCCGGGTGTGAGGGCATGCAGGTGCGTGCTCCCATTGGGCCACACCCCCTGATTAAAATGAGTCAATCAGTCTAATAACATGACAGAAAAGTCATCACATGCCTTTTTTATTTTTAAGTGCAGTTTTCAAACTCACAGTCTAACACTTGTTTCTGGCCACAAGATTTCTTCAAGACCTCAGTGAGCCTGATGAGACGAAGGTCGTGCTACGCAACATTAAGTATCACATGATGAGCTTTGGTGAAAGATTCTGCTTTAGTTACCTGCAATTATTTCTGTCAAGGCTTCACCTTGAGATCACATCATGAGGACATTTTCAGCTTGAAGCGTCCAGACAGAATCGATCATCGCAGTGCATTTTATTAATGCAGAATTGTTTTTTCTTTTTGTATGTACTTTTTAAGGTTGTATTTTTTATTGTCTCCCAACAGCATGGACCTTGGGCGCCACATTTAGAGAGAATTAAAGTGGAAAAAGTGGAGGAAGAGGAGAGATGAGTAATGTTTCTGTACTGTTGGGAAGCTGCTGTTTTCTGAAAGAAAAAAAAAAGATAAGCCTATCCACTGAGGGGATGATAGGAGAAAGAGTGGGTTTGTGTGATAAAGAGGTGTCTGAAATCTAATATCAGAAAGATTTATTTATTTTTTGCAACGAAGGGAGGGAGAGACGAGGGCTTCAGAAATTGTTGGGGGAGTTTTAAGTATCGAGGTACCGCGCTGAGAGATTTCAAGGCCAGAGAATTTGGAGAACATAAGTCGAGGGGGAAAAAAGCGCTCTTTATATATATATTTTTTCATTATCAATCCTCAAAACAAATTATTATTTTTTTCCAGTAAGAAGGGGATGGGCGGAGGGGGGTAGTTGATTTTTCTTTTTTCTCTGTTTTTTTCCTCTTCTCTTTTCTCCTTATTTTTCAACAGATGTAAAAATGATTGAAATCCCAGCAGGCCTCATTACCGCGGCCCTCCAGAGAGCCAGGGTAGGGCTTAAGGTCTTCAAGTAACGATTGAAACATGATTTGTATTAAAGCCAACGATCCTCCTCACCAGAGCATCAAATTAGCAAGAACCTCTGGTGAAGAAAGGAAGAGATATCGCTAAGATGTAATTGTCTCTGACGCCTCAAGCCATGGATAATGTTACGAGCAGAGACACGAGGAAAGCTCTCAAGGAAAGTTTACTCACTGACAGCACTGTTGTAGTTTACAACTGATGTTGCTGTAATATTCAATAAAAGTCCTTGAACAAGGACAAAACTTCTGGCTGCCAAATGTGAAACTACTATTGAATCAGACTGCTCATCCTCAGCCTGAGAGAAGAACTACTCTACTTCATACTTAACTGTAAGGTGAACCTTCTCTTTGAGACATCCATCAGCTGCTAAAGGAAGCTTACTGTCTATGGAAGTCTTTGATGCTTGTGATCACAGTCCCAGAGGAAACCATACAGTGGCATGTGCACTTGAATAATCAAGGTTTTGTTTTTCCTTTTAGCTATTGGAAATGATTTAACCTTACAAATCTCATGCCTTTGCTCCATGGAAAAGTCTTTCAGAGAGTTTCTCATCTAGCTGTCGTCCCCCTCTACAGCTGAGAAATGCAGACAAGAGGTGCACTTCAGAGAACACTTGTCATGTAAAGGTCATTATTCAAAATGTCTGAAAAAATCAGCAGGATCGAATGAACATATTGCTGAGGTTTTGTTAAATACAGATCAAACACTCTTCCTGAACATGTACCGCTATGTATAAACAGCACATATATTTTGCTGTCTACAGACAGAAATGTAATGTCACCAATATTAAAGTTGAAGGAGATAACTTCAGCAAATGAGCTAACAAACTTATCCTGGCTGTAGCATGAGACTCTTTGGGAAACAAATCTGCTGCAGGTGTTTGCTCTGGCTTGCATTTTATTTCGTTTGTTGTCTCTCTCTCTTTAAGTTCAGTTTGAACTGAGACCAAACGGTTGCAGGGAAAGTTGCAGAGTAAACTGGTCCGTCTCAGCTCGAGCTCGAGCCAACTGACGGTGTGGCTGCAGACACTCTGTTGTTGGCAGAGCTGAGTCAGAGCACGGTGAGCTAATCAGCTCGTACCAACGTCACCTGTTGCCAAGAAGCACAGCGTAGACCGGCCAATCAGGACAGAGAGTACAGAGATGATTTTTCATTTTTCCACAAAACCCTCATCCCAGTGGCAAAGAAAATGTCATGGTAAAAACAGGGCTTATTGCAGACTAATTTAGCAGCAAATGGTGTCATTTTGCAACCACTATTACACTGTTAAATCAGAGTATACATCATAATGACAAAGTTTGACCAAAAAAGTTGTCTAGTTTCACTTTAACAAAATAGGAAAACATTTTTAACGTAGAAAGGTACAAAATGTTGATACTGTTAATACAAATCATTCACATTCTGAACTGGTTACAGTGTTGCGTACAATTATGCTGTGTATAATGCAGGGAAATTGTTTGGAATCCATCCATGAGCAACAGCTGGCAGCTCCATGGTCGAGGGCACTGACGGAAGAATTTTACTCATATGTGAATCTTTTAAATGGTGGGAGGAAACTATCCAGAAGCCTCTCAAGGAAACCCACAGATGCACTAGGACAAGATGCAAACGTCCCACAGAAAGACTGTGCCCCAACTGGGAATCAAACCCATGACCTGGTTGTGAGGCAGTGAGTTGGTTTTAACAGAGCTTGGCTAAATGTAAAATGCATACTGGACTGAAACATAATTTCAAATGAATGATGTCTTGATTATTATGTCTGGTTAATGCAGATTTTATCAGATGGTGGATATCTCATTACAGAAATTCAACGAGAAATGAATTTATATTCAGAGGCTCAAGGATTTTCTAATCAATAGATGAGAATAAGAACAGCTCTCACTCAAATAAGCGATTAAAGTGCAAAGACTGAAATGTGTGACCTCGTCGAATGCAGGTTTAGATTTAAAAACTTTCATCTTTCTTATCTGAAGAGGTTTGTTTGCTGCAAAGTTAATTAAGTGTCACTGTTTTGTGTTTTTAGGTGCAGCTTTTTCAGTTGTTCATCCGCTGAGCAGCTTTGCAAGATGACATGGACGAATCTAGATGACAGAGCGATGAAAGCATGAGGAAATCTGAAAATGATCTTGAGAAGGAAGATGAGGATGAAGATCTTCTGTATCACATGATAACATCCTCAGATTCTCACACCTTCCCTTTTAAACCCTCATCTGACTGTGGCTTTTCAAACTTCCTCAAAAATTTCTCCTTTAGTCTCTAATCTGAAATCTGTTGGCAGGTATTTTCTTAGGTTAAAATTGGGGGAAATTTTATTGTAAGTGCTTTGAAATTAGAAAAAAAACTATACAGTTATTTAATTTGTGGTTTCTGATGCTGCTTGATTCACTTTTCCAACGTTGAATGATTTTAGGGTTCTTTATTCTCTGCAGCTTTTTGCGTATTGTTTCATCTATCTTCCCTTTTCTTTCCTCCGTCCCTTTTGGCTTTTCTTGTCTTTCACCTTCCTGCTCACTTGCTCTTTTCTCCTTCCCTCCTCACCTTCTTCTCCCTCTCCCATGTTTGACCCTGAGACCAAGCAATGAGTCCAGAGAGGATAGAAGGGAGAGATGAGGGAGTGAAAAGAAAGGAACGAAAGATAACTCTCACTCACACTCTTCTCCTCCTTCCCCTGCTCCTCACGTCTCCTTTCTTCCCCTGTTTGTCTGTGTGAATGAAAAGCTTTGAAGGGGAGAGAAGGAGCTGGTATCGATTGGCCCTCTGAAAGATGCAGTCCAAGCAGCCAGACCCCCACCGCATTGTGAACGCGCCTCCCACCTCTATCACACCGGCAAATCGATAACCCCTGGCTCGGAGTGAATTAGGTCGGGCTTGAGGAGGAAGACAAGGAGGAGGAGGAGGAGAAGGAGGGAGAGGAGAGAAGAAGGGTGGGACGGTTTCCAGCAGAAGATGGAAGAACTGAGAGAGTGATTGGCAGATTGACATAAAACAGTATCTGACATGATTAAAAAACTGCCTGGAAGTTACAATGTGGCCGGTTTGGGATACTGAGATAACTGGCAAAGAATATTTTTCTTTTGCTGTGAATGGAAACTTAAGACCAACATCCACCAAACAGCTTTCAAACATTTAAAAAAAATGTTACGTGGTTAACTTAAGGATCAGACTTCTGAGATGGTGAACTTGTCCACACATCACTGCAACAGCAATTCTTTAAATTCATCCAAGCTTCTCTTTTACTAAAAACAAATAAACTGTTATTACAGTGGAAAATAAAAAAGAAACATATTTGCATTCACTGCAACCAAGAGGACTGAAATGTGATAGTTTTAACTCACAGCTCACTAACAAAGATCACACCGCTGTTAGCTTGAAGTAGTTTTATTGGAACCGATAGAAGATTGAAAATGGATAAAGAGGGAGTGGTCAGAAGTCAGGAGATGTGTGGGGAATGAAGAGGGTCTCGAGGGCTGAATCGATGAGGAACCCCAGGGTTGAGACTTTGGGTGGGGGCACATCTCAATGAGTGCATGGCTTCATCACCCCCACCAGTTCCTATAAAAAAGAAGAAGAATTACTGAGGTGAAACGCAGGCATAGACATGCTAACTGTGTGA
>JAQFJB010000006.1:22665467-22678694 GCA_029874875.1 Naso minor
AGAGAAAATGGCGGATCGCAGATCTACAAGCTCACAAATCATTGCTTTACGGCATGTTGTGAGCTTGAAGATCTGCACGACACCGGCTCACAACCCAAGCGTCACAGCCGGGGCGGGAGGAACAGTAACAACAACAAAGTAGTTGGACCCTATTTTTTTCACTCGCCAGAGTGGCCGGTTAGCCGGCTTCCTTTACTCGCCAAAGGATCAAAGTTAGTTGCCACTGGCGACTGGCGACCGCTAATTTTGAACCCTGTGCGCAACCATCTCTAGGGTTTACAGAGAATGGTCCGAAAAAGAGAAAATATCCAGTGAGAGGAGAATGGCCAGGATGGTTTGAGATGACAGAAAGGCAACAGTGACTCAAATAACCACTCGCTACAATCAAGGTATGCAGAAGACCATCTCTGAACGCACAACACGTCGAACCTTGAAGCAGACGGGCTACATACAGCAGCAGAAGACCACACCGGGTGCCACTCCTGTCAGCTAAGAACAGGAAACTGAGGCTACAATTCTCATGGGCTCACCCGAACTGGACAACAGAAGACTGGAAAAACGTTGCCTGGTCTGATGAGTCTCAATTTCTGCTGTGACATTCAGATGATAGGGTCAGAATTTGGCTTAAACAACATGAAAGCATGGATCCATCCTGCCTCGTATCAACAGTTCAGGCTGCTGGTGGTGGTGTAATGAGTGGGGCATATTTTCTTGGCAGACTTTGGGCCCCTCAGTACCAACTGAGCATCGTTTAAATGCCGCAGCCTACCTGAGTATTGCTGCTGACCATGTCCATCCCTTTATGACCTCAGTGTGCCCATCTTCTGATGGCTACTTTCTGCAGGATAACGTGCCATGTCACAAAGCTCAGATCATCTCAAACTGGTTTCTTGAACATGACAATGAGTTCACCATACTCCAGCAGCATCCACAGTCACCAGATCTCAATCTAATAGAGCACCTTAGGGATGTGGTGGAACGGGAGATTCACATCATGGATCTGCAGCTGACAAATCTGCAACAACTACGTGATGCTATCATGTCAATATGGACCAGAATCTCTGAGGAATGTTTCAAGCACCTTGTTGAATCTATGCCACGAAGAGTTCAGGCAGTTCTAAAGATGAAAGGGGGTCCAACCCTGTACTAGCAAGGCGTCTCTGATGAAGTGGCTGGTGAGTGTATACTGTCTGCACTCGTGGTGTCTGTGCAGCGAAAAGTGTTGATAATTTTGTCATAACTTTGACCTTTACCCAAGTTTGCTCTGTTGGGAGCCACTTCAGTCCATCTCTGCAGTCATGTTTCCCAAAGGTGCAGCCTGCCAAAGTGATGCAAACAGGAGCTTTGATTCGCTTAAAGAGCCTTCTGGGTCTTAAGTATAAATAATGTAACTTGGAGAGAAAGACAGGGTTCTGTTCTCTGCCTTCAGTAAAGTCAATGCACAACCACAACTCCTGCGTACATGTTTGCTGCGTTTGTTGTCTGTAAGCCCCTCCCTTCTTATTTTGCTCTAATGTTTATATATTTGTTTTGGGCCGTGATTTGCTGGCCCATTAAAAAAGAATAAGAGCTTATGACATATTCAAAGAGGCCATGTCTGGAGTATAAAGTCTAGGGAGGCTATGATTCATTAATGGAGCCATGAATAGATAACTCACTGTTGTATGATATCATACTCACTGTTGAATTCACGGTGACATTCACATATTTTCCTGTTCAAAGCATCAGGATACCATTACAAAGAGTATATGAAAGGATTTTATGAGTGTTTGAACAATTTATAAGCACACAGTGAAGCAGTTACAGTTATGTGATGTTCCATCTGTTTCTGTTTCATGTTCAGGTTTTACTTTAATTATTAAAAATGCTGATTAAAAGCATTTTATGAAAGATTTTGCCATTCATTCATTCATTCATTTATTTTCCTTGTCATTTATTAACTTTTCTGGCAGTTTCAAGTATATCACACTTATTATAAAGTGCATATCAGTACATAATAAAGGCTTTTACACTCCAGGTGTGTATTGAATAAACGACAAAATGTGAAATGTTCAGATCAAAACTCTTCACACCAAAGACGAATTTTCTAAAGAGTTTTGACACCTCACTCCAAAGAGGGAAAAATGGACTCACATTACAAATACCATATTTAAACACAGCAGAACTTATCAGCCATCAAACACAAAATACTGAGTAAAAATATGATAACATCACGTCACAGGCATTGACAGCAAGCAGGTGTAAGCCATATGATCAGATAGGTGAAAAGTTAACAGAGCCTCCCACGCGTTAACATATGTTTGCTAATGTCACCTCATCCCAAAGTAAACTACATAAGGTAACGTTACTCACCATTTGCAGAGCCCAACTGATCACTGACACTCGGCCATGTGTTATCTTTAAGATCGTCATCTCTATAATCTGTGTGTCATTTGTAAAAACAATGCTTGGTGCTGAGACACACAGAAAATAAATTTGTTGGCCGTTGTTGTTTATGTTGTTGTTGTGGGATACGGAGGTAACGTCCGCTACGCACAACCATTGTGACTGGTTGATATGTTTTTTTCGTAGTGCGAACGAAAAATCAGCCTCGATCCAAAAATTAAAAGAGTTGCTTCTTCACTGCTTGATGTTTGCATTCTGTGTGAAAATGTTCACGCCCAATCAGCAGAAAAATAATTTTTGGGCAGACTATTTGCACGAGAAAAACTCATCCAGTGTGTAAAGCACTGTGACTTTTGGACAATTAATAAATGGATTGTGGGCTAATGAAGGCTACAGTTATTTATTATTGTAAAAGACAGGATGGGTGGAGCTAAAAGAAAGATTTGGCATCGTTTGTAATAATTAAAGGAAGAAAGGAAGTTTTTGGTGCAAATGTAGGTAAAGAATTTAAACCGTAAAGACATAAAATCTGGTCAAGATATCGAAACCAAACATTAATGGCATTTACTTCTCATGATAAGCTTACATCAACATTTAAAATCATAAAATGTTCAACTAATTCTGTGTGTGTCGGTCTATTGTTAAGAAAGTTTTATAAAATTAACCAAGTGCATTCTCTCATCCTTTGGCTGAAAAAAAAAGCCAAACACCAGCTACTGCACACACTGTTCTCCTCTTGGAAGTTGCGTAAGCTTTGTTATGAAATCAGCAGAGGGAGTCAACTTCAAGCTCATCTCAGTAACACAAAGAACTCCCTTCATACAGGATGCTCAAAGAGCAGAAACAAGCACAAAGATGTCAGTCGACACACGCAGCCCTTCATCTTCAGTTAATAACACAGATAAAACTCTTGCGGCTGCTGTTGTTGTTGCTGTGGTGAGAATCGCTCTGCGCTGCTTGGCTCTGTTGTGCTTTAAACTCGGCTCAGTGTTTGGCTTTGCTGTGCTCTTTTCTACTCTCCTCCATTCTGATCTGTTCTGTTTCTGCCTCCACTCAGTCAACAGCTGGACTTTCCTCTGCAGATCCCGACTGGCCCGACTCTGCAGCACAACAGCTTCGCCTAATTGCTGTGGACTCTCTTTTCACCAGCCTGCTTCTGTCTTGAAAAAAAGGCTATGTTTGTAGCTGGCTGTTCAGCTTTTATCTATATTTTAAGCCACACACAAGGTGTAGAGTCGGCCTGGAGCTTGTTACAGGGGCCCGCGGCTGCATAATTCATGAGAGGGAGCCGCTTGCTGCAACGGCTAAATAAAAGATCTGCCAGCGGTGGAGGGAAGGACAGAGGAGCACACCGTACCTGCCCTGCCACCTGTGTGTAAATGCAGGTGTGTGTCTGTTTGAGAGCAGTCTGTGTTTGTCTGTGTACATCACAACTGAGTTTGAGGAACATTGTGTAGGATATGCCCAAATTTACAAAGAAAATCCAACATTATCAGCAGAATGTGCAACAGTAATGGTTCTGATATTATTTCAAAAACATCTATTGTGGTGCAGAGACATGTACTTGACAACTGATCCCAGATGCTGCTCTCAGGTGTTCGCCAACATTCATCAGCTGATACAGACAAATATGCTGCATTTCTTCCTCACTTGTGAAACTCACTTCTTACATCTTGCTACTCCAGATCCTTGTTGCTGAGTCATGGAAATACCACTTTTTTTTTTCTTAAACATTTTACCACTTTATGTTCCTGTTTGTTATTTATTTTTGTTGCTACTGCTTTTCGTTTGTGGGTTTGTCTGTAAAGTCAAAAATGATAAAACTGCAGTGTGCTCCCTGCACTTTGATCTCTTCAGCTATTAAACAATAAACGTTGAAATGTATTTTATCCAAAATTAAATTGGTTCAAACCCCTGAACTAAGGCAACAAATTCTGGAAAGCTTAACATCTAACTAATGTCTGTAAATAAAGATGGACAATGTGTCTCCACATCCTTTGATGCTGCAAAAATTAGGCCAAAATGTCCCTGATACAGGAACCGCCATTGTGTACTGGTGACATGTAGAAAAAACACACACACACACACACACAAAAACATGTGCACACTTTGTGTTTAGGCAGGAATTATCTGTGATAAGATCTACCTACAATGGCAGAAACTTTGGGAGAATTTTCTGAAATGCACTTTAATATCATAGTTTGGCTCATGTCCCATCTGCTAATATGGAGATGCAGGATTTATGACCTATACTGCAGCCAGACATAGGGGGCAATTGTCATATTACTGTCCGTCAGCGGACTAACAGCATCTAATTAATGACTGTACACAACAACATTTGCAACATTTTACTCTTTTCTTATTTTAATCTAATCCATTTCTGCCAGTCAACCTCCAAAAATAAATAAATCAAATCAAATAAGCTTTAAAATATCATAAAGTTGCAAAAGTGGAATATGATTAAACACCTCTTCTGCAAAAACGTTCAATTAATAAAAAAATTACAACTTCCACCCAAGACTGTCAATTATTAACACATGATTCCCCACTGTACGCTGTGCCAATGGTGTGAAACCGTATACTCCCCTTCTCCGAAGTGGGTGGAGTCACGTCTCCCATGGAGACAGTCAGGAACCAATAATTCATGGTTTCACCTATTAGACCATTTAAATGTCCGTGTATGTCCATTGTGAAACAAGGCGAGAGCACCCGTTCACAGATCTCATGAGAATGTGTTCCTGAGACAGAGACAGGTCTGGAACAAAGTTAATTTTCTTTTGATCTGTGGGTCTGAAAAATGCCAGTTTTGTGTCAGAATGTTTAGAAATTATGCGTCCTGTGAAAAATGTGTCCAGTATGTACCTGGTGACAATGGGGTGAAAGAACTGATCATAATCTGTGATCACGTTTATTTTTCTTGTAACAATGAATGGATTCAAGACTGCCTCTAGTATGCTAAAGGGGCGGGGCCATGGTTAAACCCATGTGACAGGAAATAAACGTTTGAGAGGTCTCGCCTTATTGTCTCTGCTTATAGAGATAAGTGAGCTTAAACTAAATGAAAAGAAATAAGTGTGAGCAGACCAGCATCCCCACAGGTGTAAGTTTAACCTGACAAAATTCGGTTTACAGTGTTGGAATAAAAGAAGTAATTTCTTTCCAGCCAAGTGCTAACTGTACCATAGTAGGGGATCAGGGCTGATTGTAAGAGATTAAATAGTAAAAATGTCAGGAGACACAGCTGGCTGTGAGCGGTGAGAGGCATGAAACCGCATATGGAAGATGGCAGCTGTAAATTGGACGGTGGAGACGGTGGAGTCTAGCGGCTGTACAAAATGCATGAACCCACAGCAGAATGGCTGTTCGTTGTTTTATTTTTCTGCTCTGCTTCTCTCCCGTCTCTCTCTCTCTCTCTCTCTGTCCTTGCTTCAGGTTTTCTTTTTTTTCTCTCTTCTTCCCCAGCAATACTCGTCACATTTCTCTTTGTGGGCCAGAACAGCACAAACAATTCTCTCATTCTCTTTGTGTTGTCTCTTATGTTTTCTCTCTCCTTATGAGCTCCTCTGGAGTGATGCACGTCAGGTGGCTACAGCCGCATTTCTGAATAGAGGCTGCGGATGGCGGGTGAGTCAGGAGGGAGGAACCAGAAGGCAGTTTGGTCCAGGGATGCTGAGGAGCAGACACGGCACGTGGAGGATTGGTGGCAGGGGAGAAGGCCTGATGTCTGGGATGCAGGCAAGGTGGAGGAGGAGGAGGAGGAAGCGGTGAAGGAGGAGATGTGCAGGTTGATCCCTCTAAAAGCCTTGATTCTTTCAGCAGGCTCAAATTATTACCAGCGTGCGAGGAACAAGGGCCCTGCTTCAGGGTGAGCCACTCAGGAGAGTGCCTAGCCTGGAGGTGATTTTCAGAAGAAAGTAACACAGGAGTACAAGGAGGAAGGAGGGGATGGAAGGAAGCAGAGGTGGGTCGAGGGTTTTGAGGCTGTTGTTGAGAAAAGTTAAGGGGATTTTTATTCTTTTCTGTTTTCCCATCCCGCTGAACGCCTTCCTCCCCGCCTCCTCAGCCCAGCACTTGTTCTCTGAGGCCTTTCATGCTTTCTCCTGCAGTGTTACCCGCTCAGGCCTCTCTCTGTCTCTCTCTCTCTTTCCCTTTTTTCTATCAACCCTCCAATCCTCACCTCGGCTTTTTTGACGAGGCTATGTGGAGACGTCAGTTAATATGATAACAAAGCTCTTTAGGGAGACTAATCGCTCCTCGGACTGGTGAAGGGCTCCCTCCCTCAGGCATCTTTTTCATTTAGCTACCTCTCCTTTCTCTCTCTCCCTCTCTCCCTCCATCTCTCTATCCAGGATTGACCAAACTCTATAGACCAGCCAACTTAACTGCGCTTGAGGTCTCTGTTTCTGTCTCGTTCCTTTTATTTTTTCTGTGAATTGTCCCTTTGTTTCAAAATTAAATATATTTACTTTATTGCTATTCTTCAGCTCTTCATTTTTATCTTTGTATTACGGACCAACTATGTGTAAATATCTTGACATTAAACCCGTAAGTGATTATTGAACATCTCAAGGGTACTAATATGCTGCTATTACAGCCTCCACAATTGTGAGAAGGCAAGATCTTCACAAGATTATGGACTTGGGCAGCGAGAGTGTCTCCCATTCAGCCAGCAATGTCAGTGAGTTTGGCTGCCGATGCTGGTGATAAAGCCTGGCACACTTATGGCATTTGAGTTCATCCCGAAGGTTTTAAAGTTGATAGAATTCAGGTCAAATTCTTCCACATCAACTTGGTAAAACTCATTAGTGTGAACCAGCCTTGTGCATGTGATTTTGTGGGATGTAGTTGTTTGCATTAGGATTTTTCCTTCTTTGGAATCAAGCTCAAAGGAAGTAAACAGAGGTTGTCTACATATTTTTGGCCATATAGTCTCCTTCACTCTCTCACAGTGGTTTCATGATCTCTATGTTGTGCCTGTTTCTGTCAAAGGTGGAGTCAGTAGCATGCATTCGTTACAAATTGGAAACTCAAATTGGACCACCAGAAGAATCATCGTGTGTACTTATACTGCTCGTATCAACACAACAAGCTATATAGGAATATTACATTTGTTTTCATGGTGAAGTCGAAAATTTGGTAAGCGCACAAGCTAACCAAACTGAGATTCACTCTCATTCTGGAACGAGCTTTACCCGCTTACTGTGTTGCCTCTCTAGGGTTATATTTCCTTTTCTTTGCCACCACGTCCGCATCTGCAATGGTCTGAAAGGCTTCCCAGTCGCTGTATTTTATCCACTCTCTACCTCATCTGCACACTGTCATTTGCTGGGAAAACACACCCACACCCCACCCAGAAACGTCCCAACTAAACCAAAACATCAAAATACAGGCAGAGGACAGAGCTCTGCAGACACAGACACCACCACACATGTATAGAGGACCAGAAGTGATGACAAAGATTCTCTGATGATGTAAACGTTGCACAGCAATGTTGTTGTTAGATCTAGAACAGAAAGCTGGGCAGCAGTCCTTCAGTTTTTGGTCCAGATTTGACAATTTTCATGTCTTCTCATTTTGTTTCTGCACTGCCATGTGTAATTTGACGCAGATATGAAATTTGCTTAAGCACTGATGCAAGGTGAGGAAATAGTTGTTGCTTAAGTGACTTTCTGTATGAGGAACTAATCAAAGGGGAAATAACAGCATCAGTGAATTAGACTTGTTCAATGTTCAAATTCTGCTGAAAGAATGTGAACTTTATGAAGCATTTATGTGACTCATTACAGAGAAAAGAGTGGATTTCTTAATAACTGCAACAGTATTTGACCTTTTCAGTCCTCTTCTTTAAAATCTTCATCTTTATGTGTACAAAAGTTAATTGCTAGAGTTCTCCTTCAAAAACTGAACGTTATATTTTCCTGCAAGTTAAACCATGAACACTGTTCTTTCTCCCCGATGCTAACCCTCTTCATTGTCTTATTTCAAACGAGACATCCCACTTAAAACCTTTACATTGACCTGAGCCTGAACATCCTTTTTCTAATCCTAGCTGCTAAACACAGGCCCTGCCTCTAAACTCACCGTAGAAGTGACAACCTACTGAAACTGCCTCGCTCCATAAAAAAACGTCCTCATTCCAAAGAGATAAAACTCAACTGAGGACAAGAACACACTCACTGACGCACTTACCGCTCCCTCTCTTAGTGATGTGAAGCCCACGGGCCACGGCGTGCTGTGACTGATATGCGTTCTGACATGTCAAACGGGGAGGCGGCGCGGCGCTGCCCCTGGCAACCAGGAGAAACATGCTAATAGCGAGGTGCATTAGTGCACTCACAGACGGCCCCGCTAATCAGAGAGGACAGTCACCCCACTCTGACTCTCTGGCAGGGAGAGTGGCTCCTCCATCACTCTCACCACCCATCTACCATCACCAGGAACAACTCCCCCACCCACACACCGGCATTTACCTCCGCCGTCTACACCTTCAAGCCACAAGGAGCTCCCATGATCTATTCCAATGAAAACAGTAGCTGGTAGGAGTTGTGTCATGACAGAAAAAGAAAAAGGCAAATATACAGATGTGGCCTCAATCATTTATTTCTACAGTATTTTTCTGTAGGTTAGCATTGCCCTAACATTTTTGCAATTGTTTGCTAGCATGCTAAAAAAAACAATTATAATATGCGCATAAATATGGTTATAGAAGTAATTACTGCTGAATTATGTTCATTTGTTCCTTTAAGCTGATGAAACTCTGCATTCATGCACCGTGCTGCAGACACAGGCAAATGTTTATGGCTGGTTTGTAAAATGCAAAATTAGTGAAACTGACCTTTGAATTTCAGTGAGTTTTCAGATCTCCATCAGTACCAAAGTATTGTGTAAAAATATTTACAATACAGAAGAAGCTTTTGTTTCACACACACACACACTCACACACAAAATGAGTAAAAAGCTTCTCATCGTAGACTCACACTGAAGTTACTTCTATCTTTAAACAGTTTGAATAAAATAAAGTTTTATTGTAAAACAACAATTATATCTGTAGCACTAAACTGCTGATGGTTAAAGTTGTAAAAGTTTATCTGCAGCATTTCAGGAAAAATGTTCTCAGCATTTGCTGTTCCTGAAAACAAACTTCTTCTCCATAAGAAGTGAAAAATAACCTTTCTGGGCACAAGGAACTTCAGGAAGAATAAAGTGACATGCACGCTAAATGAAGAAAAGAAAATTATCTGCAGACATTTAGTACATGCACAGATAGATAGATAGATAGATAGATAGATAGATAGATAGATAGATAGATAGATAGATAGATGGATAAGCAGAAACTCTATTTTTACAAAAAATTTCTTTGAGAAGGCTTTTTTTTTTTTTCTTTTGCAGTGGGAGGCCCCCCGCTCCATTCCATTAGATGAGAAGACCATCATGAATATGCTAGCATGTATTAAGCTAATAAAAGCTATCAATATTATATATGCCACAATATACATGTCATACATACTTAATGTGAACTCACTGCCTGTCGGTACACTTTCTATATTATACAGAAAAGCCAGCACTGCCATGACTGTTTTTTTCAAATAACAAATAAATTTAAAAAATTTAAAAATCTTAAGGTGCATGAAACGTCAGTGTTGGCAAAAAAAAAGGCTGAGAGATAAATTCCCATTTGTCCAAGATGGAAAATGGACTCAACATCAGTTTCTTATGGATGCATCTGTAAGAGACGCACCTGTTGTCAACCAGTGTGCATCAATATGAGACATCTTAAGAAATGCTCACACGCAGGATTTTTACCCAAACACAAGAGTTCAAGACTGGGTGAAGCAAAAAATAAAAACCTGATGTGTAAAACCAACATTTTCTTAAACCTAAAGAGTATCTTTGCTGTCTAAACCTGACTGTTTCACATCGTTAACCATGTGTTTAAAAAGGGGTTTATGAACGGCTTTGCACTTCGGACACAGTCACCAAATGGTACCGTGTTCATTTGAATGAGACAGCAAGAAGCTGGACGAAAATGTCAGTATTTGATGAGCTGGAATAAAAACATGCTAATGAAAAAATCTAACCACAAAAGAAATGATGAACAAATAAACAATAAAAATAATTATTCTCACAACATGTCACAAGGCTAATAAAAAAACTGTTATCTTCCAAACAATACGTAGACCAAAGGGAGGCACAAATGTAGGGAAAACTAATGTTTTTTTTTTGCAGAAAAGTAAGATTTGTACCTAAGCCAAGTGTTATCTGGGAAGTGGCAGAGACTTGAACCAAGCAAAGAATCAGAGCAGGACGGGGCAGAGGAGGCAGGTGGCTGAAGGGCAGACAAGGAAGGACTGCAGGGAAGAAGAGGAGAGCAGGTTCAAGTGAAAGAAGCTAAGCAACAGGCAAAATGGCATCAGGGCTTTAAAATAAAATAAATAAACAGAGTGACTGCAAACATAGTTTACTGACAAGCACTGTACATGTCTGAGGGGTGGTGGGTGGTAAGCTGCACCTGATTACCCTTTCTGCAGACTGTACCACCCGCTGCAGCACAGTCTTCTCTGCCACTGTGCAGCTGACATGCCACACAGTGACAGAAGTGGTCAGCGTGTTCTCCACCACACACCTGTAAAAAGACCTGAGGATGTTGGAGCTCAGCCCTGCCTTCTTTAGTTTCCTTAGAAAGTACAAGTGCTGGTGAGCGTTTTTAATAATGCTTAGGGGGTTGTTGTGCCAGGTGAGGGTGTTAGACAAATGTACCCCGAGGTACTTGAAGCAGGAAACTATTTCCACAGCTGCTACATCGATGTAGAGATGAGGTGGAGGAGTGCCAGACCTACCAAAATCCACAACCATCTCTTTGGTTTTGCTGATGTTAAGAATAAGGTTCTGCTCAGACACACCTGAAACACACAGAGAGAGGCCGAATCCCAAACCGCTTCCTACCCACCACCACTGAACTACCAGGTGTCACTCCAAATCAAATTGCACTCACAGCTGTGGAGTGTCCCTTTACTGAAGGGGGAGGGTATTAATCTTAATAGCCAGAGTATGGGATGTCCTTTACACTCAGCTGGAACAAAATGTAGCCGTCACCATGGCAACAGATGGACACCCTGCTTGCATGGCTGTCGTTGTATTCACAGGTTACAGTATGCTATGATAGCTGTTGCTCACTGAAGGAAAAAGCATTTGAAAGGTGTCACAGCTTTGCTGTACCAGCTAGAAGTCACTACTGCATTTAATCACTGCTGTGTATTTTACTGAATTACCCTATTAGATCTTGTTAAATGTAACTGTAGATACTTCTTGAAGAAACTTCCAGATATGATTAACAACATATCTGAATTTCCACAGTTCTGGTGATTTTGTTTGTCAGTGTGACAAAGGTACGAGTGAAATATCTCTACTGGACAAAGCAGAAAAACAGAACTTCCATTTGTGTGTTGTTTCCTCCCCCATTTTCCTGTTGCACTTCCTGCCAGGATGGCCGTAAGCCTGCACTGATGTAGACTCGCTATTTGAGGGTTTAATAGTCCACTCTCACTCTACACTTCTTGGCGTGGGACAGCCCTTAATGTGGCGGACACTCGGTGAGAAAATGCAAACAGAGGAGGAGTGGACAGGCCGAGAGGTTAGGGGCTGGTTTGGGATTGGGCCAGAGAGAACAGAGAGAAAACTGGAGAAATAACAACAGTTCACATGGAACTGACAGTTGAAGGAGTATCCAGTCCAGATGTAACATTAAGACAAAATCAACCTGTAGAATCATTTGACCAGCGCTGTGGCCTTAGGTTATTTCAGGTTTACTCATGTGACGATAATCAGTAAAGCCTTGAACTCTTCTCTGTCTCAAACCCAAATTCATGTCACGCTGACAGACAGCTGCACCACATGTGGAGCCGGACGAAATCTTTGTGATCACGCTAATTCAAAAGCTCCTGGATGAGGCGAAGGATATTACTTTTTACTAAAGGAACAAGTCAAACGAACCCCTTCAGCTCTATTACACACTCATGCTGGTTTGATGTTCAGATCGTAAATCAAAGACTTATCATTCTATTTGATTTCATCCATCAACCATGGGGATATTATTAAGAGCTATCAGATAACCCCAACTGAAACCTTTTTGCTTCATGAGAAACACGGACCCTCTTCCCCACCATTCGTTCAGTCCTGCTTAGGGGAATTATATAT
Source organism: Naso minor (assembly GCA_029874875.1). NCBI lineage: Eukaryota > Metazoa > Chordata > Actinopteri > Acanthuriformes > Acanthuridae > Naso > Naso minor. The sequence continues at coordinate 22,678,047 of JAQFJB010000006.1, forward strand.
ATCTATATAAAAGAATTTCATTAAAAAAAGAGGGGGCAAAGCATATTATCAACACCGAGCAAGGCTGATTAAACTTTAATCACGAGCCAACAGTCTTCAGGCTCTTCTCGCACAGTGGCCTCAACAGGTCTTAATCTCCAGTGGCTGACCAAACAAACGCCTCGACTGAAATGAAACTCAGGTAGTAAAAGGGTAAGATTATCGACTCCTTTCACGCTGTTTCTGCAGGAATCAAAACCTTTAAAATTGATCAGGTTTCCACATCTTTTTGTTTGGCGTCATCGTGAATCAACTGAGTGATTATACTGCTGGTCCACCAGATCTTTTCCAGTCAGTGTGCTCATTAAGTTCATCCCAGTGTTCATGTTCTCATCAGAACTCATCGATCAATTATTTATGGATCAATAGGAATACATAGTAGCGAGGCATCAATGATGCCTGTCCTCTTTGTCCTCTCCTGTGCCCTCGTTCATTAGCTTCCCTCCATATTGTTCTCCTTTATCTCCTTTTTGTCTTTCACAATATCCTCCGTCTTCATCCTGCAGCTTCTTCATCATCCTCTCTTGTCCTCTACATTCTGCTTTTGCCTCTGTTTCTGCTCTTGTTTGCTCAAACTCATCTGCCAAAGCGTCTCCATCTCCTCTTCTT
>JAQFJB010000006.1:22686930-22699369 GCA_029874875.1 Naso minor
CGATACCCCTCAAGATACAATAAATAATAACTGGATGAAAAAACTCTGCACACAAATTAGACCTCCTCTGCCCCCCTCCCCAACAGACACATCTACTTTTCTTAATCCCCATCACACACACACACACACACACACACACACATCACACCCTCCCCTCAGTCTGGTCCCGTTCCAGCAGTGCTGTCAATATGCCGGTTGCCCTATGCACCACTGCAACAGAGCTGTGAGTTTGTGTGTGTGTGTGTGTGTGTGTGTGTGGTGGGGGTTATGTTTGCATTAGTGTGTGTGTCTAAGCGAAAGAGAGAGGGAGGGTGCGAGAGAGACAGAGAGAGAGAGAGAGAGAGAGAGGGAGAGAAAGCCATAGTAATGTAACAGAGGGCTGATTCTCCAAGGCCCCAGCGCTGCACTCAAGACTCGGAGCTTCATTAAAATTTCATCGCCACAGCGCTCGGCCAAGGTCTATTTATGAAAATGCGCTTCCTCGCTTCATGGAAAACACAAGCCGGAGAGGAGTGGATGGAGTAATCTGAAAGAGAGTGGAATTAACAGCATCTTCCGCTTATTTGTATAGATTCTGCTCCCTTCTGGGTAGCTTGTGTGCTATCACAAGGCAATGCTAGGTCTAGCATGAGCTGGTGAGGGACCAGAAACTGTAGAGACCACTTTCCAGTTGACTTGATGTTCATATCTTCCCCTGGTGCTGAATGAGACTGAGTTGCATATTTTTCAAACCAGTATGGTTTGTGCACAAGGGGGTGTGCAGTGTTGCACTGAGGTGCATTTTTAAAGCTCTCTATCTTTATCTGTACCCAGAAAGATTTTTTGTACAAATGCACCCTGTGCGCACACAATAGTAGAAAAATGTGGAAGATTTAATCTATTTGTCCAAATGAAGTTCGACTGGCTGATGTAGACAACCAATGGGAAATCTGCAAACAACTAAAGACCAATTCAAAAGAAAAACCCAGAAAAAACTTTCTTATACTTAAACTGAACTCTCCAACGACAGCTGAACCTCTTCAACAATCTGTCCCCACAAAAATATTATGCGTATAATTCATTTCCTTTGCCATGTAAATTAGTGCTGCTTGGATTCTGTTCAATGTTTTTTTTCCCACTCATGGAAGGTATGACATCTTATCCTGCGCTTAAAACAGGCAAAGGAAGCAGATGACTCACAGGACTCTCAACTTTTTTTGACATTTTACGTAATCAATCTCCAAGTGATTTGAGTTGCATAACACTGAGCCCTGAGCTTAGGTGAAACTATTCAGCACAGAAAATGTGCTTTTCTTGAGCATGGCTATGATCCAAGTACAATAAGACATTATCTGCACTCGTGTGATGGAAAGTCCTGTTGGGTAGCGATGTCATAACTTGGTACCTTGAGAATTGTTGACATTGGACTGACAGATTCTGTAAACCAAGACTAAGTTCAAAGAATTAGAGGAACATGTGTTATACTCATTTTCATATTTTAGTTTTTGATCCTAGACCCTACAGAGCAGCTAGACATGATTCACGGCACAGTGAAGTCCGCCGATCTTCCCGAGACTCTGCCTCTCGCCCTCTGTCTGCCTCCTATTTTCAGTAATCTCTCCACACAACCTGTGTAGCTTCCTCCTCCCACTGAGCTGACTTTGTCGTGATTGGTCACCTTCCAGAAGACTACTGTGGCACTGCACAGCTCCGTGTATGTGCACAATGCCTACACTAAAATTGCATTCACAACCGCTTTTGTCCAATTATTGACACAAAATAAACACAGAACACTCCTCTGACTCCTCAATGCAACCTTGAATAAATATAACAGTGGCGTCCTTTAGCGGTAGCCAAACCGCTAACTCAGCTTCATACTGGCTCATGTTACTGTGGTGAAGTTAGTTTTAGGTTTGACATTCAAGTTAGTTTACTGTCTGTCAAATATCCAAACTAAAACTAAGAACAGACTTTAAAAAACCCCTACAACTCCGAGCGCAGGGCCGACCGAAACAGCCCACAGGTATCACTTCTTAACGCTCCTACCTCCTTATTTGATGCTTTGGCATCGTTCAACACAGTTATCCAACATTGTGACACCATTTGTAAGTCAGAAAAGATGGAAAAGCATAATGACTCTCCTTTAAGCTTTCCTGGCTGAGGCCTATAATGACAGTTAAACATGCTTTACTAAATGTGTGACTTTGATGACAATGTCAGCTGGTAGCATCCTGTCTTCTACACCATGGTGTCTTCCAACCATGAATCCTTCTCACTTTAAACATAACCAAGTAGGGTTAGTCACCTAAATGAAAGCAAGCTGAAATGGTAGATCAGGTAAGAGCCATACGGGTCACATGATGCAAGTTATAGGTTGAGGAAAAAAATGGCTACACCCCAGGTTTTATCTAGATGGAAACTCCAGATTTACGAATTTGCAAGATTTGTATGAGTTCTTCATTGACGGCGTGCCTTGTTTGTCACTGTGTACAATAACGCAGTCAGAAGCAAAGTCTGTAATGGATGCAGTGTGGTTCAAGTAGGTTTTACATTTTCCCCATACAGAGGTCGGCTAACTAGATGTTAAAATGCTGCTTTTCAAATCAAGCTGTTGTCATGACTGTTCGATTGTCAGAATAGACTTTTTGTAGTGTAGATTTCTGATTATCTTTTCTTAGATTAACATTATGGTGCTGCAACAGAGCACAGTCATTTGTAACTACTCTGCATTACTTGTTGAAGTGCTAAAACAGCTACCTAGACTAGCTAGTTAACTAGCAAGGTAATTATGTTGATTACTTGTCAAACTTATTGTGTTTCCAAACAATCTGTCACTCTTTAAAACAACAAATTTAGTCTTAATTTTTTACTCATGTGAATACAGATACACCACAGATTCGACAAGCAGAATATTTTGAAGCAGCTCCAGGTTGCAGATTTAGATGCTTCTGTGCTAAATCAAGTGTGCATGTGCAAGAGTTTTGCAAATTTAGGGTAACAGTCCAGCAGAAAATGGCTTAAAAGAAGACAATGCCAGACTTGAAAATGACTACCAGGCTGACAATTATTGGCGACCCTGTGTGTGCTCATTCAAACTGTTGGAAAGCTGCAGTGTGATTTGCTCGTTTGTATCTGACACAGGAAAACACAGAGGGAGAAAATGAGGCCTCCCGTTTCTTAATTATTTAAATCACACAATTAACTACGGCTATCCTGGGAAAAGCTCTTTTTATCCGCTCATCCACAACAACAACAGCCACCGTCCTGGGAGGAGTCTGGAGGTGGACACATCACATGGAGGACACCGACCAATAGAGGGAAACAAGGGTTATTTTTTTGGAGTTTTTAAATTATTTAACCAACTATTTTAGAATATAAAGGTGCTGTGCAGCATACAGACTGAGACCAGGTTTCTATAAAAGCATCAGAGATTTCTTTTAAATCACAGCAGCTTATTGTTTTTGTATATTTTTCGTTAAAATCCACCTCAAGATGTAGCTAATGTACTTGGACACACTCTGTTATGAATATTCAGTGATTTTTTTTCTAACTTTATCTCACAAGAAGTCTCTTCCCACTCTTGAAAATAAAACTACCATCACTTGACATAAACATCTTTATCATTCAGAATTTTATTGTGAAATCCAACCAAAAGGAAACACTTCAAAAGTGTCTGTGAGACCTTTTTAGTGTGACTATAGTGTTACAAAGACTAACTTCTACCTCCCTATTTTACATAATATAGTATAATATAATTTAGATTATATTATACTTTGTTCTTGTTTTGGTTTTGTGTATCATTTGCATCCCATCACTTTGACTAAGGAAAGCTTGATACACTGTTCACATTGATTACATGGCCAATTATATATAATTTATAGGCTTCAACTGGAGAGCCGCTCGATGATTAAACTTTGATGAAGCCATGTACTACATTCTTTGTTATAGACCAACATGCCAGCCACTGTCTGTTAGGCAAAAACATCTGTAAATATTGACAAATGTATAATAAAGAAATCATTTTTTCCTCCTCAATCATCTGATGAAACGCATCAGAAGTTCAGAAAGATTGTAAATATGATTAAATATATCAAAATGGATTTTTTTTTCTTTGACAATAGAACATGGAAACTTAGGGTACATGTCAAAGTTTTTCATATTTTTTGGTGTCTTGCACGATGAAGTATACAATAATGTTTTTATCTTTGTCATTTGTCTTTACTTTAGAAACATTGTGGCCTTTTGTCACTGTTTTCTCTTATTAGTTTATTTTATTTTTTATCTTCTGTCATATTAATGATAGAAAAGCCCCCACCTGTGAAAGACACCTGGTCCTTTTTAAATTTTTTCCTGATCACCTCTAAGTGGGCAATCTAATGTGCATGCAGCTTTTGTGTTTTTCTTACAATAGTGTTTGAAGATGCCAAAAATCTGTATATTTACCTAAACGTTCAGAACTCTGTGGAAGAAAATGTTATAAAAAAGATGTTTCTTTGCAGTATAATCATCCAAACCAGTGGAAAGGTCTTTATGCCTTCAGAAGAAGAGTTTTCAGTTCACTCTAAGTTAAAAAGTCACAACTTTACTCCCAAATGTTAAAATTTTTGAGCCAAACCTGACAAAAATCAATCAAATTTGGACATTTAGCCGTCCTTTTTTTTTATTTTTGACTCTTTAAATCCTTTACATCGGGACACTTTTCTTTAAAGGCTGTATTTTCTCCGAGGGGGACGAGGCCTGAGATGCTGTTGTAGGACAGAGAGAAGCAGCTTCTTCACAAACACGCAAAAATCAATAGTATCATAACAGCTGATCTTTATTATTCATTATTGAGGAGTTTATGGGCTGAAGCCACCTGCTGAGCTGAGGAGGTGGGGAAAGAAAACCATAAAGACATGGCACTGCATATCGAACAGATACTACAGAATTTCATTGCACTCTTCTTAACGTCAAGACTGAAACTACAGGATGACGTTCAAATTGAGAGATGATGATGGCAGTTCTTGCGTGTATGCTTACGTAAGCATGTAGTGATTTCATAAAAACAGAGTCCATGAAAGTGCCAAGTTTCCCCCCTTTGTCAGAGCACTGTGAAAAAATGAGGCCATGCTGATCCCACAAACAAGACACATGACATGCACAGGTACATATGATTTAATTTGCTGGTTTATCTTGTATGTTTTAAGTTGAGATATAAAATAACACTTTCTGATATTTTTTTTTTAATTGACTCAAAATGCACAATTCATTGCAAATATTCTCCTCTTGCATGATGTGTTGTTTTTTAAACTAATTCATCATATGAAGCATATTTGATCTTGAAGAGAGCTCCATTAATGAAATGAATTATATGGTGACTATTTAAAGAATGTGTTTGAAAGTCTTGTGTGTCTTGTATTTTCAGGTTAAGGCCTCCAGTGAACAGAATGATGATGGTGAACATGCGGAGACTCATGGCTTTAGCATTCAGGACAGTGAGGTCAGGTCTGCATTTTTCACTGACAATGAAGATTTTATCGAGGTGTGTGCTCACATTCTCAAATTTACACCTGCTTGTGTTTTATAAACTGATTCCAGTGTATTTAATTTTTAAACTTTCAGGCAACTTACTGGGCCTTCATCAACATTTTCCTGCCAGAATATTATTCTTTAAATGAAGAGGAGATTTTAAAAAAAATATTTGAGGGTTTGTGTTTATGTGGAAAGTATAACTAAGCAGTTAGTTTTATAGTATTTGAGACCTTTTTTCGTTTTGATTTTGGGCTGTGTCAGTGGTTCCCTGACCTTTGAAATCCTGGATGGGGGCCTGTGTGTGCCTCTGTTGTTCTGAGAGAAAAAAATAAACCCTCGATTTTATATATTTATATTAATTTTGTTTGGAGCCACTTTTGTGAGCCCCTTTTATGTTTCAAACATTTTCAGTTGCTTTAAGTACACCACGGGACAGAAGAGCTGGCGTAGCCTACAGTCACTTTTCTAAGTTTGTTGGAGCAGAAAAATAATCAGTTGTTATTTCTCGTTAACTCAGTCGCGGTTTTTTTCTTTTCTCTTTGACTTTTCTAACCGACAAACTTGGCTCTTTGTTGACTCCGCCCCCTCAGGTCTCAGGTTGTTTTCTGGTTTGTTGGAGCTAAAAGCATCTGAGACCTGCCTGCGTTTCCTTGACGTGCAAGAGCCGTTTGGTCTTCATACTCAGCAAAGTTGATCAATATTAGAGTCACTCAAGTATCAAGTCCTATTCATCAGCGCTGAGGAGCAGCTTTCAGACGGAGCTCCTTCACCTCCAGGCTTCTCCTGTTTCAGAGCAGCAGCTGCCCTGTTCTGTGCGCAAACACACGGACAATATCCACAGACAGGCTGCTGTGAAAAAGCTCATATTGCACCTCTTAACTTTTAAAAAAGACAATCACATCTACCAGCAAACACAGGCCTCATCAGCGGTGTAGGAAGGATAAAAACTGACCGAAAATATTCATTTTCATGTAAAACTGTTCGCCAAATACTGTAATACCTATAGAATTAAATGGGCAAAAATGAAAAGTTTGATTTTTTTTTAACATTTCCTGTTGTTTCTGTCTTCTTCTTCTTCTTCTTCTTTTTTCAAAGAAAGGCTGTCAGAGGATAAAGTAAAACGTGCACGGTTTATTTCAGCTTCTGTCGCTTACACAGACACATTTAAAGCACACTTTCACAAATGAAATATGTTTTCCCCTCCAAAATAACTTAAGTTCAAATAAATAGGGCATGACAAAAAAAGAACAAAACAACGTTTTAAGTGTGGAACGTTGAAAAAAAAAGTATAAATAAGGCCGGCAATTTCCCTTTAGCCTATCAGAATATCTACAAAGTGCACTCCACAAAGGTGTCAGTGATAATAATAATAATAATAATAATAATAATAATAATAATAATAATAATAATGGGAAACGATTCATTTTCGTGAGGACACAAGGGGAGAGATTAACATAGCACAATAATAATAATAATAATAATAATAATAATAATAATAATAATAATAATAATAATAATAATAATAATAATTTGATTGTCAAAGCATCATTGCAGTGAACTTGAACGTACGACAGGTTTACACATCAGTGAGTCTTCTAGGCCTAATTCACCATTAAACCGGTGCCAGAGGAACACAAAGAAAAAACACATTCAAAAACAAACCAAAAAATGATCCTACTCGTCTTTTTTTGCGCGTGTGTGTGTTTAAATCACCATGAACGTGCCAACACTTGCGTAATGAGGTAGCCACACAGCTATACCGTGTGAATGTGTGTATTCGTGCGTGTGTCGTGTGTGTGTGTGTGTCTCTTCTTATTGCAATGCATTCACTTGGGGAGAGGGTTACTTTCTTATTGTTGGAGCCGTAAAGGCGCAGAAAACACCCCTCTCCCCCTTACGAGTAAACCATGCAATGGGTTACAGTAGTTATAGTGCCTCGTAAATTTGGCACAGATCGACATTTTTACTCGTTTTGTCGATCTGTCCCCAAAAACTATCGAATTCCCTACAGAAACAAACACCTGGAAGAAAAGACAGCGAAAATTCCATACATTTCAATGAGCTTTTCCACACACGGAGGTGCAACCTATTCACAAATATGTACAATGATAAATATAAAAAAACTATTTCGACTAAAGAGGATAATATGAATTATTCCTCGACCCCCGCCATTATTATGTTTATTTTTTTGTACAATAATTGCCATAAGAATGAATGGGACGGAGCATTGTTTCCTCTCTTTTCCGTCATGGTGGTGATCAGATCTCAGAGAGCATCGACCTTTTCTGCTGGAAGCATCAAGATGTGAGTCTCAGGTTTTTTAGTCAGGGTCTCATTCTTTCTGCTAGTCTCAGTGCTCCGTTTTCACTGTCAGAATAAAGAAGGTACACCGCTGAAACCGTCCAAATAAAATAAAATAAAACACTTCCTGGTTACAGGCTGCTGAGTGGAGAAGTCATCAGGTGTTCCGCATCCAAACTTCCCAGCGCCTACGACACAGCTACCAGACTTCAGAAAGCTCGAAGGTTTTTTCTTTGCATGTGCTTCAAAAGCCAAAAACGTTGCTGCTTTTATTGAATGACTTCTGCGCAACCGTCTCCACACCTGGAGCTCAGGCACAGGAGCAAAAGCGGCTGTTGCTCTTTTACTAGGCGGACAACACAGCGATGGATGTTAACGAGACACCAAGACACAATCTTCAATTATTAACAAACTCAGCCAATGAGGTGATGCATCGTGTGTTCACTGCTGTTTCATTTTGGGATTCTTTAAAGAAAAAATACCTCATGACTAATGAAAATTTTATCTCATGATTAGATCATAAATGAAGTGAGCAGTAAAGACGGCCATGTGTAGGCTCTAAGTGCGCACGTACGGGCCTGTGTGTCCGCAGGTGCAGCCCGGTAACAAAAGGCACCACGGTGTACCTTGTTTTGTTCTGACAGTGTGCAGCAGCAGCAGCAGCAGCAGCTTGTCTCTGATTTGTCTCTTTGTGAACGGGGCAGAGACCCGCAGGTCTCCCCTCACTGGTCTTAGTGCGTCGCAGAAAACTTCATTCGTTTCTGCTTTTGCCTCTGATTGCAAAACCAAACCCGGACCACGTTCTTTTTCAAGTCCAGTTTCTCGGCTATCGCGGCGATCTTCTCCGACGAGGGCCTCGGCTGCACGGCGAAATAAGCCTCCAGGGAGCGCTTCTCCGGGGCGGCGATAGACGTTCGTTTCCTCTTTTTATCGCCCCCGTTGAAGATCTCCGGCTTGGACATCTTCTCCCGCTGCACCCGCTCCGCCTCCTCCAACCACGCCTCCAGGATCGGCTTAAGGGCCACCATGTTGTTGTGCGAGAGCGTGAGGGACTCGAACCTGCAGATGGTACTCTGACTCAGGCATCCGACACCCGGGATCTTAAGGTTGGCCAGGGCCGCGCCCACGTCCGCCTGGGTCACCCCAAGTTTGATCCGCCTTTGTTTGAACCTCTCGGCGAATGACTCGAGCTCCCGGGGATCGGGCTCCGCGTCTGCACCGCCTGCCCCCAGGGAACTGTGGGACCCCAGCCCGTGTGGGTGCATGTTCATGGACTGTGAGTGGTGGTGGTGCTGCATGTGGTTGATGGCCGACATGTGGGCGGCGTGGGCGGTGTGCGAGGCCGTGGAGCAGACGTCCGAGCCAGGCATGCCTCCCAGAGAGATGCCCGGTGTGAGGTGGTCCAGCAGTTCGCCCTCCAGGCCCTGCGCCGGCTGGTGGTGCGCCGGGTGGTGATGGTGGGAGGTGAGAACCGACGGGTGGTGCAGGTGCGCGGAGGAGGAGGTCGGGGTGCAGGTCATGCTGGTCATTGTGGTCATGGTGTGGTAGGTCGCGTCTGGTTTGAACGGATGACTCTTCTGGGTCACGATGTCCACAGCGGCCAGAGCCTCGGCTCTCTGCAGCAAAGTCTCATCGAAGCCCGCGAAGATGTTGCCCTGGAGCTGCGGGAGGAGCAGAGTCACCGCGGTTAGAGGAGCAAATGTGGCACAAAACAACATATTGACTTCATGTTATCAGAAAGAGTTTATTTTATTTCCGCCGAGCCTTCAGCATCCAAAACATTTCTATCAGGCCTTCATGAATTATCACAGTTATGGATTATTTGAATTATTATTATTTTTTTAATCTATGGACGAAAATAGACACAAACAATATTTTTCAAGTTCTGTCTATTTAATCCAAACGGAAGCCATGTGAAGAGCAATTTTTTTAGGGAAAAACGAAAGTCTGGAAAAATAAAAAATAAAAAAATCACTGCAGTTTGCGTTGTTCCTTTTTTATTTTTATTTTACACTATTTTCTCTTTTCGTTTTTAAGTTAACGCTTATCTGTGGGATGAACAATCCGTCTGACTTTGAAATTTGTATATTTCGCAGTGTAACAAATTAAGAGACTTTTAGGTTACATCTTAACACAAGGTGTCCTTAAGTGTTTTAAGGCAATATTTAAATAAAATTTCATGCAACGTTCACTTACCAACTTGTAATCTAATGCAACCTGGACATTAGGCTACTGCATCTGCCCAAAGCCAAGGAAGTGTGTCAGCGTCGATGGATATTCATTTAAAATTAATATTTACGATCTCCTGAATAATTTCTGCTGACAATGAAATGAGCCGAGTGTGAGTTTGAATATGAATGGGACAATATGAGATAACACGCGCTGTGAGAATCCACGCAGCCTCTTTCCTCCGCTTCCTCCTTCATCTTTGATTTTCCTTCACTTCTAGCTGCAACTCTCTTCACTCGCCTGAAAGTGTGATTTAGTTTCTCAGAGACACATTTGTGCGTCTTTGCGCACCGACTTCCCTGCTCTGTAACCACCGTGTCTTGTTTCCGTGGTGCCACTCTGTGTGTTGCTGGTGTTATCTGATCCATCCCTTCACATCCATATGTCATCTCAAGGGTTTCAATTTTTTGTCAAATCTTATTTGTTTGTTTTTTTACAGTCAAACTTTATTTTCTTCACTATTTCCAATCAAGACGCTTTTTTACGTTTTCTGATGGCTCAGTGGAGAAAAAATGACTCAATGCAGGTAAAATCATATTTTTCTACTGGAATATATTCTCGACACTGATGTGGAACTCTTATTCTGACTGAAACGCGTCGAAGCAGAATTCAGGGCCATTTTCTTCTTCCTTTTGCGCGTCTGTGAGCTACAGTTTGAGCGCAAAATATCAAATAATTTACGAGTTTACCTCTGTAGAAGACAAAACAGTGACTCGACAGAAAAGCATATTTTTGACAGCCATGCGTTGGTACATCATTTCTCCAGACATTTTGGAGGTCGATAGTTTTAGAAGTTTTGTTGGCATATGAAAGGAGCCGCGGGGAATCAGCGGCGAAATAAACTTGGACTCACCGACGGTGTGGGCAGGCAGGCTCTGCGGATGGCCTCCGAGCTGGAGTGCAGAGGCGTGTATTTGGGCTCGTGGAGGATCGGGTGCATACTGAAAGGCTGCTTGCTGTTCATCGACATCATGATTGCAGAGGTGAGGGAGGGTCGTTGTCCGTCTTCCTCGATCGGCTCCGTGTTGGTTGTTTTCTAAAAAGAAACACCTCGGTCGAAAAGGAGGAGACTGCCGCGCGGAGACACTTGAATGAAAAGTCGTTTGTGTTCGGGGACGCAGGTGAAAACGAGCTCTCGTAAAAACCAGAAACAGAGATGGAGAGGTAACTCCTGGGCTCCTGCGGGTCTCCTGTCTTCTTTTCGCCTGCAAATGACTTCTATAAGAAAGATGCTCCTCGCCTCCAGCTCCTATATTGGACCACATCCGCGCAGGTTCTTCCTCATTGGTGGATCCTTACTCCTTCCCTGTGGACGCCTCCGCCAATCACGTGGAGAAGCCTGGCTGTGGCCACGCCTCCAAGCGTGCCTGGCTTGCTGGAAAGGAGACACGAGGAAGGATGCTGAGTGGTCACACTGATAGAAATAAGTCGTTGAAATAACTGAAAATCACCTGCAAGAAAAAAAAAAACTGACTTCACTGACCGACCAACAGTTAAAAGGAGTCCAACAAAACTGGACCACGCTGGTTTTAAATTTTAAAGATGAGACATTTAAAGAAACCCGGAGAGATGAGATTTTAAAATTAGTTTTTCAGTCTTGTTTCACTTTCCCGTAATGATCTTAATAATCTTCAATTATCATTTCCCCATTTTTCTGGATGAAAGCTCAAGTAATTTGAGCTGTGTGGCCTGTGTGTTGGTCCAACCAGAGGCCTCACAGGGAGTTTTGGCCTTTAAACACTCAAAGATGAATTATTAAATTAATCCTGTCCTGAAGCCTCTGGCACGATCAGATGCTGAAATATCAAAACATCTTTTGGATGTTGCAGAGATCCTTCAAAATGCAACAGAGATTATTAAGTCCATATTTTTCTTCCAGTAGAAGTTTATGTGAGTGTGATTCATAACTGTCAGCTATATGATATATAGCCAGAACTCACGCTGTCATAATTACAAACAGTAGCTAAAAATGAAAAATGAGCGATAGAAAATCAATTAGACCAGTTCATTCCTTCTCTGTGACTCGACAAGTAGTCCCTGATATCCTTCCGCTCTGCCTGGATTAACATTACAACAAATACAGGCGTTTGATAGTAAATTTACTCACTCACACACACACACACACACACATCAGAGATTCAGCTCCAATTATTAATTAATGGCAGGAATTCCTCCGCATGAACCCCATTCACTTTCTTGCCAATTAATACATTAATTAATCATGTTTCATTTACTTTGCGGATATATTAAGAGACCCCTCTCCCCACCCCTACACACACACACACACACACACACTTCTCTCAAAGAATAAACAGGTCTAAACGGTTACAAAGAGCACAAACAACAGCGATGAAACACTTACAGATGAACTGCACGTGAGACACAAGAGCGGCAGCTTGTCAATCAAAAGGATTTCCTG
>JAQFJB010000006.1:22835034-22845951 GCA_029874875.1 Naso minor
TGTCTCTGGAGACAATTAAGCCGCCCCCACCCATCCACCATAGCAGCCCTCCCTTTTCAAAGGCAAAACGACCCCATCTCCTCTCCTCTCGACCCCTGCACCCTCTCCTCCTCATCCTTCCTCACCCATGCAGCACACTTCACCCCTCTGCCCCGTCCAGTCTCCCTCCCTTTCTCCCTTCCTCCATCTGTGTCTACCTATCCTCCCACACAGCAACACAGCACCAGAATTGGTGAATGTCAGCTGCCTCCTGCTTGTTTGCTCTCTGCAGGTACATGAAGAGACAAAAAATATCAAAGTTCTCATCTCCTTCTCTCTCTTCCTCCCGCTTATGTCTTCACTCTTTGTTTCTGTGTCTCCTTTCAGTGTTTTCAGAGCTTTCCTTGCCTGTGACATGCAGCCACACAACTACAATTTTGATATGGCTTCTGTTTGGCTTCCTTTTATGTGAAGAATACAGACTGATCAGGTTGGTTGTTATGGTTCTGGTAACCTGAACGCAGCAACATTACCTAAAAGACTCAGACAGGGCAGGAAATATAACAAGCCAGCCTTAAATTTAGCCAAACATGTTAGGAAAAGAATGAAAGGCAAGCGGTGAAATTACCTCCCAAACTGCCACATTTTAGATGCACTAACATTAAGTTTTATCCCAAAATAAAGTAATTTACATAATCTGGACTGTAGCATCGTCATATCCGTAGAAAATAATGATTAGATCTGCACAAATAAAGGCTCAAGTTGTAATCTGGAATAAACCTATAATGAGCTACGTAACGCTAATTAAAACTGTTTGTCAACCTCAAGCATTGACGCAGGTGTCCAGGGTGTGTCAGGACACTGTGGCATCCTGTTAGGTGTGGCTGCAGGTGTGACACTGTTGAACAAGCCGCTTGTCTGCCTGCTATTCACAAACTCTTCTGCTGCCATTTGCTGACATGACATGAAACAAACAAACAAAGCTGCCAAAAACAACTTTTAGAGCCCAGTTAATAGCCCAATACATTTTTTCTAAGGGATGTAATATCTTATGAAACACAATGTTGGGGCTGGACGTTAGGCATCAGTTATTAAACCAAAAGGCAGTTTGACTGGTTTAAACAGGAGAGATTGGACTGTTAAAAAATTTGTGTTGACTTCGCTAAACTAGTAGTGGGACTTTAATCACTTCCTCATTTTGTTATTGAAGACTATCAAAAAGTTGACGAGGAGTCCATTAATCGCGGGAGATTCAACATTTTTTTTTAAGTCCAATGACAAAGATCAACCCTGGTAAATATTTCTTCTCCGAAATATTTCTTTCTGCCTCTTTCTATGGCTGCATGTCTCCTACTGTAGCTCCGCACAGGGCAGCGTGTTAAGATCATGTATGACATTCACTACCTTCAGGAACAACACTTAGTGCCCCCAGCTGCATAACAGCTACAAATATATTGCCGCTGCTTTTTTACTGCACTGTGTTAAATGACAGACGAGTGATTTGTCTTCAACAAAGCACAGTGACGACTCATCGTTCGACTAGTCTGTGAAAATCCTGTCCAGTGCAAGGTCACCAATGAACAATAACTGTTATTCCTTCAGGCATCACATCATACCAGCAGTCTTGTTAAAACCACAAAAAAAAATAGTTTTGAGCATATTTTCACCTCATTTTTTTCAATGCCATTGCATTCAATATAAAACAGGACAAAGCACTATTCAGTAACCTCGCATCTTTTTCTCACTGTGAGTCACAACTGCATATAATGGCACTGTGAAATATAAAGCCAATCTAATATCAATCAAACCCATGCAATAAACCTCTTGCGCGCAGTACCTTTGCAAGATTCTGAAGAGCAGATTCTACTTCGCATGCTGCACATGGCATTTCATTCCCCCATAGGTCTAGTGAGGAGGTGCATATTATGAATGACCCTTTAAAAATAAATAAAAACATACTTTTTTTTCTTCATCCTGCCTTTGCAGATTTATGAATTACCTACTGGGAAAGTAAAGAAGTAAAGAAGCAGTTTAAGACAAAGTAAATTCGAGCTCTCTGAGACACAAGAACTCCCGGCATGTATTCAACGTGGTCGCACAGTCTGAGAGCATCTTTCAGCCAGTTTGTGTGCTAGAGTTTTTCTGACAGTCACTTCCTCCCTCGTTTACATTCCTGAGTTGAGGCCGCACTGCTTTAAATTAGAAACGAAGGTGAACTGCGCCGACTTCACTGAGGGACTTCTCTGCAGTTTGTCAAAGGGGTGGAGGCCGGTTTCACAAGCTTGCCTGAGCAAATGTCGAGCTTCCCCTGATGTTTACCCAGAGACGGATTACGGCTCCTTTAACCTCTCCACTCACCGTCACTTCACATGAATCGAATGGATCTCTCAGAGTGCCTGACATGATGACAGCAGGATGAACTCTGACTTTAGAGAGCGGTTAGATGTAAAGAGTTTGACTTTGACTCTAATTAATCTTAATGTCAGAAAAGGTCAGGACATTTAAGGAGCGTGCTCAAGTACACGTCAATAAAAAAGAAGATCATTAGTTACTTTTTCCCCTTATTCCTCCCTTGAGGAGAATTTTACTTTACAAGATACTAGAGAACAAAATCTGCTGTTGACAAGTTGACAGATGCAGAAACATTTCTCTGTAACATTTCTTTCCATGAGTTTCCTCATTTGAGTGGGAATATATATCATCTGGCACATGTGGAGAGTATCGAGAATGACACTAGTCAGGCAGACAGACAGAAAGTCTAACCACAAACACACACCATCTCCCTCGAGAGACACATGGTACTGCTCTAAGACTGAGAGCTTCCTGTAAAGACAGCGTGGGCAAAAGTGATGGAATCATGGAAGAGCAACTGCAGGTCTGACAGCCAGAGGTAGAAAGGTCAGAGGAGAGATCAACGATCTCACAGAAACCCTTTAAACTTTTCTTAACTGCCTAATTTTACCCTGTTTCAAAACAATCACATGACATTGAATGAGGAGGCTAAAATGCCATTTCAGTGAGACTTTTAAAACCTTCCCACCATGAGTTTGATCCTTGATTAATTTTAGTTTTCACATGAGCCTGAATAGTAAACAAAGGCTGTCTGTGCTTTGGTGGACTGAAAAGCATCTGTTGTATTAAATCAGTTGCTCTGGTAGAAGTTGTGGTAACGTGGAAGACGCCATTATGCAGCATAGCCGAGGACGCAAAATGTATGAGACATAAGAAAGAACATATCGTGAGGCTTAAGTTCTGTTCTGGATGTAAAACCTTCTTTTCCTTTGAAGAGTCAACATCTTCAGCTCAACCTCGCCAGAAAATGCATATTTATTATATTATATTTAAATCGCTGGAACTGAGGGCCACAGAGGAAGATGAGTCATCACATGTTAAGAGAGGAAGTCAAGGTAAAGATGCCAATTACAGAAGCAAATGTGAAAAAAGTGAAAAGGCCTTCGCAGCTCATGACTCACTGCTGCGGATGGCATTACACAGAAAACAACAAAGAAAGCTGTGGTTTGGATTTTATACCAGTACCTGTCCTAGTACCAATGTAATCAAATAAAGTCTGTATGTTTAGCATGTTATCTTGTTAGCATGCTAATATGCTAACAAGCCAGTCTGATTCCAAACTCTTTTTTTTTGTCAAACAGTGCTGGTTTCGTATCTTTTGATAACTTTTTTTACAACTGCAATCACCAGCTGAGCCATTCAACACTGCTACACCATCAGTAATAACAAAAGCATAGTAGCAGTACTGCAGTAGGCCTACTAGTATTAAGCAATACTTTCCCTCACTCTGATATCTTGCGGGAGGTTTTCATTGCATCACTCACCGGATCCTTCTGAGCGCCCATCGCTGCCTATGAGCGGCACTGTGATGGCCGCCGTGGCGACGCCATCAGTTGGCATGGTGGTGTAGACGACAGGCAGCGACTGCACCACCACAGGGATGGTCTGCAGCTGTCCCACCTTGCTGGGCATGCTCACCGAAGGGATTGTGTGGATGACGTGGAGGATCTGCTGCCCTCCGGCACCCTGAGTGGCCAAGATGGAGCCTGGAGAGAGGACCTAGAGGTGTGAGAGGAGGGGAATGTGATTTGTTGCTCTGTGTGTCCTGAGCACACTGTTCAAGAGCTTCACTGGAGGAGTTTGTCGTTACCATGGAACCTATCGATTGTACAGCAGAGGGCACCGGGGTGGCTGACAGGCTGGGTTGGGTCACAGCTCCGCTGGGCGCAGGGTTGACTGTGGCGCTTGTCGTGGAAGCGGGGAGCGAAGAGGAGCGGGGCTTGTTGAGCGACAGGTCGACGGGTTCGGTCTGGTCCTCGGCGGGGCACGGCTCCGGTGAAGACGGCTCTGTTTTGCACACTGGTGGCTCCGTCTTCACCTTCAAGTCTGTTGGTTGCAAGTTGTCATCACCTACATCTGCCTGCTAGAAAAAAAGAGGGAAATAAAAGTAGTTTAGAGAGTTGGAACTAAAAATTTGTGTATTTTAATTAACATTTTCATGACAGGAAAAGAAAACAGAAAGGCAAATACTGAAATCCCACAAGAAGCAATATATGTTTCACGACAAGAAAGCCAATAAACAAGTGTTTATTATAGTTTTCTGGCAAACAGATATTTAAATTCAAACAACGTAATCACAGTGAAGTAGATCAGGCTAAATAATTCTGCCACATGCTGCTAAAATCAAGTCCACCAAAAATACTGCAAAAGTTTGGACCCAGTTACTCAAAGGATTCCCATCAATTTCTCGACACACAGTGTTATGTGATGGGAGCACTCTAAGGCTTTGAAAAAACAAGAATCTCTCAAGGTTGAACCATCAGAGTGGGAAAAATGTCTGCGAACATAAAAAAGTTAACCACAACTTTTCGTAAAAAGAAAAACATCAGATTTTGAAGCTAAAGATTGAGCCATCGGCTTCACCAAACTGATGAAAAAAATGATTTGGAAATAGAGCCAAAACGATAAAGCTTGATGCAGAAAACTGATCATTTTGTTCAATTATCCGTGGGACTCTGTTGAGGAACATTTCAGATTTCTAAGAAATCTCCAGCGGGATAAAATCTCCCTGAAACCAGCTCAACCCTTCTCACACTGTAAGGCTTAAACTCATTTCTCAGTCCATTACGACTCGCTACGTTTGCAAAGTTTGCTTTGAGCAACGGCTTCATCCTGGATCGATGCTTTCATATATCTTGTATCAGGCGTTTTCATGTTACGCCCTAGTTTTCTCAGCCTCCTCAGAGGAACGCAGCACCCCACTCGCCTCTGCAGCCACCCAGGGCTCAGCTGTTATGGAGCTCGAAAGCACGGGGAACAATGGCTGCTGTGTGGGACGCAGGGGGGAGGTGGGGGAGAATGTGAGACACTGAGAGAGAAAGGCTGGACTGGTATAAGAGAGAGACTGGTACTGACTATGAGAGAGAGTAAGAAAAAAAGGAAAGCAAAGGAAAAAGCAAGAGAGAGAGAGGAGAAACAGAGGGGGGAGAGGGAGCAGGAGCGAGCTCCCAGTCCAGCACTTGGCCTCCTTCCAGTTCAGCTGAGTGTAGCTTGGCTCTGGGTGAGGAGGAGAGGGTGGAGACTCTGCTACGCCCTTTTATCGGCTCACACAGTTCAGCTGGAGGCTGGGCTGAGTGAGGGTGGACCAAGGCGCAGTTAGAAAGGTTGGTCAACATTCTCCTGCAGTAAACTATCATTGCATAAAGCAAATAACCGCTAATAAAGAGCATAACGGTGGTGTGTTACAGGTTTCTACACGTCACAATTAGTAAGAGGAGGATTTTTGACATTCCAGGCAACCATTGTTGTCCTTCTTGTCCTCATTCCAAAGACATTTTGGAGCGAATTTAAATGTCCTTGTAATAGGTAATCCATCTCAGTTAAAGGCTGACAGCCATTCATCAGTTTCATTATTCTGACATGTAATACAACCACTCAGAATCCACCTTCTCATGTGATGTTCATCTTCTTTATTTTATTGAACATATGGACAAAAACATAAACTAAGAGAACCTGCACAGAATGCCTAAAGTAAGGAGGGATTAAGGAAGCTATTATCTGCAAAAAGGAAATAAAAGAAGCAAGGAAAGAAGGAGGCATCACCAGTAAACATACACGCAGAACCTGCACCAAAGCTGGTTCAGATAAGGAGGAATTTAAGGAGCTCTGGTGGAAAGGAAAAAAAAGGAGATAAAAGGAAAGGAAAGACAGAAGGAAAGAAAAGGATAAGAAATGGGAAAGGAAAGCCAGCAAGGGGAGATGATAAAGTAAGAGGAAGAAAAAGAAAAATCTGCGAGCAAAAGAAATCACGGCCATAACGTGATTATAGGAAAGACTTGAGAAGAAAGAAAAAATAAACCTGAAAAGAAAATGAACTGTGAAGGAAAGTGAGGGAGTGGATGATGCAGAGAAAAGAGAAAGAGATGAGAGTGAAAGAGAGTGGGTGGGAAAGGCCTAGTGTTGCCATGGAAACTGGGAGCTATCAGCTGACTCCATGTTTTCCACTCGTTCCCCACCCACCACCCAACTACGTTCCCTTCCCCTCCCAATCCGTTCATCTTTCCATCACTTCATCCCCACCTTTTCGTCCTCCCATTATTTCCTTTCTCTCTCCGTGACGACCACACCCCTTTCACCTTTCTCTCCCACACCTTCATCTCCCCCTCCAGCATCTCTCGCCCTTTACATCAGCCACACCCTTGTTTTTTTTCCCATCCCTCGCTGGCTTCATTTTCCACCCACTCACTTGTGTATTTTTTCATTCTCCTGTTTTTCTCCTGTTTTTTTCCCTCTCCTCTTTTCCTCTTTTCACGGTTGCCCAGATTAAACCCACAAGTCTTTGCAAAAATCCTCAAAAGAGGCTGAGAGGCTGAAAGAAAAACCTCGCTGGACTCCTTGAAGCTCTGTGATTTGAGATAGAGAGGAAGAAAAAACAAGGGGAAATGAAAAAAGAGAAACTTTCTGATGAGCTTAATAGAAGATGTACAGTGGCTCATTACGGACACTGTGTTAAAGATAAATAAAAACACAATGCAATCATTTCCCAAAAAACTGTGTTTAAAAAAACAACAACCAAAAAAAAACCAGTTTAACGGTGTTCCTGAACCCTTGAGCCATTTCCTCTCTACGTCTGAGCCTTTCGAGGATGCTCCTTTCATAACCGATCATGATACTGTCACCTGTTACCAACGAACCTGTTTACCTGTGGAACATTCCAACAGTCTTTCGTTGCTCCTGTTAAATAAACAGATACTGTTTGACATGTTTCCCAACTTTTCTGGAATGTAATGGGCTGTTTTTAGTCCTAAACCCTCTTTAGATTACCATGTTACTGATCCCACACACTGAAAATTACTGGGTCGGGTCAGGTTTGTGTATTACTGTTTTTAA
Source organism: Naso minor (assembly GCA_029874875.1). Classification (NCBI taxonomy): domain Eukaryota; kingdom Metazoa; phylum Chordata; class Actinopteri; order Acanthuriformes; family Acanthuridae; genus Naso; species Naso minor. Next base: position 22,842,415 of record JAQFJB010000006.1, read on the forward strand.
ACTGTGCAACTAAGTGATAGATTAATCAGCTCAAGTTTTAGCTTTAAAGCAACACTATGCAACTTTGACCGGGACCCGTGGCTTCGAAAAACAAAACTAAACAATGCACGTTCACATGCCGCACAAAACAGCAATTTTAGCAAAACCGGGTCATATTTTATAGAGAAAATTTATTCTGTTTTTCCCTCTGATGTCCTACAACTGCTCTGCCTCAACTCTGTGATTCACGGAGGTTCCTGAAAGCAACATGTAGGCTGCCTGCAGACTGAAGCTGCAACTGCAGCAGCGGGTCGTTGTTGGTGACAGCTCCGCTGCAGACGGACAGAGCAGTCGAAGAACATCAGAGGGAAAACCAGAGGACATTTTCTCCTTAAAATAGGACCTAGTTTTACTAAAATTGCTGTTTTGTGTAACATATTAACGTGCATCATTTAGTTTAGTTTTTCAAAGTCACAGTCGCTATCAAAGGTAGTGCTGCTTTAAGCTGTCAGGCTTTCTGTTTGTTGTAGAGAATTTGTAATATGGAACTGTTAACTGTTATCAAATCATGATATCATGAACAATCATTAAACCATACAATATTCAGCTCTGATAATTAATCTAACAGCTATATGAAAATAATACCATACCTCTGGTTCTGTTATACATGATTCTCAACAAATGGAAAGATGACCTCGCATGGCATTTTGACCCAGTTACTTCCAGTGTGCAAACTGTAATTTCACCAAAGAAATGAGGAAAAAGCTGAGGCCATGTTCACACGATTTAGATAACTGTATTTGCTCCTCAAGTGTCAAAAGCTTCCTCTCCAATCCAGCATTTTTAAGTTCTATGATTTCATCTACATTCAAACACCAAAACATCAGACAACATTCTATTCTTATCTGCCAGGCACACACATACAACTTCAGCATCTTTTACTCAATCAACACGAAGCCCTTTTCTTAAAAATGCATCCACTCAAAAATCATAAACTGAACACGAATAATTGTCAGGGAAGTTCATTAGTAAATACTCTGTAAGTTGAGGTCAAAACTGTGAGCTGAAGAGAATCTTGGATCCCAGAAGAAGATATTTTATTAAAGCTTATGTGTCCTCAGCAATGTGATCTTTTTATTAATTGCTGGTAAATTAATAATTAGCAACAGATATTCTGTCCCTGTGTTCAGTTCCCACTCAACCTTCCTTTTGTCATGACATCAAAAATCATTTGCAATGTGTGTGAGCAGCACAAGGCCAGAAAAATAACTCCTTACAAAGTCACAACGATCTCAATCTTGCAGGGAGTCCCTGAGTGAAGAAACCGTCAGTGGAGCTCGCCCGTTCCCGCCCCGTGCACTTCTCAGTTCGAGTGCTCAGCCATAAAATGGGTCACTCAGTCTTTGCCGTGCAGTTAATTCATGTGATCTCTAACTGAATGGAAGCGGGGAGCAGCTGTGACTGCAGAGTGAGAAAGCAAAGACATAATCTGTCCAGAAGACTTTAATCATGTCGTATTCACACTGGGTCTCATGCAGATACAGTAATGAGTGCAGCTCTGCTATCAGTAACCTTACGCACCCACAGAAAGCTAATATGGCAGAATATCCAGAGCGGGCGAGTGGAGTCAGAGCAGCTTTTGTTCTCTGTTTCTCACAATTTGGTGAAACCAGAAGCAAAGCAGTCAGACTGACCGATGTCTCTGTGTCGCTAAGTGTGTTTGGGTTTTTTGTTAAGTGGGTTAAGAGGTAATGCTTAATATGGCACCAATAAACACACCCTGTTCAGCATCCATATAACTTATTTATGACAGGTTACACAACAGCAACAGCTCCTGTAGCAAACTCCAGTTAAGAAATTACATTTTAATGACACACATTTTCCATTCAGTGTTTCAGTCAGCTCCAACAGACTGATAGCAAATGTCATAACTTCACTTTTCATTAGTAAGGTGGTAAAAATCCAAAGCACACACACCTCAGTGAGTGGAGGAAGAGGCTGGCCAGGTGTCACACATTGTTGCATACAAATTTCGATAGAAATGAGTGTGTCGCAAATGTGTCTTATCCGTCCGAGGAACTTTTCCACAAACTGTTACTGGCACAACAGGTCACTTATTACTTCAGCTGACAAACCACAGCAGCCTGGTTCAGTTTTGGTAATTGAGCTGTAGCTCTGCCATAAAGTTCCTTCTCTCACTTTCAAACAAGTCATTGTTTGTAAAACAGGCTTTGATCGCTGCTACAAGTCCATGGCATCATCCAGAATGTCAAGACACTCCTTTGTGATACTCCAGATAAGAAGTCAGACTGAGAGTGAGAGAGATGTGTGGCTGAGTGTATGATACAGGAGATACAAAATCCATTTTTATTTCTTTCATAAATTTGATTTTGTACTAAATCAATCAAATAATTCCTCAAAAATGACTCATTTCCGACATTCATTCAAACATAACACAGTCATGCAAATTACAAACCAGCTTGCTGCTGTCTCAAGTGGGAAAAATGCTGCTTTTAATCCACTATCAATCTAATAATCCCAATCCTAAACAAACTGCCTTTCAACTTCCGTGTATTTGGTAGAAAAGGACCAAAAGTTTCTGCACAGATGAAGCCAGAGGAGTCCAGAGCAGCAGACTCGGTAACTCTACACCTGCTGCACCTTCTGGCCTTTTGTGGAGAGAAAGACAGCACACACACAAACAGGGTGGTGCACACAATGAAACATAGCCTAATAGGCTTTCAGTCTATGTTGCACTTGTTGTTGTTTTCTTTTCTAGAGGAAAAAAAATCAATAGGTCGCGTGGTGAGACAAACAATGCTGGAGCTGTATGTACGTGTCAAAGAACAGAGGAGGGAAGAATTGAGGGACACAAGGATGAGAGGGTGAAGGAGGCACTGCTGGTTATGATTTGCATTAATTATGATTTCTGGGGTTTTACATGTGAGCTGAATTTATTTCGAATGCAATAAAATCCTCTGTGTGTTTTTGTGTCGCAGCCATCAGAGTGTGAAGGCACATACGGACGATTAAAAAAGACGGAGCAAAAACAACAGCTGGGGGAGATATTAACCACGAAGCACACAGCCCCGCCCAACACACACACACCCACACACACACATGCAGCTCCACCCCTCACAGCCTGACCCACCCAACAAAACACCAACTGCTCCTCACACTGCAGTCCGCTCTCTCTTTCACTCTCTCTGTCGTTCACCCACCTGTTAGCAGGCTGATCCCAGAACAGCTCAGTGTGTCTGTTAGCTGTTAGCCTGCGCTAGCACTCACCCTGACACTCACCCTGCTAATGTCACTCGCAGGAGACGTCAGTGTCGATTCCCTGGGTGCTTTTTGACTTGTTCATCCCAAACAACCACAAACTTTGCTCTTAGTATTAATTACAGGTGAATTCACATGAATGTATATTGCAAGTTTTTCCAGATTAAAAGAAAAATCCACCTTCAGAAACTCTATGTCTTTAAACAACTTCAAACCATCACCATGGATAATCTTCATCACTGGAGGCAGAGATACCACGTTGCTCACAAGCTTTTCTCC
>JAQFJB010000006.1:23027104-23046011 GCA_029874875.1 Naso minor
CCTCACAGGGATATGGTATCAAGATGCCATTATGATCGGTCGCTCTCCACATTAGCTGAGGCAGAGCTACAGCAACGGCATCGGTTCAAATGAGATGCCTGAAGGGAAATCCACCTTTTCTTCTCTGCTGCTTCTCTTCCCTGTGGAGGCCAGAGGTCAGGTGCAGCGCGGCATTCCTGGAGCTGAAAGGGATTAAGGTTTTTCAAGGACACAGCAAGGCATGTTTGATGTGATTAGAGCGTTCGAAGCCGTGCCATTATGCGCTCATGTTTACTTACAGTTGATAAAGTAAGACACTGGAATTAAGGTTCAATTAAGATTTTTTATTATTAAAAGTAGTTGTGATGCAATAAGAGTTGTTGATATGGCGGAACAAATTGTTTTTCTTTTAACAAAAGAAGGCAGAATGTTTGATTTTGTCTCAACACAGGCAGATATAATGTATCACAAAACATTATTTGAATCAGAAACTGTCAAATTACAGAATACGTGAGCAAGATTGGGAATCTGATTGCACATGTGAAGGCAGCTTTTGGTATTTGACAGATTTTTATTCTCAGAACTACAGACATGTTTTGGTTAGTACCCAATGAGCTCAGAGGTTCGTTTACCAGCTTTAGTCCAACCACCATAATATTGTATGGCCCATATGTTGCCCAATAATTTATTTCTAGGAATGCACAATGTTGGATTTTGTTTGCCAATATCTGATATGCCGATATTTTGCGACTCATTTGGCCGATAATGGATACCAATACCGACATATATGTATATTTTTTCCCCACACCTAATTGCAGAGAATATCAAGTCTGTTCTGTAGTGGAATTTACATACAGTATCATTATGCAGACTCCTAACATGTTGGCTCACTTACAAATGTAGGCATAAAATGCAAAGCTTAAAATTGTGTATTAATCATTCCTTGTGCAGAAGAAGAAAAATACTTGAGCTTGTCATATTCATTTTTGACAATTACTTTTAAACAAACCAAGTCAGGTATATCCTTCTTAAAACTGGATGATGTTTTCCCTGAGACAGTCAAAGAAAACCCACAACCAGGGCAAATGTGACCTGTTTACAAGTGACAAAGTAAGTCAACAAAACGTCTGTGAAACATGACGTCTACTCGGGTTTTTAATTGAGGAAACGGCAGCCTTTTCTTTTATCGGTTACTATATCAGCCAATATTGGTGTGCAGCCCGATACCCGATATTTAAATTTAAAACCAATACTGGCCGATACCGATAATGTGCCGATAATATCCTGCATCCCTGTTTATTTCCATTCTCATTCTTTTGAGAAACTTTTAAATGTGGTGTTTTAAGGTGGAGGTGGGCAAGATGATCTCGATGATCTATCAGGGAAACAAAGCAGTGGCACCACCTCTAAAGCTAGGGTGAACACCACAGGATAAATTTGGACAATTCGTTTTGCCGTTTCAAGGCTGATCAGAACTGATCATCTGTCCGGGAGATCCTGTAGTTTGAGGAATGTAAAGAACCCGTCATAAACATCCCGATCTGATCAGAGACGAATTGGGCCTGCTCCAAAAATCTGGATGATTACATCGCTGGAGCGGGGCTTGGACGGCTCACAATAGCTGAGAGAGGGAAGGAAGGAAGGAAGGAAGGAAGGAAGGAAGGAAGGAAGGAAGTGAATGAGAGGACTTTTGACAAGGCGCTGTAAAGAAACAGCCTGTTGTACAGGTGAGTTTCGTAGCTAAGCTGGATGAAAGATTTGTCGTTACGTGGCAGGAACATGAGAGCATATTTATTGTGTCTTCCCAGGAGTATCACAGCCGTCATCACGTGAGGTGCTGCGTTGCTCCTGTAGCGTGTAATGCATCATTATCTTAATATCTCGTGGTGTGTGCATGTTAAAGATCAGAGAAAAGAGAACCTGTGAAGATTCTCCTCATGTGCGAGATGCAGCCTGATTTCAAAATCAGTTAGGAATTTAAAATGCTTTACATATGATAATCTAATTATTTTCATTGCAGATTAATCTGTCATAAAACATCAGAGATGGTGAAAAACACCTACAGACAAGGTGACTCCTTCAGATGTTTCAGTTTCAAACAGAAATGAACTGAAATACTTTCCACTAGCCTAGCTGTGTTGGTTTTATGTACAATAGTAATTTATGCCCTGTCTTGGCATCTCTGTGTTGTTAGTTTAGTTTATTGTTTGTTTTGTATCATTTGCATGACCACGTCATGTATCTCTGCCCTCTTGGCCGGATCCCTTTTGTAAAAGAGATGTACTGTCTCAAAAAGGTTTTAATCTGGTTAAGTAAAGGTTTTTAATAACTCCTCCAGTTGTCTTGATTTGTTTGACCAACAGCCAAATCCAAATGACTTCAGCGCTAGAATGTAAGCATCACACTGATGTAGGTGTGGTAAATGCAGGGATTAAGTGCCACTGACTGCCCAGAGCTGTGTCTGCAGTCACCTGCACGGCGACGTTTGCCCCGTCATGGTTTGTATGTCGCTGGCAGCCTTCCCAGCACCAGCCTATCTCTGTAAGTGGACACTGAACAGAAAGCAGACAAAGCAGCAGCAGTGTGACACAGCGGCTCTCACGCTCGAGTCTAATTGATTTACATGTGGTGAAACAAAGCAGTCGCTGTGTTTGAAGAGGCTTCCTGTGTTTCCTCCTGTTGTATGTAAAACGCTGCCCTACATGCGGAGGAAACCTCGCCGTCAGTTCGTACACATCGACACCTCGTGACTGCAAATGAGTCAGTGTTGCTGTTTAGTTATTCTGTTTTTGCTCTGTGCTGTGATGTCAGGATGTCTCACTGCTGTTGGTGCACCCGTCATTTGAGTTTGTGTTTGTGTCCAAGTGGCATATGCTTTTGTACTTTGCTAGCAGCCCTCAGTCAGAGCTTAAAGGAAGCGCTTTTTGTGATCTTTGCTTTCGGCATCAGATAATGGTAAACCTTTTTGGAGCATGGCTTGTTTTTTTGTAATTTTCAGTGATGGATGGGCTCAAGGCTAAAACCAATCTGTGCTCTCTGAACAGCAGGGCAGCCACCTACTGGAAACAGTAAGAAAAAGACGCTGTTATTGGACAGACAGGTCCTTGTTTTACTTGTTCTTCAATTTCAGTCCCAGGTGGGCCTGTTGGTCTGCAGTAAAAGTGATTTCCTAATTGCTGGAACAGGACAAAACTGCATTTTTAAACATTTGTTAAAACAGTCTTTGAAGCCCGGCTATGCTTTAATCCCTTCGATGCTCACAGCTGTATTTTCGCTCCGAGCTCCTGCTTGGTTCATTGTGGGGTGAATTCTATGGATGTTGTCCTTCATCAGCTGTGAAAGGAAGCTTTTGTGAAGCTCTGGTCCCCTCAGATGTAGCGTGATGTGAAAGGCTCCAACCAAGGGCTGCAGGGCTTGTTGGTTGTTGCTGCTGAAAGGAGCACACTTCTTGTTCACAATTCAGTTGAGTCCACCCCTTTTCTCGGCAGACCTTGCTGTCAGTTCTTGAGATATTTGAATCCTGAAAGCATCCTTTTTTGTTGCTGGAGATGAATGCCTCTATAGCTTCAATTTACCGTGTTGAATATACCCCCACTTGGTTTTCAGTCTGCTAAAAAGCCACATTTCTGAAGAGTGACGATTAAGCACAGTAAATAAAACCTGCATCAAAGGTTCTAAGGTTCACGGATCAGCTTGAGAGACATTTTGCGGTTGATGATAGTTTGCCATTTATTTCACATGAAGAACTTGTTCAAAGCTCCCAGCATCACTTCTGAAAAACACTGGATCTGAAGAGTTTGATATTCAATTGAGAATGCAAAATCTAAGAATGAAAAAAAAGACTATTTTATTATTTATGAATGTGACCAAAAAACAAATAAACAAGAAAATGCTTTGTTTTTCGGACTTCTTAGTCTTTTACTCTAAAATAAAAAAAAGAACATTTAAAAAATGTATCAAAGCTTGAATTTGATTTTGATATGTGAGTTTGTGAATTGTGTGACCCGCAAGTCAATCCGTGGATTCACGTTGTCATTATTGTGATTTGTCTTGAAACACTTATGCTTGACTGCGGTCATGCCATCCATTTTCGGAGAGCAGCGGCAACGCTATCTGCACTTAAAAACTGTGTGGGGATGCAAAGTTAATGTTCATAATAAAGAGTTAAAAGCACATTGTCAGTTGAAAAAAGGTCACTCCTATATTAATTATATAATTTAATTCCATATTTCATTTGATGTCATTTCGTGTAGCCTGTCATTATTTCATTTGTTGAAATAATAATTAGCCAATTGTACTCTAGTTTTCTGCATTTTCTGTTGAATGTAGTGCAGCCAGATGCAGATATCAGAAGCATTATTAAAGTATTGTGATGTTTAGGCTCTTTATTTTGCAGACCTGCCAGTAAAAGACAAAAACCCAAACACTGAATAATCCTGGTTATTCAAGTGTGCATCAATCACATTCATATCTTCATTGCTCAGAAACATAACGCGTCTGAATGACTGAAAGGGCGTTAAATGCAATACGCATGCCTTTCTAAAGGCAGATTTTAAAAATTCTAACCACATTGTTATCAGAAAACAAGATTCTTGTTCTACATGTCCCCCAAAACGTGATGGTTTTCTATTTGATTTGCAGCAGCATTTTTTTTTCATAAAAACAAGCTAAGGTCATGATAATAACCCTTTCATTTCTTCTTAAATGCAAAAATCAACAAACAGAGAAAATCTGAAAAATGAAATATCAAAATCAAATTTAGCTCTTGGTCCAATTTTTAAATGTTTCATTTTAGATCTGAGCATAAAATCAAAGTCCAAAAACCAAAGCGTTATTTGTTTTTTGTATTAAGTCATTTTAAAATTTTGTGGTTTTGCATTGTCAGTTGAATATTTTTTCTTGCAATGAAGCATTTTGTGAAATGTATTTCTTTTGCTTTTCATGTTGTTTGTCTGTGGAAATTATAGAAAGTAACCTTGCTGAGAATTAATCTACCACCTGCTTGACTTTGTGTCCATTTTTGGAGTGCGAAAAATAACTGTTTGCTGACCATACGTGTGGCAGGTGAAGCATGTATAGTAGGTCAAGTTAATTTCAAGTTAGATGACAAAGTTGTCATTAAGCCTTTGCTCAGATTATTGTGAATTTCTTTTAAAATCTCTCTCCTCTACAGCAGATAATTTCAAAGAAACTTACTCATGACATTTACACAGAGTACGTTCATAACAGTGAATAGTTTTCGGGTTCACTGTAGGAGAGATGGGGAGAGAAGCACTTTCGGTGATTGCGTGGATGTCTGTAGTCCTGTAACTACGCTCAGCAGGGAAGCAATCTGTCTTCTGCATTGGGCGATAGCATTTTGGTTCGAAATCAGTTCTTATGTGCTGCAGACAGATTCCACCACGCCTTTGATTTGAAATGGCTTCCTCTGCTCTGCTGCCTTTTATTGTGAGTCAGACTTTGGATTCCAGATTTGCATTGTAGGAAAAACACCTGTAAAATGGACTGAGATGCACAGAAGATTATCTTGCCATTGCTTGAAAAGAATAGCCCTTTTTTTTGGACACCTTCATGATGTTGTCATGCTTCACTGTTCACCCTCTGTCTGGTCTGATGACCCATGTGATGCCACCCACTGTGGCACATCCCGTCTTTCTGTGGTGTCAGAACAAGTTAATCTTTTTCCTCTAATTCTGGTGATCTTGTCATGAAATGGCAATATGTCTCAGGCATAATAAGTTCTCCCCCCTGACGCACTGAAAGAGAATAAGATCTCTGAATGAAGGAAAGGTTACGCTGAAGGTGGCCCCTTTAATTCCTCTAAGAGGACTACATGGAATACAAATTTGAACAGAGGAAATGGTTTTGTGACATTATGTCCACATATGGTGGATGACACGTATCCACAAGGGGAGCAAGAGCTCCCTTGCTTCCAGGATTGTGTAACCTCTCAGCATGTATGAGTAAGTGATATCAGCGCCTATAAAGCTGTGTCACCTTCGCTGTGCCAGGACGTTCTCGCCTGAACCTTTGTGTTCTGCTGTCAACTATTTTCACAGAATACTGCAGAATACTTTTCCTCCCAGTTGAGCAAATATGGATGTGAATGGGTAATTTAACCCAGTTCATTCATCATCATGCACAGTGTGAAGTGAACTTGACTGCTTGTTGTAGGATTTCCTGAAAGGTGCACATTAAAGGAAGAGTTTGACATTTTGTTCAAATACACTTTCTAGCTTTTTAGAATATTAATGCCACTCTCATGTCTATCTGTTTAAAGAAGAAGTTTGTTCTTTAGCACATTAAGCCTTATAATAAGGATATTTATGATCATATACGGTGTTCTACAGCATTGTTATGATGATCCGTGCAGTCATGAGAGCTGGAGCTCGTTGCTGACGTCACCGCTAGCTGAAAACAACGGAGGAGCATGTGCACTCAGACAATCCATTGGAAAAAGCAAACGCTGCCTTAGGAGAAACTTGCTGAATGTTTGGTGTCCTCTCATGTACCGACACTAAAACACAAAGGTAAACACTAATGTATAACCCGCAAATGGTTGTTTGTTTTATGAAACAGCTGAAGGAGTTTGGCTTTGGGTTATATGCTGTGTCCAACTTTGTGTCGATACATGAGAGGACACCACTAAACATTCTGTGAATTTAAATGATTTAAAGAGGCATCCCAGTCTATTTCTGACGATTGTCTCTATCTTCTCCAAATGTAGCTGTTCAAATGTGACCATGTGTTACTTTAGTAGATGTCAGACTGCATTTTTAAAGTCCATTCACTGCCATTCATGTTGAAACAGGGTATAGAAACACTATAGGACACGTGAAAGTTGCTACGTATAGGTAATTCACTCTTCTAAATAGAACGTCTGTGTTTATTTGGTCAGCAATCGGGAAGGAGGGATGGGGTGGGGGGGCACCAAAGTTATTACGCCTGGAGAAATAGTTCCTTACAAGTGCTGCCTTCCTAGCCCCGATATTAACGTGAAGGATTGCGACACAGACATTCCTTATGACTAATGCTGCCGTACATTTTCAGGCACTTTCTGTAACGTAACACTTCATGCTCGTCTTCAGACCACCTGGTAAAATCAGACGCCATCTTGAAAAGTCATAACGCTCAGGTCACATTGTGTAAATAAATTCTGTACAAGGAAGCTTCAGTGTGCCTACCTTCCTTTTTCTTGGTCATGGTTTCTGTGATCCAGCACCTGGCTGAAAGTTTGTGCCCCTGCTGCTCTCTTTTAATCTTTTGTTTACCAGAAATGTCCCAAAGAGATATAATGTCTCTTCTGCCAGGAATTTCTGGTAAAAATGGCAGCAAAAAATAAAAAATAGTTTCACGTAGGATGTACACACAAGAACAAATGACATCACAAGAATAAAACATGTAGAAAAAACCAGCAGATATTAAAAACATATCTTAACAATACCAACCAAACACAGAAGATTCAAAAATGACGTTAACATGTCAGCTTGTAGGTAATTTGTTCTCACATTAGTTTTATTGATTTTAAATGGGAAAAAAATGAAAGCTTTAAGATTAGTTACACATGTATACAATCATTTTTCAGACTGTAAAAGCTGGCGAGTTCAACCGAGTCAACACAGATAAACCATCTGGCAGAGAAGTGTTAACTCTGCTGCTCTGCATATCAGCACTTTTTCTCAGCGGACTGTTGGCCTCCATATGAAGGATTTGTCTGCGATCAGTGAAGCGGAAACTGAAGAAATACGACCAGATTTTTAGCTTTGGCATATCTCTCAGAGTCATGAACCCCTCCCTCCCACCCACACACACTCACTCGCACACACACTGAATTCCCAGTGCTACAAATCTGCTAAAGGACTCAGACATGCATACTGGAGTCTGGCAACCAACCTCAGCTTCCTCCTCTCCAATCGGCCAAAGCTTAATTCTTTCTCAGCACAATATCATTTTCAGCTGTGGGATCGTTTCTCCGGCTGCAGTTCACCTCGTCCGGCTCGTGCTCTCTCTGTTCACGGCTGTTTCTCATCGTCAGCACGGCAGATGTGCACATACGTTTAAACAAGCAACATTTCCTTGTAGATTATTATTAGTCTTTGAGGTATTTCGTGACATTTTCTCATTTTGTGTCAGATCATGTCAGATAAGATTTACTGTAATAAATACAAGCTGCAGGCTGGCAAAAAAAAGAAAAGAAAAGAAAAAACATTAAAAAAAAACTTTAGTCCCCTGGTGGTAATTACAAGCAGGACATGTGGCTCCACTTTGGAATCACAAGTTGTAGAAATGTCAACACCATCTGCAAACACTGCACTGAGCCCACTGACTGTGCCACTTCTATTCAGTGAAAACTGCAAATACATACTGTAAGTCAGCGGTTCTCAAACTTTTTTTGTCACACCCCTCTTCGGAGAAAGAAAACTTTCCATGCCCCCTCCGACAAGATTGCAACAGAACGATTCACGTTTTCAAAAACAGATAAAAACAAATTAAAATGAACATTAACAATAAAGTGCTGTTTTTAAAAATAGTTATCGTGCTTGCAGTGTTAAGTTTCCTTAGGACTGCTCTGCCTCAACTCTGATTCACGGAGGTCCCTGAAAGCAACATGTAGGCTGCCTGCAGGCCGAAGCCGCAGCTGCAGCAGCGGGTCTTTGTTGGTGACAGCTTAACTTAAATAAAAGGCTGCAGACAGACAGAGCAGTCGTAGGACATCAGTGGGAAAACCAGAGGACAGTTCTGCTGCAAAATATGACCCAGTTTTAGTCAAATTGCTGTTTTGTGCGACGTCTTAACGTGTGTTGTTAAGTTTTTCTTGTTTTTTTTTTCGGGGGGTTTGAGAATCACTGCTGTAATGCAGGGGGCATTCCAACTTTAAATTAAGGAAATTGCTCTGATGTTTTTTTTTTTAACATAGAATGAACAGAAAAGAAGTTTTATGAAGCCTTTTGTGCAAGAAATCTGATAAATTGCCTCCAGTTTGTTTGCGCTGATGACTACAAGTTTGAAAATGAAGAATCTGGGGGTGTGAAGTTAGAAAGAAATGAGTTTACCAGCTTTCTCCTTTTCTCTGCTGCAGGCTGGCAGCTCCAGGCTACATGAGCAGCTTTCTTTCTATTACATTCTGTACACTTTATATTTCAAGATGTATATGGACGGTGAAAATAATAACAAAACCCTGACATTTCTATTGTGATTTATAATGAATGTTTCTATCTGTGCACCTGCCTCCAGATGTTCCATGTGACTGTTAGCTCCTTTGTTAATCCCCTGAACATGACAGGATGATGGCATTTTTCTGTCTCCTCTGTGTGGATGACAGGCGTTCCACTTGCAGTTCGTTTGTGTACAGACACAAAAACAGCTTCTACAGTTAATGTAAATTAACATTGCAGTGTGGTCTGTAGTCTGGCTGCAGTTTTGGATTTTTCTGGACCTCTGCCCGTCCTGATGGCTTCAGTGTTCAGCCTCGGGTTACACAATCTGCTTTCCTACAAGAGCACAGAACAGTTGTGTCAACATAATATAACAGTTTTCATTTAAAAACAGGCATTGCAGTGTTATTACTCAGACATTCCTCAATTTTTCCAACGTAATACTTGTAGCATTTCTTTTTGTCTTTTGGATTTTGTGTATGAGTAAAAAAAACCTCTTACACTAAATTGAACACTGTGGCACTCCAAGAAAAAAAAGGACACTCCTGCAAAAGTTATGAATGAACAGAGATATGTTTAATAGGCATGTGTGCAAACTTTCCAAAAACAAATGAGACACAAAAAGTTGGAAAAGCTCTGAAAGTGAAGCAATCTGGGAACAAAGGCCACGCCTCCATTTATATGTTGACTTTGTTTCCAAAATAACCCTGAAATCAGTCGATACTGTTGTCTAGGACTTGTTGACTGTAGAGCGCCGAACAAAACAGTTTGAATCTTGGTCACATTGATTTGAACGCAGGAAAACAAATGCTTTACAAATGAGGCCACCGTGCACTGGATCTGCCTGACTTCAGTGATCATGTTGTGTACAAAAATGAAAACAGGCCTCTGTTGTTTTGTCATCTGTAATTCAAACACACTCAGTGTTGGTGATGAAGGGAAACTCACTGAGCCATCAAATCCAGAAAGAAAACAGCAGTGAAAAGTGGCACAAACAAATCAGATTGGATAGGAAACAAAATGTTGAAATGCATTCTGGCCTTCAGTGATCATATTAGTTTTTTGACTTCCACCTCCTGCCAACAAGCTATTGATTTAGGATGTAATCCAAACTGTGTCAAACGGAACTTCATGTTTGAGCCGGAAAATCATTACTAATTAAATTTCCAATTAAATGCTGGAACATTAACCCACTTTTAAAAAAGTTACGTCATGGACATCAGCTCTCTTTAAGTCAGTATATTTTTCTACCCCCGCAGAGGAATAAGACGTCTATTTTCAGCTGTGAACCCCATAAAATCACATTGAGCTCTATCTATAAATGGCAGATCACATAAGTGCTCGCTCAGTCAGACCAACCACAGCGGCGACCTATTCAGAATAAACTCTGCTCGAGGAGGAAAAACTTCACTCAACCACGGCTTGTATTTCTGTAAACAGCACAGAAACTAGGATTCTATAAAGACCGACTGACCTGTCTGTGTTTGCACAAATCACTTTGAAACTGTATAAAAATATCTTGCAAGTCAATAGTAAGCTAAATAATCATCAGTCATATAGAACATTCAATAGAATGTGCCGAAATTGTTTAAAATTTTTTTTACTGTGAGTGTTTAAGGCTTCATAATCAAAATGGTGGGAATGATATAGAGGAATTTAACCAAATATTTTGCAAAACCAAGCAACTGTTTCATCCCTAATCTGCATGCAGACAGAATTTTTGCTTTGCAGTGTCATTTTGCTCTGAATAAAGCCAGTAAAATTGCCTGTGAGCAGGTTTGCAAAGTATTGCATTCTGCAATAATAGAATTAATAGTTCTGCCTTGGTTTGACGTGGGTGTTTATTCTTTCACTCTGGTCCGTGACAACATCCTCTTTCCCAGAGCCAACTGTCAGTTTGAGCAGTGCTTGGTGTAATCGTTTCTTTTATTAGGTTATAAAGCTTGATGTGTGTGTGACGGTTGCACCTGCTGCCACACAAGTTAAAGGTTGGTCACGCTCTTGCACTCACACGAGTTTATCTAATTCATACTTAAAGGTTCTTTTACTTATTTGGTTTACAGTCACACTGCACACAGATTAATAATGACACATAGCTGTTGTTTCTTGCAGCTTACATACATTTGTTTCACATAATTGGCAAAACATTAGTTTCTATTTGTAAAGTCCACATCCACATACACTTGCAATGCAGGACTGTTTGCAGTGCACACATTTAATTACCTAATATACAGTGGCATTTTTGTCTTAAGTTGAGTTTGTCCAAGATAATCTGACTGTAATTTATTGAGTTAGCAGTGAGTTTGGGCTTGTTTCTGGTCAGTGCAGTTGGAATTGGACTCCATATGTATGGATATATATAATATTCTTCTTGGTAGATGAGTTTCTGCTTTGTTGGCTTTGGTCAGCTTTTGATGAGCACAGCTCGAGCTGCCTTCTGTTGAGTGGACTTCGTCTGTGGGACCAGAACTTTATTCTGTTTAAATAAATGTTTTATTTTTTGGTGAAATGAAATCGTTATTTTTTTGAAAGTCCACCTGAGACTCCTCATGCCTGCCAACTTGTTCCTTCACACTTTAGAAGAAAAAAAATATCCCTGACTGTTGTAATACTCTCTGTTATGTAATATTAGGCCCAAAAGACATTCTAATAACTGCACTATAAGCCTTTGAAAACAGGATTATTAAACTGACACAAAGAGAAAGCAAGCTGCCAGCTCCTCCACGTCTCTGCTTCGGGCCCGGCTACTGTTTGATTAACAGTCTAGCCTATGTTGAAATGTTAGCCTTACATTTCAGTAAACATTTCTCACTCGCTGTCTTTGATGAATAAAAAATAACTTGTAGCACTTAAACCTGTCCTTAAGCAGTTCTGTTAAATTAGTGATATCCCTTTTCCCTCCTGCCTCTCAGATTTTACAGCTGCCACACTTAAAAATTCTGCTCGAGGAGTCACTCTGGTGAATTTAAATCTTATGCGTCCACTCAACTCTTAACCTGACGTCCAAGCAGTTGACACTGCCCCTGCAAAATACATGGACCTCCCCCATGGAGTAACGTGAAACCGGGGCACTTGCATTAAAATGAGCCGCACAGTCCTCATAACTTCATCCTCTGTCTTCTCCTGACAGAAGGATGTGCTTTAAGAACCTGTTCAATTAGCTCGAGCTTAATCTTTGGGTTCTTAAAGTGGGTTATTAGAGGCGTCTCAGAGGCCCCTCTGAGCAAAAATGAGGAATTGATTAATTTTGCTTTCATTTCATTCACTAGAAAAGACACCAAATACAGCGAATGAAAAATATTTTTCTTTTGCTACTTCAAGGAAAACCCTTTACCACCCTAAATAGACAAAACAAAACAAAACAAAAGAAATGTGTGAATCAACTTATCTTGGATATTTGGTGAGATATCTCTTTTAAATGGGAGTGGTGTGTTTAGGTACTTCAGTTTTTCTGAATTCCCAACCCAACCTTGACTTAAGTGTACAAAGCCAGTGTATTATAACTATTCAATACCAGCAGTATTGAATAGTTGAAAACAAATATGTGTAAGGATTATTTGTTCCAAAACAGAGTTTACAGATGGGAGCATGTGTGTCTGATGCCAAAAAATCTCAGCTGCTGGCTAAACTAATCATTGAGTCAGTGGTATTGATTAAAACCCTATCAACCTCCCACAGATAGATTAATAGCTGTGTTGCACTGCGGGGCAGGGAATCTTATTTCCCCTTTGAAGAGCAGAACACTGGACTCTGTTTGATTTGTAATTAATTAGAGGAAGACAAGTGTAAAAATAAACTGGTATGATTGTGCACACAATGGTGCCACACATATCTTTTTCATTAAGTTTCTTCAAACAGTGCTGTCCAGCACCAGAGAACTATTTTCAGCCTTGGATATGAAGAAGAGGAGGGGCTTTGAATCACTCTTGGATGAAGATAAGGTGGCAGCTAAAAAAGGATCGGTTTTCAGTGTGATGCTGCATTTATCATTACATACCTAAGAGTGCCAGCATTTTGTTGTTGTTGTTGTTGTTTTTTTTCTCACATGAAATCAGTGAGTGCTGCATATGTAATTTCCATGCAAGGAGGGGAACCTGGTGAATCCAGAGTAAATTAGACTAAAAATAATAAAGTCGCATGTGCACATCCTTTCTAAGAGCCAATTAGTACTCCTGACTAAAAGTAGGAACCAGTCTGTGGTCTGGCAGGTGTTTCCACCTGGTTGGTAAACAATTTTTGACTACACACTCACACACACACAGCGTGTCACTGCTGTCAGGTACCGTAAGTTTGTATGTTGGAGTTTTCAGATGCACTGTGAAGCAAAAGTAAAATAAATGTATCGAGTGTTTTAACTTGGTATGTATGTAAGTATGACTTGGACTTTCATTCACTGGACACAGTAAAGGTGCGTCAAATAGTTAATTCGTGGAGCAACACCTCAGCAGCTTGAAGCATGGGCTCAGCCTCTACATCCTTTGTATCTGCTCTCAGTGATCAGACAGCTTTTGAGTGCCAACCTTAAAGAGGCTTAGAATAATGAATTAGTCATAGAGATCTCTGAGGACACGAGGGAGGAGAGTTTGGCCTCAATGCACAAGTCTATCAGTAGCAGATAACACTTCGTACAATTAAAAGTTTTGCATAGACTTCATTACTCTAATTCTAATTCTTGAAGTCCATGTTACTGAAAGTTGGAGGTTTGCTTTGCGTCGCAGTGAATTTTAAAGCAAAAAGAGAACAGAAATTGTTCATGTGTAGAGCAGTATTTAATTCTGTGGGTTAGAACTTCATTTATTTGTGTGTCTGTCTGTATGCTTATTTATTCATTTAGCAAGGAAAGCAGACAATTTGTAACTGTGTCTTAATTAGTAAGACAGTTCAAGTTAATCCTCAGTCTCTGGGTGGGGGGGCACAAACGCACAAACACAGACTACTTAAGCTGGATAGAAAGCCAGAGTCGGGCCACTGTTGGCGTGAGGAGATTTCTTCACTGTGTTACTTATGGCCAATCATTATTATGTTGGGCCAACACTGGCCTGCTGCCTAAAGTATACTGGCCCAATATATAAATGCTTGGCAAGAGCTAGGTACTCTTTTAATTAAAAGTTTGCCTTAGTTACTGTTTACTTAAGAAATAATGAATAAATTCAACAAAGCTCACATTAAAGTGACAGAAAAAACTCCCACACACTCAGATATGCACTTCCTCTGTGGATTGTTCTCTCAGTGAATGTGCTATATACTGTTAGAGTTGAATTTTGGCCTTTAGCAGACCAAACAGGTGAAACAGATGAAAGGTTTCGGATAGAAAATACATTAATAGGCCCCATAAAGTCTGTTAGCACCTTCTTGGGATTAAGGCCTGAGCCTGGGAGTTTTCGGGATGCAGCTATATGGATATTTGGGAGTAAGAAAATTACGATATGTGATGTCTCCGCTGATTTTACATGTATATAAAATTGGCTGAACATGTTTATCAAATACTTGTGACATAGATATGTAATGGAGGCAAAATATTTTACATTTTAACAAACTTTATTCTAAACATCAGTGCACTGAACAGTAAACACCTCACTTATTAGTTATTAAATAATGGACCGCCCACTGCTGGACAAACTACGTAATTACGCCATTTTAAATCACGAGTCCAAGCATTTTTTCTGGCCTTAAAAACTGTTTTATTATTGTTTTCATCATAATAATATCTGCAAACTGATATATATCGGTCAAACCCTCTTTTTTACAAGGCCTATGTGCTCCTGTTTGCACTGTCACTGAAGCTTTTTCAAAAGCCACATTCATTATTATTACTCATTGTTCTTCTTTCCCTATAATGGAGGTTTTGCATCAGCAAAGCATGTTGTTTTGAGTTCTTTTTGAATGCATTAAAAGAACCATGTCCACACTCCATGATGGTGCTTCTGAAGCCACATGCCATCAATTCAACCACATCCTGGCATTTTCGACTTCAAATATAGCAGCACATCAGAGGTTCAAAGCCGCCCCTTAGCCTCTTGCAGACAGATTTGCAGAGAGATAGGCTGATCCCAATTAGAGCATTTAAAAACGTAGTTAAGGGTCTGGAGGCAAATTAAATGGAGTTTGTAAATGTTTCCTTCGCTTCGCTTAGATAGAGCATTTTTGCAGTGGTTTTTCTATGTAGGTTCAGGGATTAGAGCAATAGTATTATGTACTGGAATGTATGTATTTATGTTTTGATAAGAACGTGTGTGTGTTTTGAAAGGATGCTTGTATGTATATATATATATACATATACATTTTTTTCTTTTTCCTATGCTCTTTTGTATGTTATGGTTTGCACAAGTTTTGTTGACATGCCACGTCTCCTGAGGGAGACAATAAAGGCTAATCTAATCTAATCTAATCTAATCTAGTCCTCTCTAACTCCCCTCTGTCTTCTTATGCATGTGATGCTGTGAGTTGATACTGTATGTTTTTAATTTCTGCTTGTACAATATGTAGTTTGAAACACTTTTGCTGCTGCCTTGTAAAGGAGATTTTTGTCATCTCATTGGGATTTATGTGGTCCATAAAAGGTTCAGTAGTATTAATTAATAGTTTCCATCATAATGTGGTCAAATGTGTTCATCTTTGCAAGAGACATTTTAATTTTTAAAATGGCGCGTAGTCAGTAATGGTTAAGGATAATCTATCCTATAGACGGCTTCAGAGTATTCAGTTAATTCTTGACTTTGTTTTAGTTGTTTTTTGCTGTAAACTTCTTTTTAATGTCCATAAATTTTCTATTCTTGATACCATCTGTGTGTTTATGAAGTAAAAATTGAGAGATAATCAAGATTATTTGAACTTCTCTCCAAATTACTGAAAAAAACCCAACCCGAAAAAAAATGTAGCTCTCTTTGATCACACCAGCCAGTGAAGTAGAACCAATTACTTCGTCCCCTCTTACTCATACAGGAGCCAGCCACTCTCCTCTGTTCATGTTGCTGCCTCTAGACACCAAATTCAACCACCTCTAGCATCTGTGTGATGTTTGCCAAACTGTTTGGTTATGATGCTGACAGATTATGATGATCATTCCCATAATCAGACACAAATGCCAGATGTCCTAAAAGTTATCCACTCCGCCTCTGAGCTCTCAAAAAACAAAAGTGCTACCATGTTCCTTTGACCTGACATCTTTCGAGTGGGAATCTTGGTCAAATTTGAAGGTGCTCTGCTTGTTCTGTAAAAGACGGGGAGGGAAGCAAATGTAAGGCAGAAGAACCGTTCAAAGACATGATGCACTCAAATGCTCTGTCACTTACAGAATATTCTGAGCAGACAGAGAGCGCATGTGAAAACTTTTCTGTATTAAAGAAATATTAACCAAATGCAAACCTGTCGCTGTTAATGTCACGTTTCAGACAAATGCTCGTCTTATTTTGATTTGATCACGAGCTGGTGGTTTGTAATCATCACATGGTTTCCAATAAATGGTCGGACGGAGCAGAGATTCTGGGAAATTGTTGTTAGGGGGATAATTAGGGTTGTCCAGACATTGACTTGCACTTTATTGCTGCCACCAGCAGCTCGATCGGTGGTTGGTTGGTCCACAGAAGTTCCACTCTTTGGCGGCCACAGTTTTCACCTTAGGAGGCTGAAATTTCGCATGGAGGTCAAGTGTGTCTGTGTGTGTGTGTGTGTGTGTGTGTGTGTGTGTGTGTGTGAAGGTGTATGTTTGTGTTCCTGCCAAGTGGCTAAAAGGGGGCGTGGTAATGGGAGTGGCCCGTAACAAAAAGGTGCATAACTTCTAAACAGATTCATGTGACACGGTCAAACTTTGTAGAAACACACACACACACAAAAGCTCAGTGAATCAAAGTTGCACCACATTTCTCAGACTGATTGCCTCTTTGTGGCGACTGTGGACCGAACATGCACGCCTCAGAGGTGTTTCTATGAACTGACCCCGATTTGTCCTGCTGTTGTCTGTCCTTTCATTCGTCTGGCTGTCCGTCTGTTCCACGCAGTCACTTTTCCCAGTTGCGCTGATTGCCCCAAGGGGGATGCCGTAGCATCTGTTTGTGTGTCATGCATCTTCGCCTTCACTGAATGCACTTTTTTGCTGCCTTTATTAACATTTGGAAGCATTTTTTCCTTAATTTTACCCCAAAAATTGATTTATTTTTTTTAAAGGGGGACACACTGTATTTTACTGTTTACTTGTCTTTGAAAGTCCTGCCTAGTGTGTTTTGAAGGTTTATTTTAGGGTTACAAGCACTGCAAGTATTGATTCATACGTGACCATTTTGGTGAGCCCTGCGTGGTTTATTCACCTACTGGTGAGATGTTAAAGCGGCTGTTTGTTGGGCTTAACAGTGATGTGAGGTAATATGAGTCGACATCAGTAGCAGTTGTATTTGTATCAGGAGTGAAGCTTTGAATCGTTAGTAATCATTGGTGAGGCTAATGTAGCTTTCAGCACAACACATTTGGTCCTGTGGCTGACAGACACGAATGCAAGGTCATACAAGGTTTTCAGCTTTGTGACTTTCATAGAAGAGCTGCATAATATCATGAATGAAACCTGCTGTTGAAATAATGTTGATGGGTATAATGTTGTTTTCACACCGTCAGAGTCTGTTTGAAAGGCGAACATCCCGCGGTGCTTTCCAGGGCGTGATAATTAATTACTGCCAGAAGTTTCAAACTCAGCCGGCTGGTTCCCGCTGCCCTCTCTGCATTAGAGAGGTTGTCAGTTGTCAGTGGTGTGTTTGGTTTTTGTGCTCACAGACTAAAAACAGTTCAGAAATCTAAATGCAAATGAGTAAAATGGAAAAATATAAACATGAGCTGTGGTAAAAATTTAAATGATCACCTAGTCAAAAAAGAAATGTAGGAACAGATTTCAGCTTCTCTGTTGAATTTCTTGTTACGTTTACTTCCATAGTTAAAGAAGTATTTCCCAACAGGAAAGAGGATCTTTATAGATGAAACAGAGCTCTCTATGCAGAAAAAAGACCCAAATTATTTTCAAATTAGTGCTACATGACCAGGGGAGACCTGGAAAATGGTCTGTTAATTCCTTTTGCTCGAAACATAGAAAAACATACAAAATGAGGATAACACAGGACCACAAACGCACCACTGACAGTTCCTGCAGGTGGGTGACGTACTACAGTTGGTTTCAGCTCCTTGTCAAAACTTTATCATTTTGCAGCTATACCGTTTAGTTTAGTTTAGTTAGACCAAAAGAGGCAGGGTCCAACTGATGTTAACTGGTGTTACATGGGGCCCGGGTGGGGTGGGGGGTGGGTGCTGTTGTGGCTCCTACTTATTCAGCCAGCAGTTGCTTTCGCCTGCAACTGAAAGGAAAGCTTGGTTTTGGACTGGAGTTGAAAGAGAGACACACTGCGAAGGCAAAAGAAACTACTACACAAAACTAACACATTTAACAGATGTTGTGTTACAAGCACATCTGCTGTATTTTGCGCATGCGCCCTGCGGTTTGCTTCCAGTATATATTTGACCTTAAAATGACAGAAAGTGCTAATCTGAGTAAAAAAATAACATAAACAACAAATAACATAAATAAAAAAGTCACAACAAGCACACAGGACCGTTTAGAGTTGTTGGAAAGTTTACCTGATGACTTTAAGTGGCGGCAGGCTAGAACTTCCCACTGACTACCAGTGTTTGAGCTAAGCTAATTAGCATTCTCTTCTAACTGTCTCTTCCTTGTTACTGCACGCACAGTTGAAAGAATGGTATCTATCTTCCTGTCTGGAGGGAGGCAAATACCAAAA
>JAQFJB010000006.1:23261947-23272104 GCA_029874875.1 Naso minor
GCCTGCAGCGCCATGGAAAGTAACACGTATATAACCAATCTGATTTCCTCAGCACAGCTTTTCCCCGGAGTTAAAATGAGGTCTCATTTTCATTTGGCCACTGGAAAAAAAGGAAAGATGAGATAATATTTATACATGCTTAACAAGGATTATTGCCACAACTTCATCTACTTTTAAGGTGCACGGAGAAGTGAAAAGGTTTAAAGAGGTCAAAACTACCGCGACACTCGAAGCATGAAGTAAAAAAAAAACTGTTTTAGGACAGATGAATTTTGACTCTTGCTGCCAGTGAGGGTGAACCTGAGGGTCTCAAATTAAAGTTGTTGTTTGTACAAGTGTTGATGTTTTGACCTCAAAGTCGAACTGATTTCAGTTTCAAGAATTTCAAAGTTCCGTATTGTGACGTCCTTCTGGTATATACAGGCAGGATACAACGTTGAGAGGAATTTGATTGGACTGTTGAAAAGTGGGACGTATCATAACAAACATGGAGAATTACTGTGATACAGGCTAACATTAGCCTAGCTTCAGCCTGTAATCAGAGATGCTAAGTTTCATGCACTGGGCGTGACACACACGCACTCATGCCACATTCTGAATTTCTCATGCTGTCAAATCAAAAACATAAAAAAATAAATAAATAAATTAGGGACTCGTGAACAGCAGAAGAGGGCTACGTGGAGCTGCCAGCAACATCAGCTAGACTTCCATCACAATTTTTAAAAATAAAAGCTCTGAAGGCAGATATGCCTGACAACTGTCTGCCTGACATGGCTCTGATTTTGGAAGTAAGTGAGAACATGACCTTACGTCCCAGCATCTGAGGACTTCTAATTTGAATTCCATTAACAATTTAGAACAGGTCGTAAGTAGCTGATGCTATTGGTTGAAATTGCTCTGGGCAAGATGACAAAAATCATCTGCCCTGTTTTTAAACAGGGAGAAATTTTTATTTCATTAAGGTATAAAAATAAAAAGATACACATTTTTGTAATTTTTTTGGCTCATATAGTTGAACAAGTGAACAGTATAACCAGGGATGTGACCAAGAAAGATTAAAGACATTTTTCATTTCAGGTTTTTGAAGTTAGAGCTCATGATGTCATCGTTTTGCCAATTAGTTCTTGAACATAGCTCAAAATGTAGAAAAGTCCTGTTTGTAAAACACAACATAATTGCTTTAAAAAAAAAGTGTGCATCTTAACAAGATTAAAGAAAAAAAAAGTCAATTAATAAAGAAGATTTGAAGCTTTACCAGTGGTGAGAGAGTAACAAAGAACATATTTCAAAGCTTTTCCTGAGGAACCACTTGAAAGAGACTGGAGGCCACGCTTTCAGTTATCTCAGTTTTGTGGTCAGTATGTATTTTTCCCTGCTGATTAAACTGCTTTGAAAGAGTCTTTCGTGTCGGACAGAAACCTGTTTGTATGTTACTGTTTGTGATGAGAAAATGCCACTGGATTCGTCTGTCAAAGCAAATCAGTTCAGTTACATAAAGAAAACAGGAGCAGCAGATCTTTGAGGTTGTTGCCATGGTGTGAGGAATGCTGCTTTCATGAGCATGATGCTTCCTGCATAATGAAGCTTGCTGTGCGTTTAGAGTTGTGCTCAAAAAAACAAATAAAGCTTATTCTGGGTGGCCAGCTGGGTTTTGTGACCAAGGCTTGTGATAAATCCTAAGTATAACTTTAGCAAGCTTGTAACTGAATGCCTGTCCCTGAGTGTTGCTTTAGATGTGAAATTGTGACTTAAACATCCCCGGGTGAATGTAAACTTTACTATTTATTAGAGGGAAGAGCTGGCCTGCAGTTTAGTGTGGATGTTCAGATTGAAAAGTTGTACATTTACAGTTCAGGATGATTTCCTCAGTCTCTCTTCACTTCTTGGACAGAGATGAAACATTCTGGCCACGAAGCTTTTCTAAACACATAGTTAATATTGCGAAACCATTGCAGTCGTGCCATAGCGGCATTCACCAAAACTGCTCTGCTTTAGAAAAATAAAGGTGCTGTGAGAGTTTATGCGTGGAAAAGGCTGCAGTTTGGTTAAGACACCAAAACCACTTTGTTCCAAAGGGTCAACAAGTTCACTTTTGTGAAAAATAATCTATATGCTCCATGAGCACTGGACGAGGGCGGGGGTGGGGGGGGACTTGTGTCCAAACATCATGTCACGTCACTCAAAGAAGAGCTCATTGAATGACAACAGCTTCTAATGATGAACAGGTAGTGTTATCACAGTTGGGGCGCTTTGTGAAAATAAAAATTAAAGGGCACTAGCAGCAGCAGATGACTTTAATCTGCTGGATGAAAGAAAGAAAAGAGATCTGAGTTGCTTGAATTGGTAAATTAGCTCAGGATAATCATATTACCTGTCTGCACCTGTTGATGTTTGACTAACACTGACTCAACAAACATACACTTTTACTCGGTAATGTCAGACTGTTTGATAAGTATTTAGCATTAGTATAGAACATTCTGTGAAACATGAAGACAAGTCCATCTTAAACTGCATTATTTTACATCAGCAGTGTATAACAAAGTAATGTTGGACTCACACACCAATGGCTCAATATGTTTATAACTCCACTTCTTTCATATCAGAGGACAGATGAGGTGGAGCTGCTTCAAGACATACAGGATGAGACAGAGAGAAGCAGCAGCAGCACAAAGTTGCAGGTTATGTGCTGTAGTCCGGTGATTTTGAATTATTGACCAGAGAGGAAGAAGTGTCACATTACTGTAATTTTAATCACATACAAAACATTGATGGTGAACACATTTGGCTTCATGAAATAATTCTCTCATGTCTTGGCTATTGGCCTCTATATTAAACAGAACAGCACAGAAAGTAAGATAGCTTTTTCTAATGCATATTTTAGTACTATTCTTTCTGGCACAATTCAAATCAGAAAAAACAAACAAACAAACAAACAAATGTTGCAGGACGACCCCAGATCCCTGTTTTGTGCACCTCAGAATTTTCAAACCAAACTTTCAGCCGTGCTCACTAGTGCATCAGATCTGTGTCCAGTATGAAGCTTTTCCATTTTTTGAGAAACATTTGCACTTAAAAACCCCGAATGTTTAGCCTTAATAAAAATAATGTACTTGTGACCGATTTCTATACATTAAGTTGGAACAAATAGCAATTGCACTGGAGGTTTTGATCTCTTAGTTTTCTTGAAAACTACACAAATGGAGAGCATGACAAAGCCCAGGCTTGCACATGACTTTCCTCAGCTTCTCTCTGTTCTTCTGGGGTTAAAAGAAAAACCTCCATATTTGAGTTTTTTTGCATTGTCTTGCCCACCCTGTTCAATAATGTAGCTTGCATTTAATCTCCCCATGACACATTAACGGCTCACACCAGAGGGCTGAAAACATATATGGTAATAAAAAAGTAGCTTTGTTCAGTGTTGTATCCTGTTACAATGTTCAGCAGAGCCTCATTATCCCCAGAGGGCTGCAATTAGAGCTGCACTGCTGAATCTGGTCAAATACAATGAAAGATTGCCAATGTATAACCTACAAATCAGCATAATGTAGCATTAATTAGACTCACAGTGATTACGATTAAAGTCAGGAAAGCAGCCTGCGCCAGTACAGTGAAATTAGAGTCACGAAGCTGAGTCTTTCTAAAACGAGGATCCTTCGACGTGAAGTTAACTCCAGTCTGTGAACGATATGCCAAATAATTTGAGAGCTATCTTGTCTCAGGGAATTGCATGCATCAGCTTTGTCCTTGCTCTCCTCAGGGCAAAGCCGTTGACAGATCGGTCAAAATGAGGGTATAAAATGAGAGTAAATTGAGTGTAATTCAAGACGCTCTCTCTTTTTTATGGCTGCAACTTGATACATTTTCAAATCATTTAGGATTTTTTCCCCCTTTTTGTGGTTCGTGGATGCGCAGCTCATTTCAGAAGTCGGGCCTGTTCATTTAAAGAGATGTCATCATTTTAGATTAAAATGTCTATAATGCTCCATAAAAAAAATGATAAGACGAAGCTTTATTGATTGCTGAGGGGAAATTACGTCACTGCATCTGTACGAGTAATGGGATTTAACAGGCGAGTGGGGCTAAAGGATTAAAATGGAATCTAAAACAATCAACAAAACAGTCAAACTAATTAAAACAAGACAATAAAGGAATTAATTGGACTTTAAATGGTTTAATTACACAGATGAGTTTGACATAAAGCTATGATGTGTAGGAAGAACATGATTTGATTATTAAAACAAAATTTTTTAAAACCAAATGATATTAATCAAAACTTAAAATTAGAAAGAGAATTTGGACTTAAATGTATCTAATAAGACAGTAAATCATCGTGCACACTGCATCTCTACAGGAAATCCTTTTGTATCAGCGGCTACAATGTTGGAAGGCTCAGCTTACCTCACACAGAGTATTCCCCTTGGGAAACCCTGCTGGCTTCAGCCCTATAGATTGCGTCAGCCTCAGATCAGTTTGAAATACAGATCATGCTGCCTCGAGGCATTTGCATCCTTTCATCAATATGCTACTAATGCAGGCAGTTGCTGAGGAACGAGACTCCATTTGGCAGCAGAGAAACAGAAGGCAGGGGCCATGTTGCAAGCCGCAGCGAGATGAGGCTCACGCTAACCACACACATAGTAAACATCTGCAACTTAAGCTTTGGGTTGTGATTATGGTTGCAGGACACCCGTCCGCTTCAAACCTCTGCGGTCCTTTTAACTGCACACACAGAAGTTGAGCTCTGTGATACTTGCAGAGGTTGTTTATGACGGACTTTGAATGTGTTAGGATAGAGGATCTTCATCAGAGACTAACAACAGTAATGAAGAGAAACAGAAACTCGATGCAAAAGCAAAGGAAAGTTTAATACTAATCTTGGAAAAGTAAACTTAGATGACCAAAGTTACTGTAGACAGTGCAGCTTGATTGTCCAAAATATAATAAGGAACAGTGAAGCATTCATCACATACAATCTGAACTTTCCTTAACGATAAAGCTTCTCCATTAATTCGACTACTAATTAGAGTTCTTAAGTGTAAGGAAACTTCATTTCAAGAAAATAAGAGAAGGAAAAAACAGATAGGCCTACTGCAGAAAAATAGTTGCTTGTAATTATATCTATTTATGTACGCTCATATGAACACATTAGAAGGAACATTCTTCTAATTGGCCAGATACAAAGTTACAGGAGCTCATCTTTGGATAAAAATGTCCTTTTTCATTTGCAACTTCCCAGTAATTTCTTCCATTAAAGTTGCAGTAGATAACTTCTGCAAATGAGCTAGCAAGCTAACATTAGCTGTAGCATGAGACTCGCTGGGAAACAAATCCACTGCAGTTGTTTAAGCGGACTCGCGCTTTATTTCGTTTGTTGTCTCTCAGTCTCTTTTAAGTCCAGTTTAAACTGAGACCCAAAAGTTGCAGCAGAGGAAACTGGTCCGTCTCAGCTCGAGCTTGAGCCAGCTGATAGTGTGGCTTACAGACACTTTGCTGTTGGCAGAGGCAAGTCAGAGCGTGGTGAGCCGATTTGCTCGTGCTGACGTCACCTGTCCCTAAGAAGCGCAGCGTGGACTGGCCAAACAGGACAGAGAGTGCAGAGAGCGTCACTAATTTTGCATTTTTTCTGCAAACCCCCTGTTCTGGTAGCAATGAATTTTCACGGTAAAAACAGAGCTTATTGGAGACCAATTTAGCAGCAAACGGTGTCATTTTTCAACCACATTCACACTGTTTCATCAGATTATACATCATAATGACAAAGTCAAACCAAAAAAGTTGTCTAGTTTCACCTTAAGTAGGCCTACATCTGTCTTAGTGTCCCAAAGTTTATTCTCTCCAAAAGAAAATTATCTTTATTTAGATGACAATTTTATCCACTTACAATAGCCTAAGTGCATTAAACAATGAAGAACCAGCCTTAAAAACTGCAAGAATCATCCCAG
Source organism: Naso minor (assembly GCA_029874875.1). NCBI lineage: Eukaryota > Metazoa > Chordata > Actinopteri > Acanthuriformes > Acanthuridae > Naso > Naso minor. The sequence goes on from JAQFJB010000006.1 coordinate 23,267,890, forward strand.
TACATTAAATTCATTAGGGAGCAAAAAAGCAACAGATTCTAGGGCTTCATTTCAGAAACAAAAGAGGCAGATTCTCTTATTGCTCTTCTTCTCTAAGATGCAGTCTGAACATATGAGTTTTCTGGCTGCAGCTGAGGATGTCTCGGGTTTCTGCTGTCTTCATGTCAGTGGGGAGCTCGTTCCACCACTGTGGAGCCAGGACAGCAAACAGTCTGGATTTTGTTGAGCAGTAACTGGATCCTCCCTCTCGTACTCAGTGAGTAACGGGCTGTTCATTGCAGAGCGTGCTGCATGGGCTGGGGTTTAACTCTGTCTGGGATGCTGGAAGAGCCTGAGATGTGAGCAACACAGCAGAAAGGTACCAGTGATATGAATCAGACTGGATCAGCCATCAATAGTCAATGCAGATGTGAAGGAGCAGAACTTTTGATGACTGTCCCAGCTGCTTCACTTTGGATGAGCTGCAGAGGTCGAACGGCACGTGCATGAGATCACACAGCGCCGACGTTTTAAAACAGTCTGTACTTAAACTGCAGTAACAAACAACCATTATGTGGCAATGACAAATATGTTCACCGTGATGGAGTCAAAAAGCCACAGATTTTCATACTCTAAGAAAATAAAATGAAAGCTACAGCTGCCTGGAAGTAAAACATAAAAAATCAAAAGCTTTAGAGTGTTCATTTAATTTGTTTTTAGGAGCTAAAACCTGCAACCACACTCATATGGTCTGTTCAGATTAAAGTTGACTCAAGTGGCAACCAGAAAACGTGACTTACATAAGAAATGTATGCGTTTATGCATAAAGGCTCTTGGAGCGTTCATGAAAAATCACTGAAGATTGAGCTAAGAGAAATGGCCCTGTATTTATATGAATGGGTCATGCGTTACTTTTAACTCTTAAGTTCACTGAAATTACCGGGAAGTCGTGATGTGAAGCCTCAGATCATTACTCAGAGTTCAGCGTTTGCATGCCTCAGTAACATCGACAGACATCGACTTCAACCTCACACGCCGAACACTGACTCTCATGATCAAAACAAGCAGAGAGGGATACAGACAGAAAGAAAACAGGAGGGTGATGGTGTTTTGTACCTCTTCAAAGACTTCTTAAAACATGTATCATCTTTTTACGCTACAATGGTTTCTTTCAAAGCTCTGCTTTTCACTAATTGGTTGGTAAATATTTGATGTCAAACTGTTGTGTTTGCTGTTTATTCTACTCATCAGGAAGAGTGACTTAAGTAGGCGATGAACAGCACTCTTAGCTGTTCTGTAATCACAAGGCCGCATTTTCTCTCCCTCAGTTGTTGCTTCATCTAAACTCCTCTGCTGGTTAAGGGCGACTGATCATATAAATTATGGCAGATTTTATGAGTGCATATAAAGGATCAATGATGAAATGTTCCATTTTCCCCTGATGGTGTCAGACCGGTTATATATTCTTCCTTTTTAATCTGCAAATTATGCCTCATTAAAGCTGCACCAAGGCTTTAATGAAGAAATACACCAGCTCTTATCAGCTGAAATTACAAAGTGAGACGTTAACAGAGAAAACATTCCTCTTCCACTAATTGAGACGCTGTAAATTCACCAAATTATATCTGTGTGTCAGATATTTGTCGGCCACAGGAAGCTATCGATTGGAGACTGAAGGCAAGTTTCCAGCCGTCCTCAAAACCCAACACGGGGATCGCTTGATCCAGAGGAAGGTGGACTCACCAGTGTTTGATCGTTAACCCTTCACTTCCTTTTGTTTGGAGCATCACAGAGCTGTCAAGTTTCCCTGAAGGACTCTGAGCAGTTTCAGTGATATCGAGTGTCTTTGTTTGGATAGCTAACTCCCAAAAACACTTTACAATGGGCCAGACTAGTGGTGACGTTGTCTCAAATAACAGACTCTAAATATGAATACAAATGATCATCTGAACATACAGTTCTCTGCAGGAGAAGGTAAAAGATAAAAGATGAAATGATGGCTGTAAAGGTCAAGCAATGTTTATGAACAGAAACGGGAAAGAATATTAATAAGAGATTTGTTGTTAAAATCGAGGTGACAGCAAGGATTTGGTGAGGAACTGAAGGCATTTTTAAATCCTGGTTGTATAAATTACAACAGAGGCATAAATAGAGAGAACAAATTTTAAAAATCTTTAGGTTTGTGTTTGATATTGTATATTTTTTAACATTTGTGAGGCATTGTATGTTGAAAAGGAAACACTCAGTAAAAAAATATATGTTTCAAGAGTTATCAAAAGGTTTTGTTTGGTTAACGAACAGCTTAGTCACTCCGAGATAAACTCCTTTCAGTTATGTGAAGGGAAACAGATGAGGAAGCACTGTTACTTTTTCATAAAGGTTGATTTCATATTGCAGCAAAAAGGAGGTTGTTGACAAACCTTTGATTCTGAACGCAATATGTTGCTGCAGACCGCTGTCTCCACATTATCATTCTTTCCCATTTCAACTGACAAAGCTGCATGTTTTTAACAAGACGTTGAGACATTTTCCAGCTGTGTTAAGCGGATATTTTAAGCCAACCAGTGTTTTTGTGTCTAAATCTAACCAGACCATAACCACAGCATTCAACACAACAGCTGCAGCCCAGTGGTCCGGGTAGAAGGTTGGCATTGTACAAATCTGTGGTTTGATTCTTGTGAATAGTTCAGCTGCCATGTGAGGTCACGAACCTGCCAAGTTGTGTTGTGCTGTTCAAGACTCATTACCAAAAAAACTTAGCTTTGTTGTTGTTTGTTTTGCATCTCTTTCAGATTTATTTGTCTTGTCAAATCTGTGACTAAACTTAAACTGAAACGACTAATTGTAAACAAATTCAATTCAGTTATACACAAAACTAAAATGAAAAACATCCAAAGAGAACACTTTAAACTTCAGGCTTTTTCTTCTCTGCTTTGCATCGTCGTTGTAAAAGCTGCTGTTGGACGTTTCGTGATGTTTGATGGATGCCCGCTGCACACATGCTGCAGCTGATGATGGCGGCATTAACTGGCCTTTCTCTCTGTGTTTCTGCTCCATTATGATGTCAGATCCACGTGCTATGATTACTGACGTGTTCGTTCAGATCTTCGATCATTTTAATCTGAAGAAAATGTGTTAGATGTGCATACACACCTCAGGGAACATATAATGAAGCAAAGTATACGACTTACTGTCTGTAGAATGACTGATTTGCTCTAAATCACCTAAGTGAGCTGAATACATTCAAACTCATGGGCTGGACCAGCCTTCGCCAGTTTGAGTGGAATAAAAATGTGGTTCTTATCTGAGGCATGTACATGAAAACTGATGAAATATAAAGCCATGAAGTTTGAGCATGTTTGGAATAATCCAGCCGCAGTCCGTTTTTAAAGGTAATCCTGAGATGGAAATACACTTTTAGTGTGGAGCAAAAATTGGATTTTACCAGTGTTTCAAGTGCTAATACAGCCTTCATCCTCAGGCTAACATGTCTTTTCATCTACAATTTGTGTTGCATTCATAGCTAATTGAATGATAATGTGAACCATTTTGAATTTTCGGTCTTTATTTGCATATCACCCTCAGAAAAGTGGAATAAAAGAGGATAAAGAACGCTGAATTTAAAAGTGGACAAGAAAAAATGCAGTAAATGTGTTTGCTAAGTATAGTTTCACACTGTAATATATTGTATAAGTAAGTAATAAGTAGTGTGTTTGGAGAAATGAAAGGTTTTATTTCTTCTTCTGGAAGTAATAGCAGGATAGTGATAGTCACAGCGGAATAAAAGAAGGGAGAGAATGAAGGGAAGATAAGGATCGATGGGTAAACCCTCGGCACTGAAGCATTATAATGCTGTAAGGATGCTCCATCTCGCTCTAAACCCTCTCAACAATTTTTCCTGACCTTTTACTTGAAGAGACATTTATGCACTTCTCTTTCTCAAGATCAAATGTCTGACCCGCTGACATCCTCCCCGTGTATTTCCTCTTGACTTGGCAGTCAGCCTTTATGTTTGACAGCTTTTGTATGGGCAGCGAAAATACAGTTAAGTGTTTCATTTAACTATGAAACAAGACTTTTTCTGCCTCAGATCGCTGAATGCTTTCAAGATAACCAACAACAGAACAGACACTAATAGATCCTTCTGAATGTCAATGCAGAGAAAATGCAGCTATCTGTGTCATTTCAAGTGTGTTTGATTGCACAACTGTAGCAATCATTATCCCAGAAATACAA
>JAQFJB010000006.1:23283197-23294957 GCA_029874875.1 Naso minor
GCAGGAGTCTGACTTCTGCATTGCAGATGTTGTGCTAAAACCGGCCCTGTGTCACCTTGCAAACATGTTTCCATAGAGACAATATGAAACATTAATAAGATTAAAAAAAAGAAAGAATAATTCACTAATATATTTTGTACAAGATGCTTCTGTGTAATTTAATGACCAATCGGCGAATGCAGCAGATGTTTGGAATGTGGAGCGATATGATTACATCTGTTATGACAAAGCTCAGAATGCATTTATGGGCCAATCAGAATTCAGATGATGGACAGTTCCAGTATAATTCCCTCTTTTATTAAAAAAAAAAATCTTTTGAAAAGCCAAACCAGAGGCCGCATTGACCCATTTCTCACAGTTGATATAATTTTTGGTCCTGAGACTGAAATCTGAAATGAATATGTCAATTAACGCCTTTGTTTTGTATGTATGCGTGTGTATGTACTGTATGCATGTGTGTGTGTGGTCCTCCTCCTTGCAGCCAGACTGGAGTCAACCATTCATTAACAAAGTCCCAGCTGCAGGAATCCCAAACATTTGTCTTCACACATCACCCCAGCATTTCCTCCTTAAGACTCCCCCTCTGTAAAAATGTATGATCTAATGTCAGTCGTATTATTCTGCTCTCAATTCGTCCTCCCTAACACAGAGCCTTTGCCTGCCAGTGTTCTTCACTCCCACTGATGTATTCCTTCATCTGAAATCTAGACTACAAAATAGTTTTATTAAATCAGAGGAAAGAGGGGCTGTGGGAGTGTGTCAGTCAGACGGGGTGGTGTGACAAAGTTACATTGAGGCTTTGTAGTACAAGGGGAAGGCTTTTGTCACATCCCCTGCCTCTTGAAACATTTAGCTGACCATGTTAGCATCCGAACACCACTGCAGCTCTCAGGCAGCCTGCCTCTCTGAGCCCCCTCACAGAGATGGAAACGAGCAGTGAGTTAAAAAAGAGATGTGGCAGGGAGAAGAAAGCCCAGCTCGAGCCTCCTGAGCGACCCGACTCAATAGGGTGTGAATTCAATAGTTCTGGAAGCCAACTGTCGAGTCGTCCCTACGCATCAAGGAAGCTGATTAAAGATGCAATAAGGAGCGTCTTTAAAGATGAATCAGAGGGCCTCCTCTGACTCTCCCTTTGCCTCGTTCCTTCCGATTTTCCTTCCTTTCAGTCGTGCAGCTTTGAAGATCTTTAACTTGTTATTGCAGATGATGGCGTGGCAGGCAGACAGAGGGCAGCGCCGGGCAACTTGCGGAATATGGCCTAATTTCCTCACGTCCATGGCAACACTGTCAGACATGTGTGGGCGTATGTCATGTAGTAGGATGGGGGAGTAGTGACATGTCAAAGTTGGTTATCATGGCAATACAATAATAATATGCATTGCTGTATTAAATGTTATCCACCATGTGTTGCTTATCACGGTGCAAATGATTTCAAGTTTCTTTTTACCTGTAAAAGTCATTAAATAATGAGTAGAAAATGAAATAGAAATATATAAGGAGTAAACAGGGAATAAACAATAAAAATACAAGCAAATTACCATATATGGAATAAAATACAAATAAATACAACAGGTATATATTTATGGAAGTAACTGTGTCCTTAATATCTGCAACAGTATCCTCACTTTTTACCCTGTTGCTTTTTACATTTTTTCTTTTGTCCCTCCTCACATCTTATTTGTTTTGCCAACATTTCTATATGTCTCTTTTAGTACAATAATGTGTGTTATGATAAATGCAGTCTTGGTGCAATATGAATTTTGAGGTTATACAGTTGCTGCCAGATAAGCCAGATGACATGCGTATGATAATGATGATCGGTAATTGATCGTTGAGGATTTTGTCGATCACTCGAAATTTCTATCGATCTAACGTAACGTATCGCAAATACAGTGACTCTTGAAGCAATGTAATGAATTTCACTATGTGGCAGCAATGAGACATCTTACCAACAGGGGGCGATATTTAACTACTTTTAGGAGACAAAGAAAACGGAAATAACGTTACTTAGCCGCCTGCGAGCTACTGTCAAGGCTGCTGCAGATATCAAACATAAACATGATGAGGTCAAAGCGTTTGGTGAAAAAACAATTCAAACTAAAAAATGACAAAGTCTATTGTAAGCAGTGTTAAGCCGTGTATAAGTACAACACAACAACGGCCCCAATGATGTAACACTTGAGCGACGTAATGTTATGTCTGACCCTGGTTAACGTCAGTGCGTCCTCCTCTCAATCACCTCAGTCCAAGCACGGAGGAACCATGATGGACAACGGTGATTCATGTTTTCTTTTTTTTCTTTTTTTGATTTAGCTATTTTCATTTGATATGATTGTTTTTTGGAATTGTTTCTAAAAGAGGCTGAATTGTGTTTCAGAGCATTGTAGCGTTGGAGGCTCGTGCTCGGCTGCTTTCACATTATGTTTGCCACATATCTTTTTATTTGAATTTTAACATTCCTGTCTATGAGGATTGTTGTTGGACTATGAGTTCCACTTGGAATAAAGATTTACTTTAGGAAAAACAGCTGTTTTTTGTTTTTTTCTGCCATAGGCATTTTAAATATTAAAAAAAAGATTAAATCTATAACATTATCATTAATTTTCCAAATGATCAGTTAAGGAAATTTCTTTAGACGTCATCCCCAGTTGGAGCTGCTAAAGATCAGTTTTAGATGCTACTTCATGTGTGTTTTGGTAAATCTTCATTAATCAGTATTATTTATATTAACAAATGCTTCAATGGCTACATAATGTATGATGTGAAACATGTCACAGACCACAGAGAACCAACACCGGACTGGGCAGCTGTGATTCGTTCAAGCGCCCTTTAGGTTATGTGGGTTTTTTCACCCACAAACACGACTCTCATCATCTTCATTCCCAGACTTTGTTTTTCTTTTTTTTCAAGCAAAAAATAACAGCCTTGACAAACCTGCCGTATGTCACCTGCTCAGCACCAAACAGCAGGCAGACAAAGCTGAGCATTTGGCCAGATTTCCAGATTTCTTTCTCATGAGTTATTGGAGACAAAAAACAGTGAAAACAAGAAAGAGTGTGTGTCTACGTGCCTGCTGTGGAAACAACTCATGTTAACACACTGACCAAAACAACTTTATGAGGTAAATTTAGAGGTATGTGTTTTCAGCTTCAGGGGTTTGTGTACCACTAGACTCTATAAACAGACTCTGTGGGCAAGATAGGGCAATCTCAGTACCGGAAAAGCCCTGGTTTCTGGTTGTAGTCTTTTGTAGTCCGTGCAATTAACGGTGGACTGTTAATTGTTAACGGTGTGTAAACTGGCTACTTGTTAAAAGATCCGCTGGTAGATGTGGTCTCTTAACTCCAACTCCATTCTTGCGTCGGCCTGTAAACAGTCGGACTGTAAACAGCGAGCAGCACGCGGAGAAGGAAGTCGGAAACGGAAATTCGCCTCCTCCAACAGAAGCCCAAGAATAACGGGGTTTGCCCCCACATCACTGACTACTGGAAGTCAGACGGCGAATGCGGCCGATGGGTTCCGAGATTGGTGTACCACCAACTGATAAATATTTCATTCCATATTTTCATCTCACTTAGAAACACGGACACAGTGGGCTAATCAAGTCATAGTAATAGAAAGAAACTGGTCAAATCTCACTAAATGATGAAACAGAAGCTTGTCTCCTTATTCTGCTGTCACTCTTGACTCTTGGGACGATATGTCACAGCTTCAGGGGCATGTAAACAGTTTTCCCACTAACTGCTCTGTGTTGGCCCATAAATAATTCTGAAATGCTTGTGGTGACTTTAAAGTTTCATCATGACGCAAAGCAGCAGTTTGTTTTGACTTCTACTAAAATCTCCACATTTATAACTGTACTATAATAATCAGTTGTGTTTCGGTTTCTATAACCAGTTATGACCTGTTTTAATTTTAATTGTCATGTTTTAGTGTTATATAGTGTATTTATCGTCCCCTCAGTCGTCTCCTCTCTGCTGCACTCTCTCTGTCATGAGGTCTACATGTGGTTTTTGACGGTGACGCTGTTTACACCCGGCACACAGCACTTGATCACATAAAAGCACAGGTGTAAAATCACCCAAAATGCATTGAGGTTGGATTGTGATGCAATCTGCCGAACCACCTCCGAAGGTGATCGGGGACGCATTCTGACAATATTGAACACAAGTGTGAATGCTAATGTGTCTCCAATCAACATACAACAACTCTGTGGAGAGATCAAAGTAGCAGAAAAAGCTGCACCCACAGAAGAAGAAGAAGAAGACAAACTTCAGATGACCAACGTATTTCACTCTCTCAGATGTTGTTTTACAAGCTTGCAAACAGAAGCAGGATGTGACAGTATAACCCGCAGTGGGAAATTCTTCTTTTTCGCTGCGACCAGTAGCTCTATAGGTCAGTCGGTTGTTCGGTCCACAAAGGTTTCCCACATTTTGGTGCCCACAGTTTTTTCCCTAGGAGGCTGAAATTTGGCATGGAGGTCAAGTGTGTGTGTGTGTGTGTGTGTGTGTGCAAAGAGTGTAAATGCCAGTTGACTAAAAGAGGGCGTAGCGATGGGAGTGGCATATTGCGAAAAGGCACATAACTTCTGAATGGATTCACAGACTTGCACAAGATTTAGTGAAAAGGCTGATCATGAGCCGAAGGACAGCTGATTAACTGTTCCGGCCAACGGGCAAAAAGTGGGCGTGGCAGTGGGAGTGGCCTGTAACAAAAAGGCACATAACTTCTGAATGGATTCATGAACATGGCCAAACTGTGACTTGCCCTGCCCCTACACTTTAGCCACACCTCCTTCCATAACTCATTAACTGTTTGTCGTAGACTGCTGGTTGCAGTTATTGTGAATTTGCCCTCGTTCTTTTTCTTCTGAGGACAGTTGTTGGAAGAAGAAGAGGATGTGACATTACGCTGAGTGGGAAACAGAGCAACTGGATCTCAGTGTGGACACTGGAAACACATAATACCAGGTGTAAACGTATGTGATCAAGGACTATCCAATTGCAATCTGATCACAAAAATGCATTTAAAAGTCAGGTGAAAAGGGGACCAGTGCTGCATGTTAATTACTTAGCACTGATCACCCTCCACGTTTAAATTTCTGACATTTTTCAAGCATGATGAGAGTAATTTTGTCATTAGCCATCTTCCATAAACACGAGCCCTGCGATAGAAAGCAATGTGTTATGATGGAGCACCATGTGAGCTTTTTGTCCCTGCAACTGTCCATCATATAGACGCACTCCATTCATTTTCGTTATACACCAGCACAAAGGCAAACACTTATTATTGCTGAGGACATGATGATTATTTTCCACTGTACTAGAACTCACCTCGCCTTGCCAAAGAGCTGCAGCTGGTAGGAAGCCAGAGATATTGTGTTCATTGGTTTATTTATATGGAGGCCGAGTTGTAGGATATCAGAGGGTCATGTAAGTAGCTTAACCTGAATAAGACTTTTAAACAGCAGCTAGCTCATTGCATGCATGTAAATTTGAGTCAGTGATGAGCTGCCAATTTGGATTTCGGTGACTCATTGCCATTTTCGCTGAAGTAAACACAGCCTTGTTTGTAGTACACACACATATTCATATTATCCTCATCTATATGCGCAGTACAAGGCTCTTGGAAACAGTGCGGCACTCCAGAGCCCCGGGTACAACATGCAGTATTCAAATGCCCTGGCTCCAAATAAAGGCATGGGGAGAGAAAGTGCAGAGGAAGCCAGGGAGAGTGACCCACATTCAGCTGCAGTGGCTTCATCCCCAGCAGCTAGATGGTTTCTTTGCGCCTCATAGGGAACACAGCAACTTCCTGACCTCAGCCTCTGCTTCCTGCCAGCTCGAAGGTCTCGCTCCGCTCCGCTCGGCGTCCAGCGTTTCATCGTCACTGTCAGCGTCAGCTCATCTTTTTCCAATGCTTTGATGGGAAATGTCATCACCTCGCTCCGCTCAGATCATATGACGTGGGAAGTAACGCCTTCGCCATTGGCTGTCTTGTCACGACACATCGTGTGACACAGAGAAGAACCTCTGTTTATCAGCACTCATCTCTAATAAAAGAGGAGGAGGTCAGAGAAGTCTCGCTGGCCTCAACGTGCTTCCACTTTCACAATGACAAAATAAAACCAAGCCTCTCTATGAGGCCTGCTCCGCCACTCCTGCTCCCTCCACTGCTTCCTTACTTCCTTTCTCTCTCAGCTGTGAAGTAATTTGAGGTCAAACAGCAGGGGGGAAAGTATTTACCATTGTGAACTTTAATGCATGTATATCTCCGCTTTGGGGCCGGTGGCACAAATCACAAAAGGGGGATATGCGGCATGTGCCAAGATTTTAATGAAATGGGCTGTTTTGAGCTTGAGTTAGTTTTAAATGCTTAAAGAAAGTTGCATGTGTCAGCTCTCTGCGCCTGGCAAAATGCAGATATTTAGGCAGGTTTTTACAGTGCTTAAGTAAATCAGTCCTTTTTTAACCTTGAATGGGAAAAGCTGAGAAACTTTGAGTAATTCTAGTTTATATGTTTGAGAGATTCTTATTTTGGACTCAGATCTGTTAAGGTTATTTTGCTAAGCCCAGCATGCCATGAAGCAAACACTGACCTAAACACAAATAATTAAAAGATCTTATTTAATGCAACTCGAACCCACAAAGTTCATGTGAGTCAAGCATACAGTTGTAATTCATTAGGCATTTACATCATGTCTGCATATTCCTCCTTTTCCACCCTATCAGGAGGCTGCAGCCTGTTAATATTCACACAGTCAGCCAGAAAAGCCAGGGTTTAATCAGCAGACATATTACATTTTCATCAGGCCACACAAATTTGTGCAGTATCACCACAACCGGTGGCTTATACTTCATTAACCTCGTCAACCTCCTGCTGGACGTGCCGGTGAGCTCATTAGACAAACATGTTGTGTAGATAAACTTTCTGTTCAGAGCCAATAAACTGTTTTCAATGCAGGTAAAATATCAGGCTGAATAAAATGAAAATCACTAATAATGACAAATGGAATGTTAGACAAAGTTCGTGCAGGCAACGGTATTATTAGTGCCAATTAACCACTTCATCAAATTTAAATGAACTTTTTTCTGACGGTGTCAGTTGTCCTGGACCTCAGTGAGGATGATGAGGCTTTGTGGGAAGTTCGTTTCTCAAGCATTTTTAAAAATAAAAATCACAGTTTATGCGATTTTAAAAGCGTATGTTTGGAGAGAACAATGCAGAGTTTCATCCTTGTCATCTTTTCCCACTGCTGGCACACAGGTCTTTTTGTGCTCTAAATGGCTTTCATTAATCCTTTTTAATGAATATATTGTAAAATGTTACTGAGTGCTGTTCATTCAAGCTCACTGCGCAGTTCTTTTGGCTTTTACACTTTCATTTAGAGTTAATCTGCAGTTTGGCAATTAAAGCTGCCTCTGCAGAGACGTGTGACTTTATTTTGTCCATGCGATGCATTGGTTTAATGCAAGCTGCATGTCTGAATGTCACATTTATTCCAGTGTTGATACTTCTGTGCTTTAAAGTTTGTACCCTGACAGGGTTTGTCATACATTTTGGTGGTGCAGGTCTCACATCAGTTGATCAAATGTCTGTTTGTCTGGCAGATGGATAAACACAGACAGACCTGAGGATTTTCTGTGCTTTTCCACTTTTTCCAAAGCATATTTGAATATCTGCAGACCCTCCTGCAGACTGAGTGAGTTTATAGACGGAGCCTGACAGACAAATTGACAAAAGCTCAGAGCTCCTCATTTCCTGAGTCTGCAAGGTAATCAAACAAGCTGTCCTCAGGTATAAAAAGAGTTTTTTTATGTGACTGCAGAGACTAACGTTAACTGTTTTATCTTTGTAAATTCATTTTCCTTTTGCTCCAAATGACAAACGACAAATCTTTCAATCACAGAATATATTTGTTCTCTTTCCAGACACATTTCTCTGTTCTCACACGGACAGGTTTATGTTCAGTCTTAGCCTCACAGAAAGCGTGTTTGGTTGTGCTGTCGCTCAAATGGTGAAATATTGGGATGTCTCTCCAGGAATGCTCACTGCAGGAATGTTTTATTTGCTGCTCCTTTCTGCACTCTCACAGCAGGCTGAATTTATGTCAATAGCTTAGAATATAAAGGCTTGGTCTGTAAGACATGTTGACATACTTTTAAATAATCCTGATGTTAGTGTCAAAGACAATCCTCTTAGGTGTATATTTTAACTCCACATTAAAGTGTGCATTTTTTTTCATGTGCTTGCATCATAAAGCATGACAAATGTAGAAAGTGACCATCTTTTGAGGTTTTTTGTCAATGCACACTGAAAGTTATGTTCATGTGATGAGAAAGTAACTTTAAACTGAACTTCTGAGCAGATCAAGCCTGTGAACAGAACAGTCTGCCAAGCTCTTGGTTTATTGGCTCGGGCAGATTGTTCTAGCTGCCTCCCGTTCAGACTCTCACTGGTCACAACACAAATCCAATATAGTGGCGAGATTGATAAAAAGACTGACAGTGGAGGGTTACAAGTCCATATACAGTTGGTATTCAGGGGAACGCCCACGGGACATCAAATCCATTTTACCCCGTGGGAGAAAACAGCCATCAGCTGCAGTACTGAGATGTTGCTGTGTGGCTTTCTGTACCTCAAATAAATTAAATTACCTAGATTAAAAGTTTTAAATTGTACCAAATCAAAATACAGAACCAGAGAAGAGAACGATGAGCTCAGACTTTTATTGAATCTGATCTCAAAACACATTCATGCGTGTGGTCAGCACCTAATTACAGGTAGCATAACATAATGTTAGTATAACTAATGTACATGTGAACAACATTACAATGGTGGCTTACTATCCCCCTCCAGTTAAAGAATTTAGCGTGACATTGCTGCTTTAGCTCCCCTATTTACTGCCATGTTTTAAACTATATTGAGACGCTTTCAAGAGGATTTTAAGCCACATCTGACTGTAGATGTTCTACCTGATAAATTTATGACTGAAGTTAATTTTGTCAAAATTATTGCTGCTTTACTTCTTATTTCTCATGTTTATTGAATTCATGTATCTTATGTTTATTTGTATGTATGGCTGCTCACTGCCTTTTGGAAACTTGGAAACAGGACACTCTCGAAAAAGAGACTTTTTAATCTCAATGAGATTTTCCTGGTTAAATAAAGTTGGGTTTTTGGGGTTTTTTTTTAAGTCTGACTGTAGGTTAATAAAATGAGGATGTAAATTACCTGGACTACTCAGCATCACTGTTCCCCAAAAGAACGACACGGTCTTCGTCTTCCTCTAGTTACACTTTACATTGAGTTGCACAGATTTTACCTAACACAACAAAAGTGCACTGCATTTTTGGCTATTTCTACGTGATAGGATATCGAACCACCTGCACTTTAAGCTTGTGTTGGTTTGGGAAAGATGTGCTGTAACCAAAACCTCTGCATCATACTGATGGCAGCATTAGTAAACTCTTCATCTCTTGTGACCCTGAATGTCAGGCATGTGTGTGGAGTCCATGAAAACAGTAATGTGTGCTGGGTGTTGAATATCTGTATACATTGAAGTCACTCATTCACATCGTATCAGTAATGGTATTAATGGCTGTAGGGTGCTGATATTATGGTAAGTTTAATTCATGATAAATATCATAAGTGTAAGTGTCTCTTATGAGGCGACTCAACCAGATATGAGACAATGTCTGAGAATGACACTTTGGGCCACTAAGTTGGATCATTTACCATTTAATTAGTTGATATGGATAGCAGTCTGGTCTGATTTGGCTTATTTTTTATGTCGTCGGCCGGAGAACTACAGAAAACATGACTGCAGTTTCCCATCAATTTTAAGAAAAAAACTGCAGTTTGCCAGATTTTAAAGGATTGTTTTCTCCCAAGACAACTCTGCCCCCCAGTGATGATGAGACACGGACTGTATCTGTTTAAAAAGTCACATGTTACACGTTTCTGCGCTCTGATTGGTTGTTGTGTCCGCTCTGCGGGTCCGTCCAGTGCAACTCAGCAGGCTCAGACTGTCAAACTAGGCAGTCCTGATCAAATATAAATCAAGATCTTGTTACAGCATTGCCAATTTCCTGCATCAAATCTTGTCAGAAACCTGCTTTAATGTTCTTTAAAGCTGCAATTTCAACTCGTTTGTGTCCATTTCTTTCCTGCTTGATATCTGACCAGCAACATTTGGCAATCAAAAATGAACTGAGAGTTTCAAGCAAACCGATCTTTCATTTTGTACAAGCGCATCCAAAGACTCACAAGGAAATTTGGATCTAGAACTTTCTCTGCTTAGCTTCATTCTGTGATTAAACTTCGCTATGAGGAATGCACAGAGTGTAAACTGTGATATGAATGCTCTTTTTAAAGTTTAGTAGAAAGCACATCAGATGAGTCAAAAGACTTACTTTAGAAAAGCAAAAATGAGCTGTTAATAACTCCAAACCCCTGATTAACAGCAGCTCTGCATTAACGTTAGACCAATTTACCCCACGCGTCTGGAAGAGACTGATGAATTCATCAACAAGTGTTTTGGCTGCTAAACGTGCTGTAATCAGTTATGGAGTTCAGGGAAGAGTTGTTTTCTTACACACTGAAATGTGTGTCTCATAACTTCACTCAGGGAAGAAATGGAAGAAGTGGCAACATGCCTTCACTCTCTGCTGCTTTTTATCTTAGAGCATATTTCGCTTTATGATTGGATGACATTCAGTGAGGGAAATGCAATAATGTGGAAAATCAGACGAGGGGGTTGTGTGCGTTGGTTGATAGGCAGGTAGCGAGGCATCTGCCCGGAGAGGTTATCATATTCCTCAGTCAGCATCACATTTCTGTCCCCCTTCTTCCCCCATTAGATCATTTTTTTCCTGCACAAAGCAGCCCTCCTCCAACACACACAGCCCTATGTGGTTATCTTCAAAACCTTTCGGGGTTTCGGGGGCCAGACTGAGATAAGACACATTTCCCACTGCAGCTGCCTCCATTTACCTGTCCCTCCCTCTTTCATGTTGTCACAGACAGAAATTGGCGAGGTTTTATTACTATCTCTCCCTCCCTCCTTCCTACTTTGGGCTTTTTTTTATGATGCCTGCCAAGAGATTTGCCAAGCCAATCTGTAGTAATAGACACGGCTCTACCCAGCGTGAAGGATTGTACTGCCCAGTAGGCTGCAGTTTCAAAGGAGGCAGTGGTGTGGAGAAGATGCATCTTCCCACCACAACAAACTTTTGATTTTAATGATGTACTCTCTGCCTTGAGTGAGTGTTCTTCACAGCTGTTATTTGCAAGGCTGAACATCAAATCCTGTACACAAAGATCAAGAGATGCAGTGTGTGCTGCGATCCTGAGAGCAAGAATCTTTAGGTTATATTCTCACTGACTTGTACTTTCTTTACTTAGGCCTGACACACTTCGCCACCCTGTGGTCATTAGCACGCTTTTCGATCTGATACCAAGTGTATGTCAGCCTCATAGTGTCATTGTTGCATGACATAAAAATCATTATGACTTTCATTTAAAGGAGAACAAAGTTTCTAGCCTGGCTCCGCCCTCCTTCTGCTCGGCTCAGTTTTTGCTGAGAGGCAGTCTGGTAACGAGGCCCGTCTTTAGAATTTCAGAGACAAATCTTTGGCTGGACCAATCAGTGACTAGCGGCAGTGGTTCAGTCCAATGAGGCAGACTGGCTTTTAACCCAGCATGAGACCTCGCTCTGTTTTATTTGTCTTATGTGTTTATTTATCTATTTGTTTA
>JAQFJB010000006.1:23330583-23343787 GCA_029874875.1 Naso minor
TCTGTTTCTTGTTTTATGTTGTCTTGTTAATACAGCCGTTGGGTTTTTTAAAAAAGCGGTTGTCTGGCGCTGGCTCCTGAGTTCAACCAATCACTGTACACTTATGTCACTATAGTTCCTCATGGGCTGCAAAAGTTCCTACTCTGGAAATGGGGCTAAAAAAGTTCCTCAAAACGTAGTTCTAATAACTGAGATAGCTTACATTTCTGAGTTGCGGATGCAATTAAACTGGAGGATCCTTGAACTATGAAATGGTTCCTGCAGTCCGAAAACACCAACTGATGTAGATAAATAAACCTCAAGTTAACAAGCAAAAGCAAAACATCTGATTTTTTCTCATGTTTAAGACGATCCCCTAACGTTGCCTCACACCCTCACTTAATGTCCTGATCCAAAAATGTATTCATGTCAGTGGAAACAAGTGATTTGTTAATTTTTAAATCCACCATCAACTCCCATGAACCCTTACCAAAGGACAATGTTGAGTCTTTACCATATTTCTGACATTTCATTCCTAGCCAGTTCTTCTTCTCTCTTCGCAGTTTTATTTTAACAATGTATTAATAGTACATTTCATGTAGATTTTATTCAGGGTTCTGGATTATTTCTCATAACACACACAACAAGCAGGCCACTGTAGGTTGAATGCCTTACAGGAAACACAGTTAACCATAATTATGGCTCTACCACAACTACAAGTGACTAAAAGTAATTATGAAGGTGACACAAGCCTATAGAGTATGTAGGCTATAATATACTATAGAATTGATTAAAACTATTATTGATCCGAGATGAAGCTGACAGATTGGTGGGACTGAGAGAAAAAGGAGCAAACAGGGATCTGCTACTTCAGCACCGGGACAGCTCCATGGATTTTTCTACACGCAGTCAGACTGCTGATATTTCAGAGCTATGATCGGGCCAATTGATTCTAACATGCACAACCCTCGGTCAGATAAAGGATCAATGGCTCAGGAAGACTAGACTACTATAATCAACATAATTAACATAAACAACCCCTCTGCACCTGCAGAGTCTCAGCTACCGGGGGATGGAAAGGGGGGATGGCAGCGTAAACAAGGGGGATGCATTCGGGCATTTTGCCAACAAATTTGATGGCACCCCCCTCAAATCGTCCACTGTCCACAAACTGTGGAGTAGAGGGAGGTTGTTTAAGGCCTCAACAGTGGACATCTGTCCACTTTTTTAATTCCTTGAATTTTTACCTTGCTGCCACTGTACTTCTTCTCAGCCATGTCCCTCTTCAAACCAACTCTCAGATTAATCCTACAAAGTACACGTATGTAGCCTAGGCTGCTGAAATTTTACTTCTTCGTGATGCTGTGGAAAAATTCCAGTTTTGAGTCTGTTCTGCCTGTGGGGACATTTTCTTCAAATGTGTTCAATAAATACTCTTTAAAGAGCCATTAAGGAAAATGTTTAATTCTTGAGCTACAGTTTAATTTAATTCTGCATATTTTATTTATTAACAGCAGCCAGTTAGATTAAATTACAGTGTGTGGCATGGCAGCTGACATGATTTCTGGCACCAAGTGTCATAAATGGGTCATGAGGACACGAGACTCTGTGCCTGGAGGGAAGCAAGACAAACTCTTGAGTATGAGCGTACCGTGGAAACACAGCAAGCTGCAAAAAGAAACAAGACAGCGCGTAATCAGAAGAGACCATTTTGTTGAGTAAATGTCTTTAACTTTATAGTAACTTTTTAAAGCTTCTAAAAATGAATGTATGGTTGGCATATGTTATCTCATAGCTTGAGCATGTGATGAATGGCTGAAAAACAGGCATCACAGCCGCAGGAGAAGTCATTTTTGTTTTGATCATTGATCGATTGCTCTGTGTTGTGGTCATTTCTTGCAGGCGACAGTGTTTATTTTATCGCTAAATACAAAACAAAATTTAATCACCTCAGGGAGAACGAACAGCCAGCTCAGAAATCTGGCCTGAAATGTGTTGACCGAAAGCTCTCCTGTTTAGCAGTCCGTCTGCCAGCTCAGAGTCTAATAGGTGTTGCCATGGCAGGAGGCATCTGTGTGGAATGAGTAAGTAATAGCTCTGTCTTAGCAGAAATGGCTCACACTGCCTCTCCACTCTCCCCGTGCAGCAGCAGCAGCAGGAGGAGATTCTGAGAATTTGGGTGTGTATTATTGCTGGTTACTGCTACACAGATTTTCCATTTGCAATGCTCTTTCATTAATCAGCATTAACACTGTTCAATGGGGAGCCCGATTCATGTGGCGCTCCCATGGGTAATGCTTCATCCTCTCTCATTTGTGGTGCAAAAATGAAGAGGAGTTGGTGAAAAAGGGCCGTCTGATTAAAAACATAGCTTCTCCACAATATGTAGCCTCTGTGAAAAAGATGGTGATGAATATGCGGAGGCTTTTATACAGTTAGCTGCTGGCGAGTGTAAGTAATGAATACAAATAGAAGTATTACTCATCAGGGTTGCATCCTCACCAGGAAATGTTTATACCCCACAATAATGTGTAATTATCATCTCTTATGATCAGTATTTTACAAGCTACAGTAATCAAGAAGCAACTAGGTCACCTCATTTAGTGAGAGTCTGAGGGTGTCACGTTTCCCCCTTTTCAGCTCACATCAAAGGCTCCACGCTTGATCAGGATGATTTCTTAAACATTACATATTTCTGTTTCATCTCTCGTTGACAGCGCTGGATCACATAATTACTGTATTTTCTCTCATGGAGGATTTGATGAAAGAAGACAATAAGAGCTGCAATAACAAGAAACAATGTTTTTAAAGTTTGCAACATGTGAGCAGAGCTCACTCTGTTTATTTCACACCAGCCGGAAGAATGGATGAATCCATTTGCACCAGATGTGGCACGAGTATCACAGCATTTCATGAAACTGAATTACACTCTACTGACTCTACTGTGTACAGCAGCCCAGGTGAGCCTAATGTGTGAACAGAGCAGGTAATTGTCCGCAGCCATGGAGTTGGCATATTGATGACGTGTATATCGTTCGACTGGGGTGTGACCAGAAAAATACAAATGTCTGAGGATGAAGGAGGAGGGTCATTTTGGCAGGAGGTGCAGGTTACCAAACTGTAGGTTGAACAGGTACAGATTTTTATTGGTCCAACTATCGATCAAACTACTGAACAGTAAAACTGGGGTGTAAGAGTAGGGGGAGCAGGATGGCTCACACTGAGGGACTGTGATGTGACATTGTATTGTGCAATATCTCGATTCCACGTAAAGGGCTTGTGCAGTCTGAAACATCTATTTTTGTGGGATTTACAGCTGTTTGTTTTGTTATTTATGTATGTGCCTGTGTATGTGCTTGCCATTTTGTTTAAGAGTGAATTCTCTGACACACCTTTGTCTTTTGTACACCCAAGATAAATTTCTCCTAAGGGAGACAAATAAAGGCTAATCTAATCTTGTTTTAAACTATGAAAACGAAAGTGTCGCGATGAAGAGATGTGCGAATTTTGTTTGTACCGTGGGATCTGCTCGCACGGGGTGAAGCTGCTTTGTACTCTTCTCTGCTTGCCTGTAGTCCTTTCCACGCTTCTGTATATATTCTGAATGCACCCAAACCCATCAGGTATTTATATCAAGGCAGAGACGGTGATCATTACGGAGACATCCATTGCCTCCTCCACCATCTTCAACGTCTTGCCTCCTGCAGCCTCCTACCCAGGCGCAGCCCCTCACCCAAACTACATGGAGTA
The DNA here is from genome assembly GCA_029874875.1 of Naso minor. Classification (NCBI taxonomy): domain Eukaryota; kingdom Metazoa; phylum Chordata; class Actinopteri; order Acanthuriformes; family Acanthuridae; genus Naso; species Naso minor. Next base: position 23,334,313 of record JAQFJB010000006.1, read on the forward strand.
TTTCCAAAATGTGTGTCCACGTTGCACATGCACAATCTCCTGATGTTTGCTGCATGTGTGAACAAGTAGATGGGGACAGTCTGGACAATGTCTGGACTTAATGTGTAAAAGGGTCTGTGGACACCAACGTCCACATGCTTAATGCTTGTGTGTGTGTGTTAATTCTCACCTTAAGGTCTGCTTACTCTGCTCGCATCTCCACATTCTACATCAATGATCTCATCAAGTGACAGTCTTACATGAGTAGCCTATATAGGTCACATGATGCATGCAAGGCCATGCAATGCTTTTGCAAGCTAATGTAAGCTAGCTATAAGGTGCTCTGAAACAAAATAAGGCTCTTTAGGGGGCAATCAGGTTTCACCTGCCGCCAATGACCCTGTGGCCCCACCTCTGGCTCTGCCTTTAAGGCTCAGACTAATTGTGTAATTCTGCACATAGCAGCCTAAAAAACAGGAAACGTTAACATGTAGAATTTAATTTAAGACTTTTCTGTCGTGAGGTTTTGCAGGACTTAAAACACTCCATGATCTTTATCTATGTACGGTAGATTCAACTGATGAGGAAGCAAATAGTTCATTAACAGCTAATGATAAGCTAATGGTTGTAACTATCTTGCATGGTTTTCATTAATCCCTTGTTAAATACTATCAGCAGCAAACCAAGAATGGTGGCGATTACATATAAAGATCCTCTTTGAGCTGTGTGCCTATTCTGGCTGAAGAAAGGTAGATGGCTTCAGCTGAAAGTCAGTTGCTTTCACAAATCATGGATGAGTGGTCATTGCACTGAATGCGGGTTAGCGTAGCAAATGGAAACACCTCAGCGGGACGTCGGAGTTTTTATCTGTCGAAGAAATAAATGGAATGATCGGCGAGATGTTGCAGGGGCCTCGAACTTTCAGGGCAATCGAAATGAGACACTTGAGAGGAAAATGTGATTTGGGAGAAGCTCTCAGTGAGTTTGTCCAGACGGAGCTGTTGTTTGTCTGCGTGGAAATGCAGTGATCTCATGGCGGGAAGAGAGAAGCAGCACTATGTTTTCCTGTAAACAAGGCAAAATCATTAAAATCCCCAGAGTTCTGCAGGCAGGAAGGCAGCAAGTGGCTCATTTTCATAACCAATACAACAACCCTCTTCTGTCTAATATTTTCTGAATGTGAGATTTCTTCCACAATTCATGAGCTAATGTTGTCTTAGCTTCCAAATGTGGTTATTAGTGAACTGTCTTGAAGCTACAAGTCAGACAAAGAAAAGTCAAATGTGTTCATAATTCATCTCTGTCTTGTATTTCATGAAAATGAGACGATCAGATCAATAATCTCCGTTGGCTCTGCATGTCTGCAGATGAGCCGTTTGCTACCATCATGCATCATTGCAGGAGGAGTCGGGCGTGGCTTGTTTTTGTGTTTCCTGTCTGACATTCTGCTGTCTGTCAGTGGACACCTTAATAACACATCGAGGTACAATCACAGAGGACAGCTGCCAGAACTGGTTTGTTACCCAAATGATTAAAAGACCCTCAGGTGGAAACCAACACTGTCATAAAGATACACATGAAAGCAAAGCAGATTGTGCATACCCAAAAAGTTTGCACACAAATAATCTAAAGTCTGTGGTCGTTTTAGCAGCTGTGAAGAAAAAAATGTCCATTTCTCACCAGAAAATCCTCGCTGCTTATTTTTACACTGTCTCCTTTAACATCTTTTCAATATTAAACTCTATAAATATTTAACTGAATAATGTTTCAGGTTCAAGTCTAAGTTCATAGCTATCTGGGTGCTAAATATCTTAAAAGCTGTAGGTGTAAGAGATTATAAATCAAGGCCTGACCATGAAAATATGAATGTACTGGCTGCATATTGAAGCAGCCAATCTATACCATGGCTGAGTGTTGTTAAAGAATGATTTCTTCCAGCTGTTTATTATTTATTTATCATTATGTGTACATGTAAATGTGCGTCTTCCTGAGCAGATGTATTGGGAACATGTACATATTTGTTGCTGTGTGGTTGCAACATTAATGTGTTGTAATATAAATGCACCTTCTTCAGATTTGTTTCCACATCAGCTTGTTTCATATATGTTTAATGTGTACATGCACATGCGTGAACATAATATGAACATGGAGAATCTCTGCAGGCTCTGTTTTTTTATGAATACATGTGTGTGTGTGTGTGTACTGGTTTTTGTAACCTAATTAGGACCTTTTCTGGCATAAATACTGATCATATGAGGACCAGCAGTCCTCATGGGGAATCAAAGACCGGTCCTAATGCGGCATGACTTGAATTCTGAAGTCCTGGTTAAGTTTAGGGGTAAGGCATAAATTGGTTAAGGTTAGGGTTAGGGTGTGTGTGTGCATGTGCAGACATGTTGTTTGTGCATTTACATGTGTGTGTCCGTTTATGTATTTAGGTTTGTGAGCAAGAAAGATATGAATCAAGTATGTACACACGCATGTATATTAGCTTCACTGTTATTTGTGTAAAAGCTGTATTTAATAATTATAGTGATTTGGACATATTTTTGGCAAAATGGATAAAGAAATAATTGCAAAAAAAAAAGGACATTAAAAAAAGAAACGCATGTATCCATAAAACATTGTATGTTCAATTTAGTGTCTGGCTTATTACATGTGATTACCTGAGACAGTAAGAGGCAGCATCAAGCATGAGTAGTTTTCAAATTCAAGCTTTCCCCCAGGTGAAGTGTCCTTGGGCTGGAAATGTGAGCAGCCTACCAGCTGAAGGTTTTCTTTTCACCAGCTTACCTTGACCTGCCTGTGCAGTTTTTTCTCCCTCAGCATCAGGATTTCACCTCTGAATCCATAATAAACAAACATTCTGACATTGTGTCTCTTGGAAATCTGTTATTAGCTCTGTTATATACATGAAGTCAAATGTCTCATTAGTGTGTGTCTAAATTTTTTTAAAAAGCATCTGAATTTGGAGGCTTTCAGTGTCAGTGGTAAAAATAATAATACTGTATAAATGCCCGGTGGGTGCGGCATAGAGCCTCGTAGATTTTTCTTTGCCACACAGTGTTAGTGAACACTGTGACCTGGAGTACTTCTACCCTTCTGGCCTCATGTATCATTGCACCGTCATCTTCATTCATCTCTGTTATTGATTCATCTGTGGAATTGCTTTTGCCATGACGCAATGCGAGGAGGAGGTCTGCTGCACACAGGGGGCGCTCACCTCTGACCTCGCACATAAATCATCCCCTCTAATAAAATTGACTGGTTCCCTTCTTTTTCCCTCGTTGTTTCCTTCAGGGTCAAAGCAAAGAAAGGGGTGAACCTGCTCCAGACCAAGTCAAAGAACACCCAGTGGAAGGTAGACTGGGAGGTGCAGTCCGGCGCCAAGCATTCCATCACCACCATCGATGTGAACAAGAACAAAGCAGTCAAACAGGGGTAAGTCAACAGCCCCGGGCCTAAACACACTGCGTCTGTCTCACCAACTACTGCAGCTGCAGCTGCTGTTTTCCGCCCTCGCTGCTGCCGCACAAAGACAGCCATATTTGTCTTCCTTAACAATGGACAAAAAGGTCTCCAAAAAGGTTTATTTGCGTGTTACATCCATAGTTCACTCTGTGATTAAAGGCTGCTTTTAGAAGCATTCACTATTCTTTGTAAATGCTGCAGGAGCTGCAGAGGATAAAATAGAGCTTTGGCCCACAGCAGAGAGTAAAGCATCCCCCACTTTATGGCACAAAGTTAAATGAATGGAGATGTTATCTGCTTAGTCTCAATACATCTGCTTTTAATTCAGTCTACGTGGAGTGATGAGGCAGACAGTTTGACCGCTGGCATTAAAATACCTTTGAGATGAGATCTCATCTAAGAGCAGTGATTAAGCCAAACTTCCTGAAAAGAGTAAAAACACCAAATCACAGTCCTGTAGGGTCTGACCGACTGTGATTGACTCCAGCCAGATTCTACAGTAGACTTGCTCAGTAATTTGCATGCCCAGAGGTGTGTGAACGGTGTGCAGCTCATTAATGAATATTTTAGCCTGCTTTTTGAAATACAGCCTGTAGAGGAAGTTCTTGTAACCTTGCTCTTCTGATTCTCAATTAAAGGTTGTGTGTATAAGATTCAGGGGGATATATTGACAGAAAAAGGCTTATAATTTTCATAATTCTACTTTAATTTTTGTATAATAACTTGACTCATTGCATTAGAATGAGTCTTTTATATCTAAGGAAGGAGAAGGTCCTCTTTAGGAAGTCTGCTATTGAGCACCGCATTTTTTCCATGGTAGCCAAGAAAGAACAAACACCAGCTTAAAAAAGGGGCCTTTAGTTTCAGCAGTTTTACGGCCAATAGGCTCTCCGTCATGCTTGGAGGATAAGTGCAGTCTGCAACCTCACCACTGGAGGCCACTAAATCCTACACAATGGACCTTTAAAGGATCATTTTACCCCAAACTACAAAACAAAAACTTAGTGACCAGTTTTTCCTAGTACATATATTTTAGTTTACTTGGATATAATCAAAGATAGACAATATTAACACAAGATCCCCCTGTGTACGCTGTGCAATGGTGTGAAACGATATGCACTTCCTGTCTCCTAAGTGGGTGGAGTCACAACTCCCATGGAGACAGTTAGGAACCACCTTTCACTCCATTGTGTGACAATGGAGTGAAAGAATTGGTCATAATCTGTGATCACGTTCATTTCTCTCATAAGGATGAATGGACTCAAGACTGCTTCCTGTCTTCTAAAGGGGCGGGGCCGTGGCGAAACCAATGTGATACTGATACAGGAAATAAAATGGTCAGTCGGAGGTCTCACTTATTAACCGTCTCTGATATAGTGGCATAGAATTGGCAATTGAAAGGAAACTTTTGGTATCCACAGCATAGAAAATTTAAATTTCCATAAGATTAATGGCAACATTTCTCTGCGTAGCCTCTTTCCACAATTTTTAAGACTATTTTTTAATAGAAAGTGATCCAAATTAAGTTTGTGGATTTTTCAAATATGGTTGCAGAAATGTCAGAGTCTGCGAATAAAACCATTTTTACATGGGTGCATTTTTGGCATTTGGGCCAGTTCTACTGAAACTAAAAAATTACAGCCATAAATCACAATGTGTGATGCATTCAGTTCATTAAGAATGGAAGTTATGTGGTTATTACCAAGCCTTGGAGACATTATCAGCTGCTGGTCTAAATATTGGAATGCCTGAAAACTCCCAAATGGCTGAGCAGAGAGACAAAGCAGTGAGGAAGAAGACAGAGTGGCCTCACCTGCAAAAATTCCACTATTTCTCTCTTGTTTACTTCTTAGTGCCTCCTTGGCAGCCTTTCTTGCTATATTTAGTGACCCATGTCATGTTTTCTTTGCCACCCTGTCACCATGTGAGAAATGTCCAGTAGGGGGTCAAGCATGGATAGAGAAACAATGTGTCACGCTGCATTTTGTCAGAAGCCCAGTCAATTCTGCCAGCACCTAAAGCCAAGCAGCCAGACAATAGGCATATAAAGTTAGTCGTCAGTCACGGAAGATTTTGTGTTTTGATGCCTCATTCCCATCAAACTGATTGAACATGAGTGTGAAATTTTTGTATATAAAAAGCTCTCACGTCTCTTGAGATTTTCTTGTGAGAAAGTATTGTTGTAAAATTGGTTCACAGTACTTGCATTTCGAGTTGTTCAGGAGTCTGCATGGAGTCTTTATTTGTATCAAAATGGAAAAGTAATTCGAATGTTCCAACAAAATAGCACATCAGTGATTTGTGATGTTCTCTATTTTGTGTCAGAGGGATGAAAAGTTTTATTTGTTTGTGGGGAGTCATTCCTACTCTTTGTTTCCATGATGCTCCTCTGACTTACGTGGCACATAATGGGAACATGGTAAAGAGTTAAAAGTTGAGATAAAATGAAAAATGCATTTTTAACCCTTTTAGATCATGTCTTTGGTCAGAGTGTGTGCCTATTTAACAATATATGCCAAAAAAAGAAAAAAAATCAAATTTCTTTGTATTCTGTTATCAAAGTCTATCAATTTTATCCATGTCAAACAAAATATGCAGAATGGTTACAGACTTTAAAGGAGAACCAACCATTTGCCAACCAATCACAACATGACATCTACCCATCAAGCATAATTTAAATTTCAGGTGGCTCAGAGCTAAAATTTATTAAAGAGAGTAGGACAGATAGATTCAGATAGAGACAGATTTAGGTATAAAATGATAGACAGATTGAGGGAAATATTTAGAGACAAACAGAGAGATTCGGAGTAACTTAGTAACATTACTGGTGATGTTACCCTGATGTTAGGTATGTAGTTAGCTAGTTAGCTTCACTAGCAACAGGATGGTGAAGTGGTGTGTGTTTGGGTGTTGGCCAACCAAATTCCTCCCAGAGTTATGTCCCGCCTCAACATCCTCTTTAAAGCCACTCAATAATACGCCACCGTACGACAGTTAGATATCATGGAAATACTGCTTCAGGACGTCTTCAGTGTTCCCAGAATGTTTCCCAGTTCTGGGGAAAGTTACCCCTTGGAAAGAAAGGAACCTTGGAAAATAGGATCTGTGAAACATAGATTTGCCATCATTGTGGAAACTGGCGTTCAGAAAAGTCATGAGGGCAGCAAGAAAGTTATTTCTTTTTCCTAACCTAAAGTACTTTCCTAAATATTTTGTGTGTTTTATTGCATCTGTCAAATTATAATTTGGTGTTCGTGGAGATGTAATAGCAATGATTAGGGCAGATGCTTCTATCCATCCATTCATGCATTGCTATCTGCCACTGTCATTTTCAATAGCATTGACAAACAGGTTTGTCATTTAATCAAGAGAACTTGTTGCCCGTGTTGGACTAAAATTACTTCTTTTAAATATCTAATCTCAGTTTGGTCCTGTTTATTCCAAATGAGTCCAGAGGTTAAAAATGTCTTATAGAATGTCATGCAAATGTAATATAAGGGTTTAATTTGCTTTACTAGCTACTTTGGCAGAAAATAATGATTTGCATATATTTTAGACATAAATATATTATAACTAAATGTGTTGACTAAATCAGCTGCAATAAGACTACAGGATTGAAGGAAGACAAAAAGATGGAATAGCTGCCACTTTCATTCTGCAAAGCTGACAATTACAGACCTGCAACTCATGTTACATGTATTTTAATGGCTCGCAATTAAACAAGTTTTGTAGGTAGTTTCTGTGCCCACATATTCAGCACTGTAACTCCTTGTAGATTTGCTTTTGATTTTATTATTCTTTATTTTATCAGGAAAGTAGATCCAACCCTTCTCTCTCTGTTCTATTGAGTGCACGGGTTTACACTGCAGGAGGAAACTCTGTGCAGCAGCCTGAGACTCAAACACTTTACAGTAATGAGCCCCAAAAAACACATGAATTCCCAAGACAATTTCCTCCTCTAATTACCCGATTCAATGCACTAATAAGAAGAATTCTAATATGTTTTCTAAGTTCAATAAGTGTTCTCGTTTATAACGTCTATTTGTGCTAGATTTAAGCAGCAAACAAGTAACTGTTCTCCATTTAATTCCCCCTCAACCACACACACACACACCAACACACACACAAACACATACCCCCCAAAAAAAGATAAGCATAAACACAGCAGCATCATTTTGCATCTCATTGCTGAATACATCTGAGTAGCAGCTCTGTTTGAACATCTGCTTTTGTTTACTCAAAATTACCTGAAACTGAGGAAATGAGGTGACAATGTTCTCCCTTAGGGGTGAAATGTTGATCTCTTCATCACTCTCCTCTTTTATTTAGTCTCTTATTATCTTGTATTTTCTTTCTTCATGGAATTTTTCAACACATTTATTCTCCTGTAACCCTCCAGCTGGAACGTTCCTGTTCCAACAGCAGCTCACTGATGACACCGCATGAACCGATGCATTATTGATCGCGGTTGTTTTTGAAAACACTGTTGCATTAATGTTGTCGCAGTCAGGACGGCAGAGACAGCTGATCATTTAATAAGATGATTCTTGTTTCATTTTTCACTCTGAATAATTCAGTGTTGAACAAGAGACGAAGGAAGCAAACCATTTGGACCTTTTCAAAGTGCAGATATTTCCTCCTGACAAACTTCTGCAGGACAGACAAAGACTGACAAGTTTTCAAAGATGCTTCATCTTCACTGATGTTTCCCATTTTGAAACTGCATTAAAATGTTTTATCAGCACATCAGATGTTTTCTCGTGGATGTTTATACAGATGTTTGTGCAAATTCTGTATTATAAACTTACAATGTGATTTTATTTCACTAGGTTTTTAGGCCAAAAAGTGGAAACCTTTTACAGAGTGGGAAATTGATGCTTCATACGAGCACTTTTTCAGATGTTTGAACTCCTTTTATCAATATTTTTTTTCCTTTTACCTGTAGCTATTTATTCATCTAGTTTGTTTTGGTTTGAAAAGCCACATTTTGGAGATATTGGCTGTAGAGATATCTGCCTTCTCTTTGATATAGTGGAACTCTTCAACTTATGAGCTATACTGAGCCAGGATACAGCGATGGTGTCTCTGCAGAATAGTAACATGCAGATAACAGAGTGGACGACAATCCCGAACAAAATAGTCGCCCAGTGGCAGGCTTACACCTGCAGTCTACATCAGGTGAGTCAGGCTCATACAGGAGGCATCTAGACTATTTGAGGTTGTAACATGCAGAAACTGCAGCATCCCCTGAGTGACATGTTGCCCCCGACTTTACGCAGCTGTACAGCAAAAACACTGAGGCACCAACACACACTGCTGGAGTTTAAGACCAAAGCAAAGAGACCGAGGAACTCAACTCTGCACACTGCAGACGATGTCTGAAGCAGGTAGAGAGGATGGAATCTGTGTATAACAAGCTGAACAGGAAATAACCTTTAAAACATGTTTTTAGTGACTTTATTTTTAGCACCTGAGTGCCACTCATTATGTTTTAGTAACCTTTAAATTATCTTGTTTGAAAACACTCCACATCCTCATTTTATTTTGTGTCCTCATATGAACTATGAACTTTAAGTTTCTTGGATGTAAATTTGCAGTTTTTCAGTGTATTCCACTAAGAATATGAATTAATAAAATCAAAGTCAATCCAGGTCACACTTTTTTTTCCTTTTTCAGAGCCCTATACATAAAAAGTGAAGTTCAGATGTAAAATTGGGAGAAAGTGGATTTCTTGCTACGTAGAGCTTCAGTGAAATGCGAGCTGATTCGTGTGTTGTGTAGGCAGCTGTAATCATGGAAACAGAAACGTATGTGTTTCATCAAAGGCTCCTATAATGGAAGACTTAAACAGCTCCTTTGTAGACAAGCTGTCAGAGTGTGAGTCTTTACTGAGGCCAGAAAAAACATGTTTGTTTGACTCATTCATAGGCTGCATAGAAATGTAACAACATATTGTAACTCTTTCTTCAAAAACAATGTTTATTCCAGTTCAACTCTGCTACGACGCAGGTTGCCAAATCATAAA
>JAQFJB010000006.1:23481996-23497809 GCA_029874875.1 Naso minor
TGGTCAGCCTTTACAGTGGCTGCCTCTTACAGGCAAACAGACTCACCGACTCTCTCTGACTCCGTGAGAATAATCCAAATCTGTAACAGTCAATGTGGGAAGTAACAACGTAAGAAAAGAAAACTGTTTCTAATGAATGCAGAAAGTTGACATTTGTGTTGCAGGTTGATTTAAAGTGTGGCACCTTAAATTTGCTGGTAGCGCTCCTAAAAATTTTCAGTCAGGGGCTACAGCGCTTATAGTTAAAAAAAAAAAAAAAAAAAAAAGTCAGTCTGGAGCCCTGCAGTTAAATCAGCTTCAAATCATCTGAGCCGATCTTATGTATTGATCACAATGTGAAGAACAGGGTTTAGAATGCAAAGGTCTCCCCTACTGGAGGATTCGTGGTTTTCATGCAGGATTGGAGCAATTTCATGTCTTACAGTCAGCGTTTGTCATTTTGCCACTCTTGAATTTCCATAGCAGAGTTTAAACAAGTCATCGATGCTGCACGTACAGTACACAACACTGTTTTCCGATTTAGGAACTTGGGCGCTTAAATGTTAAACAACTCAGTCTCAGCAAGATTTTTTTCTTCCACTGTTAATTTCACATCATATCAATCTGCTCTGCTCTCATTTGTTTTTGTGTGTAGGCCGGGAAGCCCATGAAGAAATAAACATCACTTTCACTCTGCCTTTATCCTGGAACTCAGACGACTGCGTGCTGCACGGCCACTGCGAGCAGGTGGTGTTCAGCACTTGCATGACCATCACTGCGGCCAGCAATATCTTCCCAGTCACAGTGTGAGTTGGACTGCCTCCCTGACTCACAGGGACACACTTTAAATCTGCAGAGCTCAGTGATACTGACAGAAAAAATACAGGATCCCAAAATTTGTTACTGAGCACCTTTTATATTCTTACAAGGATATTTGGATTTAACTAACACATTTGTGCTTACATATAACGTTTACTCATAGCAGTGAGTGGGTGATATCGTGTCTGAGTAAATAAAATAGAAAGAAAGACAAATAAAAGGAGGAATTTATTATTCTTCACTTTCAGATCAAAACTAAATATTTTCATTTAGCTTAAAGATTTAGACACAGCAGTTGAACATGCTGTGTGCACCATTATGCAGTTTGATTGCTGTTATTTGTTTTGTCACAAATTATTTAAATGTTTAACTTTTCATTACATGAATTTAATGATAACCTCTGATGTAATTCTCCTTGTGGTCAGATGGAAGTTCAACACGCTGTTTGTTTCTGCTGCCAGTAATAGAGGTTTACATTTTCAGGCTTCTTATTTGAAGCTTGTAACCATCAGCTGGAATAACAAATGTTTTCAGATGTAAGCAATAAACTGTCTCTTCTATACACCAGCCAAATAGTTGAATAAAACTTGGTTGTTGTCTGGTGATGTTTAACTTGCTCAGCTGGCTAATGTTAATAAATACAATAAACATTTTTATGAAGGTTGTAATGCTGAGGTCAGACTACACGATGTCAGCTTGGTAAGCCTGACCGGGAAAACGTAGAGCGACGGGTAAGCTCTGAAACGATCAATGAGCATCGGGCGTGACAATCGATCGTTTCATCTTGTGTTGTGCGTCATAATGGATGACAACCAATGCCGCATCTATGATGCCTCACGACAGAAAGACTAGCATGTTTGATTTTTTGTTAACCTTCCACAATGGCTTGTCAGTAGTACTCAGTGGCAAGCACGTCATGAATTGCAAACGATGACTGACTGGGGAAGAAGAATTTATGACTCTTAAATTGCCTAATCTGACACAGTGAACGTTTGAACAGACAAAATTATCTTGTAATCTGACCTCAGCGTAAAACACAACTCTGCTCCTCTAGCTGTCAAGCTTTGTTAGCAGCTAGCTAGGTAGCCCCATTTGTGACCGTCTCATATTCTGCATAGGAAGCTAGCATCTAGCTTCTAAATGTCTAGTTGACATTTCCTACTTCATTGTATATGAATCTGCGGGTCCTGTAGTGCTCTTGCATGGGGCTCAAGTGTGCCACTTGTTTTGATTGGTGAAGTGTTTCTGTCTGAGTGAGAGGAAATGTTCTCCTGTAGCAAACTGCAGCTTGCGTGCTCAGGTTTGATGAAACAGGACCTCTTAGCAGTACGTGTCTTGTTCATCTTGTTATCAGTGTTTGCACTGCAGACTTGGTGGAGACTGCGAGCTGTCAGCAGCGTCGTTCAGAGTCTGACAGCTATATTTAGTTTCATCAGATGTCAGAGGTCAATGGGTTATGGGTAGTTTGCCTTTGCCTCCAGAGTGGAAAACCTCTTTGAATATCACAGTACTCGTCATACTGTGTCACACAAATGGGAAGTGTTATAGTCGTCTGTGTGGGAGCTTCAGCACAATGACAGAATATAAACTATAAACGTATAGAAGATTTACTATAATTTTGTCCCAGTAGATTGATTTTTCCCTGATCATTGCACTGTAATCTTAATCTTTAGAAGGAGTTGCTCGTTTCCTTTCCTATCTGCAAATCCCTTTACATTCCATTTTGTCCTCTCTGTTTGGATATGTTATATGCTGTTTGGAGCTGCAAATGGCTAATATTAAACAGTAAAAAATCAGATGAGTAAAGACCAAGATCGATATCAGTAAAAACAAAAATGGCTCAGCAGTTTCACGACTCAGACCTCGATGTTTGTTTTGGTTTGCAGGCAGCCGCCGCACTGCGTGCCGGAGACATACACCAACGCCACCTCCTGGTACAAGGTGTTCACCACAGTCCGGGACTCGGACACCAAGTACAGTCAGGACTACAACCCCTTCTGGTGTTACAAAGGAGCCATTGGCAAAGTGTACCACGCACTCAACCCAAAGCTTACCGTCATTGTTCCTGATGTGAGTGGAGGAAAACACACGAATATGGCAAATACGCTGACTAATCAGACGGAATGAAACAGACTTAATGCTACAGTGAAAGCACAATATGTAATACTGCTGCTTTATTCAGAGCAAAATCTCAAAGTTATGCTATAAAAGTCTGAAACTGTCTTTGTAACTCTTTCTCACCAGGACGATCGTTCCCTCATTAATCTGCATCTGATGCACACGAGCTACTTCCTGTTTGTCATGGTCATCACTATGTTCTGCTATGCAGTCATCAAGGGGCGGCCTGGCAAAGTACGGCAAACCAACCCAGACTTCTGCCCCGAGAAGGTACAACAGACCTCAGCAGTGATGTATGAGCCACACACCAACTGTCCAGTGATTGGTTAAGTCTTGATCCAATCATTCTGCTTTTTCTTCCCGTTCTTTTCCTTTTTAAGCCCTTCTTGTTTTAAAGTCCAGTGTGTAGGATTTAGGAGATCTATTTGTAGAATCTAATAGTCATAAATATATTTTTAATAGTGTGTAATCACCTAAAATATTTGTCTTCAGTAGCTGAAGAGGAAGCAGGTCCTCCTCCGTAGAGTCTGCCATGTTTCTACAGTAGCCCAGAATGGACAAATCAAGCACTGGCTCTAGAGAGAGCCCTTTGAGTTTTTCACAAGTTCTTTGTTCAACATTGTTCTACACTCAGCTGTTCACCCAGCTGTTCCTGATTTGTGCTCAGTTGCATCTTGGTTCCAGAGGGAATGACGAGTGTATTACAATACACAACACACAACAGCATCAACCACGCATGTACCTTTCATCACAGCCGCAGTACGAGCAGCCAGTTCTCACCAGTTGAGGGATTAACAATTTCAGGAAAGGTCAGCGAGCTCTGACTCACTGATGGTTCTGAGTGCTTGTCTGCGGGAACAGCAGAGAAAATTATACCTTTTTTTTTTTTTTAATCCAGGTCACTGGATTCTGTTCAGTTCTTCAGTTAAAGTCTCACTTTGGTTTTCTGTGCTTGTTTTTATTCGTCTCTTAAATATCCAAAACCGAATATGTCTGTTTCCTGCAGTTTTGGTCTGTTTTTATTATCAAAGAATAGCTTTTGTGCAGCTGCTTCACTATAAATCAGGCGCTGGTTTACTGATGGTAAATCTTTAATGTGAAGAATCAATTACATTATTTAAAACCACTTTGCTGGCTGTGATTGATTGGCCTGGGAATGTGAAAATGCAAATTAAATTTTATAAACGATGGGAAAACGGTCAACAGCAAACTGCCTTGTTTATGTTTTTGGTCATGTCTTCACAGAAATGAATTCTTCAGTGCTTACTGAAGAGATTCGATGTCCTAATTTGCATAATTCTTAAAGCCACTATGTTTCAGATGTGACAGTGTCTCATGATGGCCCCATCTGATGGTAGCATTAAGAACTACATTTTTCCAAACTCCAGTGCATGCTGCTACAAACAGTTGCCGAGGAGTACTTGATTAATTCCAATCAATATATTCAACCAACTCTTCTTTTCCATATTAACTGTTTGTTGTGGTAACGTGTGTGTGTTGTTTCTCAGTAATCTGCGTCATGAGCCTGAAAACTACACTGAAACTGGTTTCCTCTGTTACAGGTGGCGTTGTCAGAGGGTTAAACAGACATCAGAGAGCTGTCTGAGAACTTACCTGTAACACGGATGGACTCAAAGAAACAGAAGAAATGAAAACAAAACATACCAGTTGCCTAGTGAACCTTGGAAAAACAATAAGGGGACACAAAAGCTCTGTGAATGCATTACTCTTGCAATGTTGGGTTTCTCCAACCAAAGATATACAAGTGCCTGTATCTGTCGTGTAAATATTTGTAGGAACTCTGATTTTCTGTGCAAAACCTGTTTGTTTTTTTTGTTTTTTTATTACTATTTTATTATTTTCCCTGAGTTTCCTTTTGCCATGTCAGAACATGCAGTACATAAACAGAGCAGAGGGCGAGAAACAAGAACTACACAACCATTTTTCTAGCAGACATTTGAGCAAAAAAAAAGAAACATTTTAGACTTATTAAAGTATTTTTATTTCCCACAATGATGAGAAAGCAACATGTTTAGTCACTTAGAATGCATTTAAGTGAACTAAATGCACTTGAATATCCAGGTAAAGATATTTGCTCGAGGATGAGACGCGTGTAGCACGTTCAGAAGCTCCGACAGGTAAGAAAATAAATTCAGCACTTTCTTCTGCCGCAGACCCGACAATCAGGGGTCTTATTAGACTTTTGACGTTACATAATGTCTCTTCAGAAGTCTGATTAGTTTATTTAGTTGAACTTAATTAACAGTCCTGTTTCCCTGAGCGGAGTTAAGTATTTCGATGATTGCACTGTGCACATTAATATGAAGAGAAAATGTCAACAGTCAAGTTAATGAGTTCTGAGTTTGTGTCCAATTAGGCTTATCAGTGAGTCCATTGAAATGGCAGGTAAAAAAAAAAACAAACCTGCAGAACGTCCTGTGGTTTGTGTTTAAAAAATCATTTTTGGTTTTTTCTTTCTTCCTCTGTGGCTTCATCACTTGCCTGCCTCCCGTCTCTTATTTTACTGCAGCAGTTTTGTAGTTTTGGCTTCTAGACTTCAGTGACACTCACTCCAGTTTTCTCTGTTGCACCTGGATGAAGCAAAACATATTCTTAAACGTATTCTTGCCTTACCTGCGGTGGACTTGCTTGCTTGAAAACAGACGGGGAGATTCTCTTTCTCCCTCTCCAACATTAACTCGCCAGTCCCTTCTTCCACAGGCATCCTTCTCTTTTTGTTTGTTCCACTTTGAGGAACCTGTGATCTAAACATCAAGTGACCCTTGAGTTCATATTTTATTTTAGGATGCTTTTGAATTACTTGTGCTTTTATTTGAAGAAAATCCTTATCAGTTGCACGTCTTCAAGTGTTTGCATCGTTGGTGCACCTTTAGATTTCTTGCACATTTTGTGTTTTTTGCTCCTGTGCCGATTTTGTTTCCTCTTTTTGTGCGAGGTCACATGTAAACAGTCTGATTTTGAACTTTATAATCCTTGTATCACTTGGACTCCTTCTGAAAATAAATATAATTATATATCAGTGTATAATTATATTAATACAACTATGAAAAAAAATATTAATGATTATATCATTTAACATTTTATTGTTTTGTAGTGCGACAAAATGTGCAAAAACTCACGTGGTGTGCAAATGTGTGTAAGTGAGTTTAGGAAATCTTTAATAAAGGCGGCTTTAGGCTGTGATTCTCTGGAATCTAATTTTAGGATTTAGTGACTCAGCGTCCTGTAATGAAAGATACTCTGAAGTGGAGTTTCTTGAATGCAGAAGTCTTTGTTGACGCTTCTCTCTTTACATCCGTCTCTGAATTCTGGTGATGTACTGAAACTAACTGTAGCTTTAAGTATGAAATTTACGCTCTTTTGGAAGTTAAATAATTCATATTTTTAGAGCACAGAAGACTTTGACAATCACTTATTCTAAATGTACTGCAATGCATATTAGATAATAAAAACAGTGCTCTAAATTTGATTAAGACTGAGTCACAAACTGTGTCCTCTGTGCAGTTTGGACACAAAGAAAAATCTCAAATCTGAGCGTCTCTAAAAACAATTTTATAGGAAAACCAGAGAATAAACAACAGCCTAAGTCCGCCTTAAATGTCTGTGATGTTTGACTTCTCAATAGCAATTTACTGATACATTCTACTTACCTCTGTGTTATAATTTTGTTCCATAATTGATGTACCCGTTGAATGTACTTTTTTTATAAGCAGCATAATCTAAATCTAAGATGCAAAAATTCCAAGTAATTTTAATGATGTAGTCAGTTTTTTTTGTTTGTTTTTTTTTCCTCTGAGTTTTAAAGGCTTTACTTGAATTGTGTTTCTGTTCGAGTGGTATTCATGTATTATAAGGTTTATCCTTCGGTGACAGAAATGAACTCTTGTCACATTATTGTATCAAACACTTTGTACATTTGTTTGATTTTTGCGTGTATGTTGTTGAACGAGTGAAAGGTGTTTTGTTCCTTAAGGGATAGTTCACCCAAAAATGAATGTTCAGTCATGATTTCCCACTCAGGCTGATGGAAGGTCAGGTGAAGGTTTTTATTCCACAAAACACTGCTGGAGTTTTTTAGGAGAAAGATGTTTCAGTAATCGTTTAAATAGTTGTAGTGAATAGTGATTAGGATACAAATGTTAAAAAAAACATAGCAAAACATTGAAATGCCTCCATACAGCTAGTCCGAAAAAGCCATGTGTCCTGAAGCCTCGACATTCCAGTTGTTTTGAAAAACATCAGTGACGCCACGTTTTCGGCCTCACTGTTCCCTTAAACCTGTAGCTCCTGACATGGAACACACACGATGCTTAAAGTGGGCCGGCACGCAGCGAAATCCAGAGTTATCTTCTAGCATCTTTATTCACCGTAGAAATACAGAGTATAGAGTATATTACATTATTATTATAGTTGAGTATATTATATTATAGTTAGTGTATTGAGTATATTGTAACTTGATGATTGGCCAATACAGGTTGCACGATTTACATGCCAACAGGTTACTAAGGGGAGTACTGGCACTTATTTTTTTCCACTTAAAGTACTGCACACACACACACACATACCTGTGTGTACATGCTAACAGAAGTCAATTGCCATAGCAGACTTTTCCCCCCAGTTAATCCTGCAGAAACGCAGCTTTCACCTGTGGAGCTACAGTGAACAGTGAGGCTGAAAACATGGCGTCAGTCACATTTTTCAAAACAACTTGTGGCATGTGCAGGTTTCAGCACACCTGGATTACTTCAGATGAGCAGTATGGAGGCATTTTCTGGTTTTTTTCCTGTTTTGTTTTGGGGTTTTTTTTCTGTTTTATTTCCATTTTTCAATTCTAGTCACCATTCACTACAATTGTTTGGGACTTGACTGCAACGACTTTTTCCTGTGAAACTCCGGCAGTGTTTTCTGCACTTAAAAACGTCGCCTGACCTCCCATTAGTATGAGGGTGGGGAGACTGACTGAATATTTATTTTTGGGTGAACTATACCTTTGAGGCTTGTGGTACCTTGCCCCCCCTCCCCTATATTGAATGATGCGAGGACAAGTCTTCCTGATTCCGATGTGTATCATATTCAAACATGGACGTGTTGCTTTCACTGTCCGCAGTTATCGCCTGTGCTTTCGCAGCGGGACTCTTTGCTTTTTTGGAAGATTTGGCAGCTTTTACTGGACAGTTGGAAATGTTGGGTGTTGGATTTGAGGCATGTGGCGTTTGGCTGTGTGTGTGTGTGTGTGTGAGAGTGTGAGTGTGAGTGAGTGAGTGAAGGGAACTTGAAAATGTGAGTGGTGCATCCCATATTTTTGCCAAACCATCACAATTTATGTCGGTGAGCTGCATTTACCTGCTTCTTATCCCTCTGCGTGTGAATTCCTATGTTCATATTTAGTTAGAATTGCATCTCTATAATTGCAAAATGCCTTAACATTGTCCAGTTCCATTTACGTTTTCTATGTGACACATATCGCATATTGTAAGACAGCCTGGCTTTACAGAAACAAGTGGAAACACAACACCATTTTATCACTTCCGAGCTGTAAAAAGCTCAGATTAACATGCTTGTCAAGTGCACACTTAGAGTAATGGGTCTTAAAGGAGCAGATGCTTGCTGTAGTGTTAAACGACTCCACTATATCACTAAGGATTGGACTAAAGTTAGAGGAGCCTCATTCTCCTTAGTTGCATCATCTCATTGTTCTCGGCTTTGCATTGAGCAAAACCCACAAGCCTCCAACGTAAGGCTGCCATTCCACCTCGGTCTCCTTTCTGTCATGTCCGTAGCGCTTACAGGCAAGTATTAAGCCAACTCTGTGCCTTCTGCACTATCGAGCTGCATCTTCTTCCCTGTACATACAGTAGATAGGACCGTAGGTTTAATGTGGCTAGAACGTCATTCAGACCCTTTCCTCTCCAGTGGAACTGCTGTAAATGAACTCAAGTTTAAATAAACTGTCTCTAAAGTTCAACATGACTCTGTCCCTGACCCTGATTCTCTCCATCGCCACAGTTCTTATCTCTGTTTCTGCAGAGATTAATGTTCTGTCAGAGGAAACAGAATTCATTTGCTCGAACTGAAAGTAAAATTCAGTGGAAACATTAAAGGCTGGAAGTCCAGATTTCATGCTGTAGATGTAGTCAAAGACTAAAAGAACTGCGTTTTTGTTATTGTCAGTAAATCCAGTGAAACGACCAAAGTCAACAAACCTGTCCTTTATTTTTGTAGCCCCTTAAAAACAAACAAAATGCAGTTCTAAGTGCTTCATGAATGATTAATAAGATGTAGGATGTCAGGAAGGATTTAGAGACTAGCTAAAAAGATAAATCAAGCAGTAAATAACAGGCTGAAGAATTTCCTTTCTACCAACCTCATTCACTTCTCCTGTCAGTGAATATCTCGACAGCAACAGTTTGTTGAACAGTTGAATAATTTCCTGAAGTTGCTCCTGTGTTTTTGTGCAGACTGTACTCAAACAGCAGTAAGTGTTTTTGTCACAAACAGTTTTTTGTTCTGGATTAAAAAGGTGCTAATCACAACTTTAGAGTAGCAGGACAGTTTTAGTTTTGGATTTTAGTTAAAAACAAACTACCATGCTCATCTTGTGCAGTCTAAGCTATGTGTGATATCAAAGAAAAACAAGTTCTTCAGCAAAGACACTTTACACACAGATCACAGATCAGTTTGCTGCCAGCTGGAGGAAGTGATAGAAGTTGCTCACATGTTTAACTTTGTATGAGTGAGATTCAAAGGGCAGTTGGCAGCAGGGCCGAATGCCCAAGCAGGCCGAACCACAGCAGAGCTTGATGAACAAAGGTCAGAGGAGCCCTGGAGACCCAAAACCACTGAGCAGCCCCAGCAGCAGCCCCAGCAGAGGCCCCTGCATGGGTCACTCTGAAACAGGATGAAGGTGTTGTTGCAAGAATAAAAAATTTGGATCAGATGTGTAGTGAGCTCAGCTTCACCGAGGTTTGTTCATGTGTTAGACTTAAAAATTAAAGGTTTCGATTAAAGAGGAACTGTTCAAGTCATTCCAACTTCATTTTATAGCACAAGGATGTATGCAAAGTATATAACACAAATGTTGCGCACAGAAGGAAAAAAAATAAGTTATGCCAATAAAACAAAATAATAAAACAGTTAAAGGAGGGCGACTGTACACTTTCCCAGGTCTTTAATTTTGGGCTGCTATAGAGCAGCTAAACCCAGCTGACCAGTTAAGTCTATCGATGAGTTTTACAGCAGGCGTCATGAGGACCAACACAGGTGTGACCAACCATGGCTTTGTCTCATTAAGTGTCACAGCAAGCGAGGTCAATGAGTGAGCAGGCACAGTACCAGAGCTCTGGAACAAGCTCACCTAAATCATTAATGTCATTAATTTAACCTGTGCTTTTCCTGTTCTAGCAACTCAAAATATCCATCATGAAACCCATCAGGTTATTAGATGAATTTCTTTAGAAAACGGTGACTCGCGCCCTCTCTCTTCCCTGTATTTTCTGCATTCTCTCAAAACGGTCTGTCGGTTACTCGTCCCCCTTTCCCTCGTGTGCCTCCACACTCGGCTGTACTCACAACCCCTTTACTTACACAAAAGACACACAGCTAGGACACTGATAAAATGTTACTTACTGCTCGTGCTTCTCACTTTTCAATACAAAAAAAGCAACATGCCGTCCTTTAGCAGCAGTTCAGCTGTTAATCCGACTCATGTGCTCGTTGTGGAAGAAATAAATCCACACTGAATAAATCCATGAGAAACAGGAACGCTATCAACCGCTGTCTGGTGCTCGCTTCCTTAGGAACTTTTAACAAAGTTAACTGTCCTTCATTTACCCAAAAAACACTTTATTGGAGCTATCTGGAAAAAGTGCTCACAGTAATCCCTGAAGCAGAGAGCAGAGTACAGCAGTGTCTGAGCAGAGCAGGGGGAGGTGGCAGGCACAGCGCTGTGTGCACGAGCTGGCATGCACATATTAGGAAGTCCAGCACGCATTGATGTAGCTGGAAAAACACTGTTAAAAAAAAAACACTAAAACACAGCGTGCAGATTTCATCATGTGATGCTTTGGCATCATGAAGTACGAGTATTCGATGTAACAACATTTCTAGGTCAGAATTGATGGAAAAGCATAATAGCTCTCGTTTAGAGATGGAAAAAGAAATGACAGTGAAATAATAATTCAGATCACAATCACTTGATCGTTGTCTCGCAACGTATCACATAAGCGCAACACAACTGTTACCTTCGGCAAGGTACCGTGATTGTGAGTTGCTTTGATTTCCATTCTGAGAATAGGTAGCAGCAATTATATTAAAAAAACTGAAGAAAAAACAAGTGCAAACCGGCATGTGGAGAGCTACATAAGTCAACATTTACAGAGTGTGGTGAATGTTAAAGATTTGCAGGCAGCAGCAGCTAATGGTTGTCCAAGCAGAGCAGAGATGATGAGATGCAAAATACATATGATGGGATGAATTGATGTGTAATTTCAGTGCATTGCACCTGACTGCAAATCAACCACTTAGCAGTGTTGACCGCACAGTATGCTGGAGGCGGAGAGGAACCAGTGACTGACATCGGGATGCTCTCATTATCTGTCACTGTTTGCTTCACTTATTGATCCAATACAGTGAAATCCACAACAGAAAACTCTTCATGAGGCTCAGACGCGCAGTGTGAGCCAGCAGGCACAGACTGATTAATATTCTAACCGTAGCCTGACAGAAATTCTCATAATCGGAAAGATAATAGGAAAATGCCGTTTGGCCAGAGAGACGTTCAGGAGCCAAATATACTCTCACTGTTCCTGCACCGTCTGTGAACGGGTTATATTTGGCAGCGGGGGTGTTTCAAAGATATCACAATCTGCAACAATAAGAAAATACAACATCAATCCCCCAAAGATAGACTGAGGTTATTTTGTGTTAGAGGGGCAGCCAAAATCTGAATTACCTCTCCAGTGAAACACTTCATAACCCACACACAGCCAAAAGACGAAGGCGCCAGAACACATCCAGGCATCAAGCCACGGGACCAGAAGCACCGAGTTTTGGTGCCAAACCCTCCCACACGACCGAAGCTCCGTTCTTCGCCTGTAGGTTAGAGGAAATTGGAATTTAATGAATGAGAACATGCATCCCTATAAATAATCAGACTTTTTGAAACCCTTCCTTTTAACTATTGTATTAACTTTCTCCTAAAAGCTACACTAATCTATATTTGTATAGTAAAATGGTTAAATAACTATAGTTTCTTTAAACGCATTATTTTGGCTTTTCAGCCCACAAATCAGTTCTCGTCGACGGCAGCTGTTTCCTATTCGATACCACCTGTCCAGCAACAAACAAAAGACAGGAAATGTTGGTGGCCGTGTCATGAAAATGATAAAGCATTCAGCAGCTGAAGAGACATATTTTCTCCAGGAGGTAATGGAGAGCAAAATGGATTCATTATGGCTCCATATGAATGTTAATGTCGCTCTCTGTCTGCGAAATGTTTGGCCAGTTTACTGCAAACACATGCCAGCTTTAAAACGACTTAAAATACTGCAATAAACATCATTAATTTCCTGCTTGCGAGAAGGTGCAGAAAAGTCCTGCAGGAACGCTGTGTCACTGACAGATTTGCATGAAAACATTAACAGATACGTACATAGAACATGTAGACAGCAGAGGGAGGCCAAACTCTGAAGACCTCCTGAGGTTTCCACATGCAGCTCCTCACCGACGCTGCTGCAGGAGACACAACAGAGCTTTTTCATGCAGAATCTGAATGACATGAGCAGGAAAAACACGCAAGGTCTGCGACTCTTAATGGAACTAATGTTATGATTAAGGAAATTAATCACACCTGCTTCTGTGCTCTGATTCCAAAATGTCTGTGAGAAAGGTCCAAACATTGAGCTTTGGAAAAATCCTCCCGAGATTGTTGCTCTCAGTTAGAAGTCTGGTGGTCGGTACTTGAAGTATTCAGATGCTTTACTCATGTAAAAGTACCGATACAGCAGTGTGAAAATATTTTATTTTCAGTAAAAGTTCCTCACTTGAAAGAGGAGCATCCCAAACTTTCTCCGTCTCTCTTTGCTCCTGTTCCAACTCCAAAAAGTGTTGCTGCGTCAAACTCAGATTAAGCAAATATTTACAAAAATCAATGAAGTTAAGGAGTCGAACATTGTGAATAACATCTTTTCTACACACTGTCTTCACAATGACAGTTGTGTTGAGGAAGAGGCTCCTCTGTGGAAACTAAAACTGAGTTTATTAGCTGAAACAGAATTTCTGTGTTGTCACCACAAGAGGACAGCAGAGTTAGACGACATACTGTATATCACAGTGTTCTCTGTTTACTGTGAGTGAGCTTTAGTCACCTTCAGCCTCCAACATTTATCTGGGCAGAAGACAGTTTATTATTTTTATTATTAATTGCGGTACTATTAGTGTTATGTTGATATTTATG
This sequence comes from Naso minor, assembly GCA_029874875.1. Taxonomy (NCBI): domain Eukaryota; kingdom Metazoa; phylum Chordata; class Actinopteri; order Acanthuriformes; family Acanthuridae; genus Naso; species Naso minor. The sequence continues at coordinate 23,495,387 of JAQFJB010000006.1, forward strand.
TGCTTTCCATAATGAAATAGAAACACAACAGGACAGAGGCAAACAAAAACACTATGATAACAAAATTATTTGCAAATAAACAATGTGCTAGAACTAATAGAATTAATAAAAACTTTTATTTAAAAAAATGATTCTGCAAGCTTCGCATCCTCCAGCAGCGATCATCTAGTAAAATCCACCCAGACAGTTGAACATTTTTCTTTTATTTAGCCTTTTGCTTCTCAGTCTACAGGCGCTGAACAAAGTTTATCCCTGAGCTGAAGAGTCTGAGCACCAGTTTCTGCCCTTCTCACACACCGGCCCTCTGTGTTTGACGTAATGTTGATCCTTTTGAGCAAGAGGAGAGAATATGTATTTATTTCATTTAATAGGGACAATGCAGTTCAACATAGCACCGCATCCACTCATACAAACAAGTTGGTAAGACTGATGTTTTGCATACAGAGATTTTAGCTTTCGCTAGTTTCCAACTCCTGTACCCAGTTGGGCTTTTGATGAAAAAAAGAAAGAAAAAAGAAGAAACAGAAGTAAAAAAATCAATCAAAGTTATCAACGTTGCACACATGAGCTCATACATGACAAAAAGAAACTCAGCATATTTACAAATGTAAATTTTTGAGGCCTCGGCAGTTGGTTCGGTGTGAAACGTTTCTGTTTCCGTTTCCGAGAGAGAAACTTTGCTCTGCCGACTTGTTTAATTTATTATCACGAGTGTTATTTCTGTCCTCAGAGCAGCGTTAAGTTTAATCAGCACAGGAGAGCTCAAATTTAATGCATGAGCCCAGAGATGTGTGAGAGAAGTTTGTTCATTGTGTGTGTGTGTGTGTGTTTGTGTGTGTGTGCACACCAGAAGGCAGCGTGGGTTATTATGAACAAGCACATTTGAAAAGGTCACTCCTCCCCTTGACTCCCTCATTTCCACTGGATTCCTGGGTGACGGGTGGCAGAGCCTCCTCGGAGCGCTTGTTAAGAGACCATTAATCAGATTTCTGCAGACATGGCGTGCAATTTAGCAGAAATTGTTTATCCTTTTTTCATTTATGCTCCTGCTCTGAGTAAAAACAGTGAGACAAGGACTGCTGGGGGACTCAGTTTTATAAAACGCTGCCTGCTAGACTCCAGAGGAACGGTGACTGTTATTTGGCTGCCGAGGAGGAAGTTGGAATTAAAACAGTCCAACACACACTTTTAATTTCAGGAGTTAATGATCAAGGAGACCACAGATATAGAAAAGGCAGCAGCTCAGTCACCAGCAGAGAGCATTCACTGAATATATTTAATGGAAATTAATTTCACTCACATCTCCTGAGCAACAGCAAAGCACAAGGATACATACAAATGATAAAAACAACAACAACAAAAAGACTGAAGTCGGTTAAAAATAATACATAACAGACAATAAGAGGAAATCAGACTTTTTGTATTTACAGTTTGTCTTTTCTACCACAAGAGGTCTCTCTATCAAAACAGTGAAAAAAAAGATGTAGTTTGATGACATCATGACAGTGTGGGATCATGGGAATTAAAAAAACAAAAGTTCATTGTTAAACAGATAAAAATCTCTGAAAGACTCAGACAAGGTCATGTATTAAAGTTTGATTCACGTTACGTTTAGTGGAAGTACCGTTACCTTGATGAAATATTACTTAAGTAGAAGTAAAATTACTGGTGTAAAAATGCATTCAAGCAAAAGAAGCCAATTTAAAATATACTCGGAGTAACTTAGTTACTTTCCACCCCTGGAGACAAAATGAAACGTCATCTTGAACAACATGACAGATTTTTCTGACCGTCCAAAACTTTTGTTTCGTCTTTTCAGTCCCACGTTTGTGCCCTTGTCCTCCTTGTGCTCCTTAAATTACCCCAGTTGGTTCTTTTTTTCAGTTATGTGTTATTTTAATTTTTGTATTCCCTTTATATAAATACATAAGAAAACCCAGGGGTTTGGTTTTGCTTATTGGCTTTTTCCATATTTGAAGTTTACTGTAGTTCAATGATGAGACTGAGCCAGGCGCCCAGCCTCTGTCTTCCTTTCACCCACTGCATCCCGTTCATCCAATCACTGCCTGTGCTCTGTCCCTCTATTACGTCTCATCCCATTCAAACGTGCTGCTTTTCCTCATTGTTCCTCTTAATCATCTCGCAGGCACCAGAGGACTCAGGACTTCCTGTCGGAGTGGGCTCAGACACCCTCCTGCAGAGCGTTCTGCAGGATCTGCTGCTCGAGCCGGCATGGAGACTGAGTCTGTGCCATAACCCTGTGTTGAATAAATTGTTGGATTTCATTTTGTGCGTTGAAGTGTCCTCTAGTTGAATAAAGTTTGCCCTTAGTTCCCCTTACCTGTTGTATTGTTGTTTAACTTTTGGCTGAGCTGTTGTCATCTCAGGAGTTGGTCAAAGATTTATTTCCCCACATTAACAAA
>JAQFJB010000006.1:23599971-23611630 GCA_029874875.1 Naso minor
CAACTGTCACCAGCAGCCCGTCCTCACTGCGGGTCTGTTTTGACCTGCTGTCACTTAGACCCATACTGAGGTCTCAACATTAGATGAGTGTTAACTGTTACTCAGCAGCACCTGACACCAGAGACACCTAACAACATTTGTGTATTGTGCACCTCTAACTGTACAAGGCACCTGAGAGCACCCAAATAATACACTAGTGACAGACTGCAGAAGGAAGGTGGGGACAGCAAGAAAGAAGCAGGAACAAAAATTCAGTTTAGGAAACTCACCCAAGATTCAAGCTTAGTCGTATAATTAATTATTCAAAAAATAATGCTGTTGCATTATTATTTTTTTATTTAATTTGGTTATCACAATGTTTTCTTTAAGGCTGATAACCTTAAAAACAGAATTTGGAATGCTCAATAATGCAAATCATGAAATTACAGGGAGAAGACTTTGCTCATGGTTAGGTTAAATGTCTGTTGCCAAAAGTACTGGAAAAATGACTCCGTGTGTGTGCGTGTGTGTGCGTGTGCGTGTGTGTGTGTGTGTGTGTGTGTGTGTCTGTGTGAGAGAGAGAGAGAGACTTCCTGTGGGAATCAACCACTGATTGAGGGAGAAACAATCAGTGAGAGCCTCATTACTGCAGCTCAGCCATCAGACTTGCAAATAATCGCACCAGCTGATTGATTAAATCCAACAGAGTCACGTGTCCTCACCAATGACTCACAACACGGGATCATCGTGCTCATCGTCATGGTCAGTAGCGGCTCAAGAAAGATCTGAATACAATTTCATTTACCAGCCCCCAACACCTGTAAACAGACTTTAAAATGTAAAATCAATTGAATTCCCCTTTAAGACCCTCTAAATCCATAACAGTGATGTTGTGTAATTTTAGAATTCTGTACTTAATATTTCCCCAGTCGACTCCAGATTTTAGTTTCACTTGTTTTTCTTTTAGAAATGAAATACATCAGTCAAATCTAAATGTGGAGCTGCTGAGGGAATCAGCTTGCTGCAAAATGTTAAAATATGTCTCCTAACACCTTTGAAGGCAACAAATTTATTGACAAAGCTGTAACTCTTTCTCTGCCTGCAGCAGCTGATCAGACTTTCTGTGCTGAGCTCATGTTGTCACAGACGGGTTGCCAGGTTTGGCATCATTCCTCCACCGTTTCTTACCTGCACTTCAGCTGGAAACGTGGCACAGAAGTGTTTGTTTGCTAAACTGTTGACTGTTTCTTAAATTTGTTGCTATTGTTAATGTTGTTATTTTAACATTTAAGTTGTATAAGATGCATCATGTAAATGAGACACTTTTAGAGTCATTTTTGGTTGGAGTCTGCAGCTCTTTCACCTCTGCTTCATGTCTTTATGCTAAGCTAAGCTAACTGTGACCATTCTGTATTTCCTTTACAGGACCACTTTTGAAAATGATTTCTTTTTTGGATTAGATTAACAAGTTGGACACATTGACACACTGATTGTTTCATTGTCAGATGTCCATGTTTTAAAGCACGACAGACGGTTAATGTAGAAAGCAAGACGTCTCACTGACTGTTCATTTCCTGTATCAGTGTCACATGGTTTTTCACCACGGCCCCGCCCCTTTATGAGACAGGAAGCAGTCTTTAGTCCATTCATTCTTATGGGAGAAATGAACATGTTTCCAGATTATGACCAATTCTTTTGCCCCATCGTCATTAACACACATATTGGACCCATTTTTCATAAGTCACATATCTTCTGAACATTCTGACACAAAAATGACATTTTTCAGACACACAAATCAGGAGAAAAATTACTTTGTTCGAGACCTGTCTCTGTCTCAGCAACACATTCTTGCAAGATTTAGGAACCAGTGCTTCCTGCTTTGCTTCACAACAGACATAAACTGACATTTAAATGGTCCTATAGGTGAAACCATGAATTTAAAGTTCAAACTTACATCAAACAAATATGTGACACAAAATCAATCTGTTTTAATCCATTCACACGACGTTATAACACTTCCAGACGAGGCGGAGGGATGGTGGTTCCTAATTGTCTCCATAGGAGACGCTTCTCCCGCCCACTAAGGAGACAGGAAGTGTAAAACATTTTACACCACTGACACAGCGTAGAGTGGGTGATCTCGTATTAATGATTGACTGTCTTTTTGTAGGTGCTGGGACAAAACTAGAAGGGTTGGTTTTGCCCTGATGAAGGCCACATGTGGCCGAACATGTTGGCTTGACTTTATCATGTCCTTCATGAACTAGCGTTTGCAGCTTTTATTTTTTGAGGAGATCTGTCTCGGTTGTGCCTTTTTGATTAGCTACATTTTTGAGATGCCAGCTGAGGGTTAATGAATGAGTCATTGTTGTCTTAGAAGTTGTTGTAACTGTCTTTTACTTTACTGACTTTGGTTTGTTCAACATCATTGACTTCCTGCATTGCTTTGATTAATGCAGTCTGCTGTCTGTTTATTTCTCATCCCTGTCGGTGTTCAATATGCAGCAGTGAGCTTGTGTTTGCATTCGTGCCCCCAGACGTCAATGCATTGACAGATTTTCAGCCGGGCGGAGCGGCTCCCGACGCTTTCAGGGATGTTTACATATTTCTCACAGCATTTCAATGAAAGTGACGCCTGAGGGACAAGTGCTCTTCAGCTGCAGGAGGGAGCCACTAGTTTGTCAGTCATGACGGTCAATCCTGCTGAATGATTCTTTCAAATTTCGCTGTTTGTCTTTCAGGCCAATAAACTTAGAACCAAGACCCTGCACAACACACTCAACCCTGTCTGGAGCGAGACCCTGACCTATTACGGCATCACCGATGAGGATATGGTCCGCAAAACACTCAGGTAGGCCTGAACTCACCTTTACCCCTCATGATTGTCCACAATGAAGAGAAAGACAAATAAAGAGGAGAGAGAAGAAAAGATGGGACAGCAGGAGAGAAAAAGCATTCAGGGAAAGTATGGAAAGAAAGAGAGAGAAGGAACAAAAGAAGGGAAAAAGGTAAGCACTAAAAAAAGAAAGGAAAGAGAGAAGGAAACAAATGAAAGGAAGAAGGATGGAAATAAAGTGAAGAAAACAAGAAAGGTAATGAAAGCAATAGAAGTGATGGAAGGGGAGGAAAAGAGGAAACAAAGGGAGGGAAAGTATGAGAAAATGAACTGTTTGGAGGGAGAAGGAAGGAAGGAAGGAATACGTGGAAGGTTATGAAAGCAATGAAGGGGAGGGGAAGCATGGAAATGATGGAAGACGAAGGAAAGGCAATAAAATGAATGAAAGATGAGGGAAAAAAGGGAAAAGGGAAATAAAAAGGAAGGGAGGAAAGAAGAGAGGACAGATGGAAATGAAAGAAACAGAAGGGAAGGAAAGAGTTGAAAATAATGTAAGAGGAGAGAAAGAAGAAGAATGAGCAATAAATGAAAGAAAATAAGAGAGGATATTAAAAGAATAAAAGGAAAGAATTGAAGAAATGGCAGCAAAGACAAAAGAAGGGAGCAAATGAGAAGAAGAGAAACAAAGAAGGAAAGTAAGTTAAAGGAATGCAGGAGAAAGGAAAGAAACAAAAACAATTGAAAATTTGAAGGCAGAGAGAAGAAGAAAAGTGAAAGGACTGGAAAATAACGAACCAAGGATGGGAGGAAAAGAAAAGAAGAGAGGAAACATGCCTCTTGGTGCTGTGACATGTTTGTGGAGCCGCGATGTTTGATAGTTCACTTTTTAGAATAGAATCGAATAGAATAGACTTTATTGTCATTGCACAAAGTGCAACGAAATTCCGCTGTGCCATGCCTGAATAAAAGAGGAAAGTGTACAACACATGCATACTGTATACACAATCATCCACAGATAAAAGAACATTAAAAAAGAACATTAAAAACTAAAAAAAGCTATACTAGTGCTAGTACTAGTGGTATTGCACATATTGTTCCATTATTGCACTGACGGTCTCAAATGTCCCAAATGTCCCATTTATTGCACTCTTTGGCTGGAGTTATTCAGTTCTGTTATGGCTCTGACTCTGCAGCAAATCATTTTTTCACAGCCTCTATCTGACAACAGCCATTCCATCCAGATATTGTCATTATTCATCCCGTGTTTTCCTTTTCACAACAATTTCCGACGTTCGTGGGGTGAACTGAACGCGTCGTAGCCTCTGATCACTTAAACAGCCACAAAGTTCTGTTTGTGTATTTGTGTAATGTGTATTCTCCCAATTACGCCTTTGTTTGGGTGAGATAACTTCCTGTTTCGTTGGGTTTTTTTGTATTTCACTATGACACCTAAAAATAAACTAAGGCCTGGAACAGAAACTTATCATGATAAACATGACACTGTTACGCAATGAAAGTGTTACTTCACTGTGCTTTGCTCCTTTATTTTTACCAAAGTGTTCACACTGTGCTGGAAGGAGCTTATATAATCATGTATAATCAATGTGGGCCGTGTGTGTGTGTGTGTGTGTGTGTGTGTGTACCTTTAGTTTTGAGTCAGGGAATCAAATATCACCCAAAAACCATATTTTTTTTATGTTTAAGGAGAAAAATATTTATTTTTTTCCCACTTTGGATTGAAACATTTTAAAAACTATCTAAATTATTTGTGCAGGCGTTCACGATGGTTAGAGGATGCATCATACTGACTGCGGTAATACGTAGCTGTTTTATTTAGCACTTGCATTTCGCACAGCATTTGTTGTTTTTCATTTGTAGACTTTCTTACTCACTTTCAGAGGAGGGGGAGGATTTCTTTCAGACGTCCCATCTGATTTTAAGCAGTTTTCAGAGATGAAATATCACTTTTTCCAACAGCAGATATTTTGTGGCATTTCTTCACATGTGCCTGTTAGCATCATCATCAGGATATTAGCATCTTAATGCTAGCAAAGAGGTGCTTTTTTTAATTCATCAAAATGTACATTTAAAATCAGTATACATTTTCAGAATACATTGTCAGAGAGTAAATTACATTACCAAAGTATACATAAACATTAAAAACACATATAAACAAATACACACAAACTTTTTCATAAAAGGGGTACGTTTATCATATAGAAGTTAAAGTAATATTGTTTCAAGGAAGTTCATCAAATATATTTTTGTAACATTTTTGCCTTTTTTTAATTTTTCATCAGGGACAGGGATATGAGAGCTGACGCAATTCTACTAAAAAAGGAGGGAATGAGGATTGAAAACATAAGAATCTTTTCTTATTAATTAAAAATTTTTCCCAGCAAAATAAAAACGTTAACCACATAAATTACAGACTTACAGCACTATAAATCACACCAGAATTTGTTTGTAATTTCACACTGAAAGAAAAGATGGACAAATGTTTTATCAGCGTGTACACAAAGAGCAAAGAGATGCTGCCGCCATGAGGGATTCTGTGTGTGAAATCACTTCCTGTTTACTGAGTAGTACAACAATATAGCACCGCTGCATATTTACTCTTTGCCCTCTTGTTTGACTCTTTGATTCTTGAGTGTAACTTTATTCATGAAATGTTTCCATCAAATCTTTCCCACAATACAGTCTGTTGACGATCCCACAAAGCAATGTGTCATATTTTACAAATGCTGCACAAAAAAACACAATGATCCATCTTTTCTCTGCTCACTATATAGTAAAATATTTATTTTCTATCACATAGAAAGTTGTTTATGAAGTACCACTTGTTGTAAACCTCTTAGAAGCATTCAACAGCCTTTTATTGTTGGTTGTAATGACCTTTATTGCATCAAGAAGCTGTTAGTGTTCTTCAACAACTGCAACCAAATTAAATGTTTATTTATTTATTAACAATAAGCTTTATTTGATTAATGACTGATGAATGTGCTCATCCAATCATCATAAAATGTTTTCATTATCATATATCAAAAATGTGATTGCATTGTTTTTAATTATTTAAAATGTAATTATTAATTATTTAAACCTCAGATGACTTTGACTTTTTTTTTAATTGCTGTATCTCACAGCTGCAGAGGTAATCGTTCAGCTGCTGTTATGGCCTGCAACCTTATCACTGCTCTCCCAATATATTACCGTTATTTTGTGCAGCAGAGCAGGAAAATTATGACTATATTGTTACCACACTGACTACCATAGCAACACTGAATGTCAGTGATATTGGCAACTTCTCAGTGAAGTGATCTGATGGACAGCGGTCTGCACACAAGCCAAAGAATCTATTCACATAACGGCGCCTTCGTTAAGCGTTTTCCAGGAACAATACTGCGAGAAAGGCTCCACATTCCCAGACAATTGTGTTCATTTCCTCTGCAAATTAAAATTTCAGTTCAGCAGCACCTGTCCATGCAGCAGATAAGATATTTGTTATCGCAAGTCTGATTGAGAGCATCCACTACAATGCTAATACACATTTCTCATGCCATTGGCTGCATGTTTTCCTCCACATGGCGGCTGATTATGCAGAGAAAAACACTTGAAACAAACAGTTTTCCTCTGCATGAGTCTGATGCAGTCATGAGAGTGAGTCATGTCATGTCAGGGCTGTGAGTGCTTACATCAGGACTCTTCTCTGCATTTATTGAAGACATAGATTCACCCGAGAGCCGCGTTGTCCCACACCAATAATTGACATTCATTATAAATTTAATAAAACAGCAGAAAGGAATATAGACCTCCTGTCTGCAAAGTAAAGCTGTGGCTCAGTGTTCTGCATGCGTGAGTCTTTGTCCTTGAGGTGGTGAAATGAGGACTACCTTTCAGCTCACCATCAGTCATCATCTTTTGTATGCACTTTTACTTTGTGATATAATGAAAATTCTGCCTTGTTGATCGAAGAATAAGCTGGCAGACATACACTGATGTATTATAAGGATGCTTTGAAAGGAGGATGTGTGTTGTGTTTATGTGTTCAGGAGAAATAGATAATACAAATATGTAAACAGGCTGGATGTACCGTGCAGCACAATTTAATTCCAGCTGTGCTAATTTGAGTAAATAAGACAAGCACAGCGAGATACGTTCAATTAAAAGTTGTGATTTGGTTTAAAATGATTCTGACATCAGGAATAACGTCATTTTTTTTATCTCGACTTTTTCTCATCAAGAGTTTTACCTTCTCCTTTTAGTATCTCTGAGGCTTTTGATTCATACATGGCTGATTGCTTTCTAAAGCATAATTAGCTCATAATTTTCTGCTCTTCTGATTGAGTCTGAACCCTGTCACTGCTGGACTTCTTGGGTTTTCTTTCAGTGCAATGTGGCCCAGAGAGGCAGCCAGAGCTCTTCAGTTAAGAGCAGATTTTGGTGATCTGTGAGGGCTGAGTGGCGCAGGTGGAAAATGACTGGTTTTACGGCTTTAAGCCTCTCATCCGCCTCTAAACCTGAACTTGAGCTTCACCTCATTTATGCCGTCCTCTTCCCACTCTGCTCTTCTCCTCTCAGGATCTCAGTGTGTGATGAGGACAAATTTCGCCACAACGAATTCATCGGGGAGACGAGAATTCCCCTGAAGAAGCTGAAGCCCAACCAAACCAAAAACTTCAACAACTGCCTGGAGAAACAGTTACCTGTAAGTCGAACATGCTGCACAGATACAGATGTTAGTGTAAATGTAGGATTCTGGTGGGTTTTTTTAAACAGAATAATTCAAAACTGAAATCACAGACAAAAGGATCAAAATAGTCAAAAATGACACAGTTGACTCTGCCACAGTTGCTGCATGCACAGTTTCTGGCTCCAGATGTCTCTCTTAAACAAAGCACTGATGACATGTTTATGTCACTGTTAATTTGGCACCATGTTGTCTGTGGCTGGAAACAGGTTCAGACGCCGTCAAGGCAAAGGCACGACCAGGAAGCAGAATTATATCAAAAGAGAAAACTTCATTTTAAAAAAAATGAAATTTGGTGGGATAAAACAAGTTTCAGCACAAGCGGATAAGTTTGTGTGACATTTAGTTGCAAATTAAAAGTCACCCACACACCATCTGACAATATCCTTTAGCTTCAGGTTGCCAACAACCAACCCAGTGACAACCGCATGCCAGAGGAACTCTGAATCGACACGCTGGTCACTGCAGCAGGTTACAGCCGCATGAGGTGGGAAAAACCCCAAACCACAACAACAACAACAACTAAATAACTAAAACTAAAAATTAAACTCCATGCAATTATGGCGCCTTCACACCAAGGTGACAACAAAAAACTAGCTGCTAGACTAGACAAAAATCAGCTGCTGCGTTGTGTTTTGTCCGCTGCTGTCAGGCCAAAAAGTGGTTCTGTTCACACCAGCTGGTGACCAACAGGCTCATATGCGCTGCGCCAAAACAAATCCCTCTCCACAGATTTACAAACCGTTGGTATAGGCTGTGCCTCCGCAAAATAGTGTTGGTGAGAAACTTGTTTCGCTGAAAGATTTAGATGTGCGGAGAAGAGCCCTGGCATTAAAATGTCCAAATCCCCGTCATCAAAACTTGCCATTTCCAGCACGTAGGCTGCTAGCGCTGAGGTTATTGTTGTTGTTTCCCGTAGCAGTGCGGACTTTGAAACAGTAACACGCAGAAAGCGGAAGGGGTGAGGAATGCCGGGCTCCTCTCACTGTACCTACTCAGCCAATGGCAGTCATATACCCACAGTGTACATCCGGTGGGTCTGACTGCTGTTGTTATGGTGGAGCAGCATTTTTTGAGTCCACTCTCGCTAATATAGCCGCTTCTAACTAAAAACATGTCTGATAAAGAGCTACAAATGGCACTAGTGACGAGGCAAAGCAGAAAAATAAGGAAGAGCCGTGCTGAATGCATGTAACTATGGAAACTATAGCAACAGGCTCAGGGGACTTTCCTTCGCTGTTTCCGTGTCTTTTGTCCTGCGCTGGTCTGCTTACCTGAACAGCCAATTAATGTGATTTGTCTCACCAAGGAGTTGCTGCGGATTCTACATGTTGAATCGGCCAAAAAAAAGCGCAGAACAACTAACCAGAGACACTGATTCACTGACAGCAAGGACAAGTCCCCACACCCGCCTGTCAGCCCGGTGTGGAGGAACCTTCACTGCACAACAAGCAACAACAACGACAAAAAAAGAAAATATCTTCAAAATTCACCAGTTATGCAGCAGATCCCTGGTCGGATTTCCCATTTACAGCCCATGTTCAACAAGTTCTACAAACACACACATAAGCAAACACTAGTTGTACAGACTCCAAAAAACACAGCATATAAAACACACACATAACCCCGTCACTCACCTGGCAAAAGCAGTGCAGCCACTCACACCCTGACATCAAAGCATCTTCTACTCCGAGCCCTCCTACTGACAAAATTCTTAATTAATTTCCGAAACACCTAACCAGCATGCAACGTCGTTATCACACACCAGGTTACTTACCCCCTGGTGAAGCAAAAGTAGCCCCCCATCCAACTCAGCTCGCAATCCTACCAACCAGCTCATCTAACCAAATCAGACGACGCCACACAAACAACCTAGATACAACCAAACTCTGTGCTTCACGCGATGTCTCAGCCCTTCACAGAGGAGACAGAGCCAAGAATGAAGCTCACCACCCGCCCACAGACGCCTCTTATTGCTTGATCACTCCGGCAAAACCAGCTGCCCCATAGCATCAGGTTCACTGGGTCACATCACCCCCCATTGCCCAAACACTCAGTATGTTTATGTACTGTCGTCAATCTCTGGTTTTTAGCTCGACTAGGCCATTTAATGGGACTGCTGCCCCAACCAGAGGAGAATCGATTTATTGACAAAAGTTTGTCTGACTCCTCTGCAGTAGGTGGCGATATGCCCCGTTCAGCTGGTTGCTACTGGACCTTCTCCAAGTTGACCCAACAAGCTGCAAACAAGTTAACAAGTGGCAACCTCGTTTTCATTTCCTTCGTGCACGCTAACATATTAAACTCCTTTAGCTGACACAAACTAAACTTAATCTCCTCGAAATGCCTGGTTCTTACTCTAGCATCCGCCCTGTTGGTACGTTTTTCTTGTTTTCTTCCCAGCATGATTCAAAAAGACGCCACAGAAACAATGGATCATGTACAGAGCGCAGAGGCCAGGTCAAGGCTGTCTGAGGTGTTTAGATGCGACAGTAAATTTATCCTCAATCACATTATCTAGGTGTGTTAGTCCAACTTCCAAAAATTCTGCTTGGTACAATTTCAGTTGAATGAACATTTATATATTTTAAAAGTCCAGTTTCACTAGAACAAACACAATAAATACACTTTCACATGTAAAGACGTTCCATATAGAACATGTTGATAACTGCAAGACAAACCTTAGTACAAGCAGTAACCTGAAGTGTTTAATTTTAACCACTAGTCAGATCAAAGCATTGCATTTTGAGGCCATGAGTGGAGTGCAGGAGTGGATTATGTGTTACGAGAGCACAGGAGGCAGAGTGGAGTATCATTGAACTGTGATTGAATATCCTTTTTTAAAATGCCTACACAGTTTATGGTTAAAAACAAACAAACAGTGTAACTCTGGATTGTCCGTTTTTGGAGTGTAAAGCAGGACTTTGTGTTTGCAGAGACAAATTCTTGGTTGCCCCCCTTACATATACTTTGTTGTCTATGTGGGAGAGTGTGAAAAAGCCTTCAGGAATACAAAATATGCTGGTGGGTAACTGGTATCAAACAGCCACAGAGCATTTGCCTTTCTAAGGCCTGATTCTGTCAAGATTTATTCCATGTTAAGTACACGACATACTTACAAAATGGGCATAAATCAAATGTGTGTGGTGGTTATTATTTACCATACAATTAGTTCAGAGTACAACACAGAGTTGGTGTATAAAATGACATGAGGGTAAAACTGTGCAGTTTTTCATTTGTAGCATCACCTCACAGCTCTGACTGGATGTCGGTCGTGGAGGAGGGATCCCTCATCTGTTGCTCTTCCTGAAGTTTCTCCTGTTTTGGGCTCTATGAATAGAATTGGCGCGACTTGACCTCTACACCTTTGTGGTATAAATGAAAAGCTGGTAAGAAAATAGTGGAGGATGAAAGATGATGATCCAGATGAAGGCCACTAACCAAAAGGCATAAGTTTTTCCTGTCTTCATGCACTTTGGAAGCAGGTGATCCAAGCATGTGAGGACTTCAGAGTGGGATTAGTTTGCAAAAATGGTACCAAGCCAAAGGGTGTAACAGACAACGCTGTCCACCGTGTGACAAGAACATTCTCATTTTTTTGTCAAGTTAGCAATAACGAATATGCAACATCCAATTAAATTTTCAAAGCAAAGCTTTCTGAGAAACATTTCAGGTGCCGGAAGCAGTTTGGTAGGTTGAGGCACCAACTGACCTTTCACCAAGTTGCACCCACTTAGTTACTGTTGCTATGTTCAACAAGCTTTCGGAGCTTGCATGGAGCTCACACTGTCACTTACCGCAAGAAACATCTAATTTTAGGAAAAACAAGAAAATGATCTTAGACAGAAGGAGACAGAAGGTCTGCAGTCTCAAAGTGACTGAGCTGTGAAAACAAGATAGAGTTATGAATATAAAGATACATGCTAAAGCCTACAGATCACAGTGCAGCCGCTTCAACTTGTCTTTAACTTTATTCATAAAACAAACGAGTAACAAGTAAGGAGTAATGATTTAGGATCAGTTTAGGACAAGGGGAGGACACGTCTCTGTATGTTAATGTTAAAAGTAAAGTTGGGCTGCAGCCGTAGACTAGATCG